>JAFNEN010000675.1:67500-554285 GCA_019343175.1 Oedothorax gibbosus | reverse complement strand
GTGACCTAACCCCTCAAAAAAAAATTTGGGGGTTTTGATGTTAGAAAAAGAAGCATTACTTGACCATCGAAAAAATGCGCAAGATTTCCTCTACCCGGTTTTACGGCAAAAAAGGAAAGGCAATGTTCCGGGTAACCTTTTGACCAATGGTAATTTTTCACGTTCCTGTGCGTACGGGTCCCAAATTAGGTACAAATTCCTAAATGACCAGACAAACTCTTCAAAGTCTTCCCCGACGGAAACTTCTTAGAAAAAAAGCTCATCCGAAAGGGATCTGCCCTACTATATACATGACCATATTGCTTTAAAACAACTAAACCCCGCAACTGATCCCATGTCAACTCACCCAAAACAAAGCCCTTTAAGAGGGACTGTCAGTTCCTATAGACGTAATGCTTTATTTTTCTAATCATAGTTCTGATAAAGTATTTTTTTAACGTATGATTTTTTGCAACAGATATGCAAATAGGAATGAAAGCCAGTTTAAAAAAGATTTCAAAGAAAAATGTCTACCAGTTTTTTAACTATTAATTTTTTAAAAATCCTCATTTTTAGAATCGTGGCGACATCTGTAGGACAAATTGGCTTAAGTGATACAAATCTTTTTTTATAAATCTAAACAATTCACTTATGTATTATCTTTGTATGTTAAGACAGAATTTAAATGATGCTTTTGCATTTCAAGTACTTTTATGACAAAAACGTTTTATTACAAACGAGAAACTATGATTTATCGGAATTTCAGACAGAAATAAAGGTCGCCAAATCGTAGAAGTAAAACAGCAGCCAACTTGTAAGTCGTTTGAAGTGTAACCCTAAAAACCACAAAAACGAAAAAGTGGGAAAAGTGGGCGGAGCTCATGAAAAATCCTGTCAAAGAATTGGCGTGACTTTTAAACTGATTACTTTAGTTGTAGTCAGGTTTGATACTATAACACAGCGATTTTGATGTGCAACTGGAAATTGAATATTCATGAATATTGGAGCCCCTTGTTTTGACATTAGTTTTATGAATATTGTAATATTGCCCTTTTATAAACTCTAAAGTATTCTCTTGTTCTTGACCAGAAAAATTGTTAAACCGATACGTTATATTCGATTAAAATCATAATTTTTTATATAATAGGCTGGGTGTTGACCTCTTCAATTGACCGCGCTCTAAATTACGAGTCCACCGCCAATAGCCCTTGTGTAGCCCTAGTGCGACTTAATTTATACAAAACAAACTTGATATAAAGAAATAAATTATTTTTTAGCTACTTATAGCTTTTTTTTTATTCTAAAGAATTTAAAAAAAAGGTCATTAGGGGGTTGACATCGTGGAGATTTCCGTTTGTCTGTTTGTCAGAACCACCCTTTAACTTACATTCTAGCCATCACCTTGAGGCCCGGGTGTCCTAGTGAGTTTGATCGTAGTCGATCGTTTGCGGTACAGTCTGCGTACTTTGCCGGGTGCGGTTCGATTCCCGCATTCGCCCTGGGTGTACTTTCTTTCTTTGTGTCAGGAAAATTTTTTAGTGTCTGTCTTACTTGACGAAGGTTTATAAGCGGGTCCGTGATCAAGCACACAAACCGGAAAAATACATTTACAAACACCTACTTTTTACCCATCAGATTTTTTTTAAAATGATGACATCAGATACTTATCTTTGATCCTTTTTGTCCATCTGCCCTGTCCGTAATCCCTTTCATTTTCCGTTCTAACCGTCAGATTTAAAAAAATTTTATTTTAAAGATACCTATAACATCAAAAGACCTAACATTTTACTTTTTGTCCCTCTGTCTGTGTATCTGTCCGTACCCTATTTCTAAATTACGTTCTAACCGTCATATTTCCAAGGTGTTTTAATTGTTTTATTCTATATCTTGGTGGAATAGCTTCTGATTAATCAGGGACAGAGGACTTTTTTTGCTCTTATGAAAGCCTACTCAATTACAGGATCCTACGGGTCAAGTCTTAAGAACTCTGTATTTTGGATTTTAAGGGCATTTAAGAATTCCTTAATTTTTTTAAATGGCCCTTAAAAAAAATTCTTAGTTTTATCCATCAGGAACCTACTTAACAATTTTCTAGCTGCAGAGAAATTAAAAACGATAAGCATAATTAATCATTTATGCACAAGAAAATTAAATTAAATAAACAATTTTGGTATTTAAAAGTTGGAATTAGAACTAAATAGTGTTTTTGCTTGATTTTTTCTTGTGCATAAATCTTGTGTGGAAGTGGTTATAAGTGGCAGTTACTTTTTCGAATCTACTATTATAATAATATAAACATAAATAACTTTTTTCAGAATTTGGTTTCAGAATTAAAAATGACACCACCACTTTCAATGGAGAAAAAGTGTTGTGCATAATAAAAGACGTCCGAAAAAACGTGGAAAGGTCTCAACTAGTCAAAGAAGAAGGCGTACTAGAAATCGAAAAAAATCGAACGTAATAATGTTTTGTATTTTTTTTTTGCTTGATGCTATTAGCGTACAGCTGCGACAAAAAAAAGTTCACACCAACGATTTATCAGCCTCTATTCAGTTGATCAACAACATTCTGAGTCGACTGATTGAAAACTTGGTTGAATTAGAGATTTTTTGCCCCAAGAACTACGCATCAATTTAGTGGGATCTAGTTTACCGTCAAAGTATGAGATTCAGATAAATATAATGGCGATTTTTTTTTTAATTTGAAATAGACTTCTTGTTCTTAAGTTTTTCTTTTTAATTTGTTATTGTGTTTTGGGATGGCTTTCCTGTTTCAATTTATAGAGAGAGGAGCACTTTCTAAACAACATAAATTATTTATATTTTCAGGATTTCTAGAGGCGTATTAATCCCAAGTTTGAATGACGGTAAAATGACATTAGAGCCATCAACTTCCGAACTCAATGGATCGTTGATGGAAGATAAACCGAAGGCCTGTCTTTCTCCAACTAACAACGATTACGATTTTGAACCTTCAAGTGACGACGATCTTCCTCCACTAATTATTGAACAGTTGAAAGTATAAGGGAAAAGCCCATATCCCCCAAATAGGGTCATTTGCGATGTAGCTCACGTAATTTCTCAGGCTAAAAAACTGGAAGAACATTCTTTTAACTGCCGTCACTTGACTGTGGTTCTAAAATACGACGCCCGTCGCCAATAGCCCTCGTGTAGCTCTAGTGCGACGATTATTCAAACCTAACCTTTTAACTGCACATTTGAAGGCAAGATGGTACTTCAGAATGTAGTTCAAAGAGGATTAATTTTGATTATTATTTTATTTGTAACAAATCCCCTTGCAAATTTTACCGCAAAAGTGACGATGATAAAGAAAAACGCTCGTTCAACCAACTTGCCGTTTTGGGAGCTCTTGTTACCGGAAGTGGGTATTCACTTGAAGAGAAAAAGTTTCGCATCATGAACATGTCATATATGGCCCAGAACACTTTTGCTCCTTGTGAAAAATTTGCTGGAGAAGTAGTAAAATCGTGCAAGGAAGACTCGCTTATCAGGGCAATTGAGCAAGAGAAAAAATTAGCGAAGAAAGAGGCGATATTGATCTTGATGGCTACTTTCAATATATGCGTTATAGTAGACGGTGGTGTGTGTAAACGTTCTTATGGTCATGGATATAATGCGTCGAATGGTGTGGCCGTCATTATAGGAACAATGACGCAAAAGATCTTATTTATAAATTCACGAAACAAAGTGTGTTTGGTATGCCAAGTGAACAAAGAGGGAAGCCCTCTCAAGCCACACACATGCACAAAAAAACTGGTCTGGGCCATCGACAGCAATGGAAGCAGACATAATAGTTAATGGCATGAAACACTTGGAGAGCAAATACCACATTCGTTGCACCAGAATTGTTGGAGATGGGGACACGAACCTAATGAGCAATGTACAAGAACATGTGTCGTATGGTGGCAGAGTACTGAAAGTTGAATGTGCCAATCACGCAGTCCGACGCTATTTTAGAGGCTTTGAAAAGTTGCAAAAAAACACGTCAAGATTTCCCGGCTCCAAAGGTGTACAATGTAGGAAGCTCGTTGCAGAACGAATGTACAGACTGGCGGGAGTGAGGTTGTAATCAAAAAACTATCAGTGTCTAATTTACAAGAGCAAGAGCCATCAAATGAACAAATCGACGAACTGTCACTAGCAAGTCAATAGTATGCTTTCTGCAATCCAAGACGAGATCAGGAGAATTCATTGTCTCTTGTTGTAAACACTCTGATTTACAATTTGACAAACAATCCGGCATAAATATACATGAGTCAATTATGCAAAACAAACTGGTGGCAAAAGAATCGATTTTTCTAAAGTGGGATCACTTGAAAGAAGATCCAATGTTGCTGCTTTAGCTTTTCAAGAACCATCTCAAGGGGTTCGTCACAATTTACAAAATAAATATATTTTTTAAACAAATAAAAAATTAAATTAAAGAGAAATAATCAAACAATACGCCAATAAATTTCCGGAACACCGTCCCGGCTCGAAAAAGAGTTAGAACCGTATCCGTTAGTCTACCCTTCTTTACATCGAATCCTCTTTATCTTGTGATTAAGAAATCTTGCCGTGCACCCACTCTCCAGAAAGAGAAAACGCATCTTTTTTTTAAATCGCCAAATGTATCATTTGGGGGAAATTGTAGTGCCATCTGGTGAGTCAGAATCAAAGTACCGTCGGATAGGGTGATTCTTAAAGCGAAACCACTGCCCAGCGTTTGACCTTAGCCGTGCAACTGCAAAAGCAACCCTCTCCTCATCCGTAAACCACCCGGTAGTATCTTCTATTTCCGAAATAAACTTAAAAACATCCTCCTCCGAATGTCCCGAAAAATATAAATCTAACCGATCATCCGCCAGACGCCTCACCCTAGGTTTGACCACCACTGGCACCTCATTCCGGTGAGAGACCAAAAGCAATTTTATAACTAGCCCAATAATGGCCAAAGACAATAACGCAATAACCAAACTCATGATTAGCTTATATCAATTGCCGTAACTATACAGGAAAATTGCCGCTACGTATTCGTGTGTAAATTCTTTAAAAATAATTTCGATTAAAACCCTTAGCTACCCAGATCACTTGAACATTCAATAAAACTTGTAATCAATTATTATAAAATAGTTAAAATCATGGAATAATTTAATTTGGAGCGCATGGATTCCAGAATATATTATGCATTAAGTATAAATATACAGGATTACTAAAACTTAAACACTAAGTCCTCAAATTTCGAACCCATCCCACCAGTACACAATATCAATGAATAAATAAAATAAAACAATGATTAACATATAGCTTTTAGCTTTTTTTTTTTAACTTAAAAGTTCAGCAATAGACCTCCAGAAGATTCCTGTTAATCAAATGCTAGTTTCACATAGCATAACATGCACTAAAATACTAAACATGGGGGTATCGTTAACTCTATTAAATTTCGAAAAAAAATTAAAAATTATTTCATAATTGCTTTTCAAAAGAACTTTTAACAGTGTGACCAATCCTGGCAGGCTCGCCAATGTAACGTCTCTGGGAAAGGCTTAAGGACTAGCACGGGTGATTACTGAAAACCGTGCTCCCAGGCGGAGTATGTAAGACAGAAAAGGTCACACATAAAGTTAAAACAGGAAGAACAATTTAAATGAACTAGAAATATTTAATGTACTTTGCAGGGGAGAGGATACATGGGGGACATTGAAATTAGACATAAAATTTGCAAGGATATCGGGCACCATCGGCGGATCCACAAGCCCGACCACTGGATGGTAACGTCGCCTCAAAATGGCTGTCCGACGAACTCCGGTTTTCCCCAACTGGCCAAGACTTTTGGACCTCCACTTTTAAAAAAATAGATCAAAAAAAATTATTCGTCGCTTCTGAATTTAAAAAACACATACAATTAAAATACTTTTAAAAAAACACTGCAAAAAACACTATTAAAATACGAAAACCCGACGCCCCGGAGAACTGCCAATTTTTATATATACACAAATTACATTCACAATAAAGCTCCCCGACCCCAAGACAAACTGCAGCCAAACGGCACGGTCGGGGCAAAAACACCAAACCAAAACATGAGCTACATCACTCCCCGGAAACCCCCCAGGGGTCCGTCACCTTTTTTCCTTTTTAAAAAAAAAAAAAGGTATTTGAAAAATGAAGAAAATTCCAGGAAAACAAAAACTTTTTTTAAAGTGAAATCCCTTTTTGGGAAAATTTTTTGGTGACAAAAGCGAACAAAAATTGAAGGGGGAACATTATCCCCTGCCCTTTCCCCCTTCTAAAATAAATCATCCTTTTTTAAGTTTAAAAAATTTTTTTTTTTAAAAAAATGATTTTACTTTTATTAGTTTTTAAATTTTTTGCCAAAAAAAAGGGGGCAACTAAAATTTAAACCCCCCTTTTCCCCATTAAAAATTTTTTTTTTAGAAAAAGAAAACTAAAGCGGCCCCAAAATTACTTGGGCAAGCACCCCCGAAAAATCTAGTGATGAGTTTTAAACAAGTTTTCTTTTTTTAACCTTTAAAAGGGTTTGTTTACAAATTTTTAAAAACCTTTAATTTTACCCCTGTGAAACAAATTTTAAAATTTGTGTTTCTTTCCAGGCCAAGTTCTTAAGTCGCTGTCGGTGCCATGGCTCCCAAACCCCTTTTGCCCAAAGGCCCCTGGGGGTTGAGCAAAAAAAAAAACCCTTCTTCCAAAGACCGGGAAAATTCCCCAGAATCCCAAAAAGGGGGTTTGAATTCCAGCGAGTGCGAAGAAAGTCAAAAAATAAGTTTCTTTTTTTGCCTTTTTTATAGAATTTTTTGTTTAATTAAAAATGAAAATTATGAGGAAAAATTTGGTTTGAACCGCTTATGTTTTAAAAAACCATTTGCAAAATGGCTGTGGGGGGAATGAGGTGGAAAAAAGTTTTAAAAAAAAAATAAGGTTAAAAATTATAAGAAGGCAAGGGGGACAATTAAATTTTGGGGTTTTAAAAAATGAGAAAAGGGGAAAATTTTAACTTAGTTTTTTTTTTTTTAAACCCCCTTTGAAGTTTTTTTGAACGGGCCCTTTTCCCATAATAAATCTTAAAATTTCCTTTTTTCAATTTTTTAAAAAATTTTAAACCCCTTTTTTTTGTGCTTTAATTTTTTGGCTAGGCTCCTTTTAAACATTTTTTTTTTCAATTTTTTCAAATTTTTAAATACTCTAAATTTTTTGGAAACCTACATAAATTTTAAATTGTTTAAAAAAATTCATCTTTTTTTTACGTTTCAAAACCTTTTGTTTTTTTAAAACCAGGTTTTTTTTATTTTGTCCCCCTGGGTAAAACCCCCACCCCCATTCATCCCCCTTTTATACTTTTTTCCGTTCCCCGCCCCCCAAGGCCCTGACTTTTTTTTTTCACCCAAATTTTCCCCAACCCCCACCAAAAAAGGGACCAAAGAAAAACCTTGAGGCCAGGCTCATGTCAGGACATAGGATTGTTAAATGGTCTTATTTTTTAATTTCCAAAAATGTAATAAAAGTACAGTGAAACCTCAGAAAAACCACCCCCCCGCCAATTTTAAGGGGGTAAATGGAGGTTTGTCGCTCCAGGGCCCCAAAAATGAATTTGTAAAAGTTAAAATCTTTGAAAATTTTTTTTTAAAAAATTAAAAAAAAACGTTTACTTACGTTTTTTAATTTTGAAATATGTACAAAAGATTTATTAATTACTTTTCAAACGAGAAAAGAAAAAAAATATATAGGTAAAACCCCCTTTTTTCGGATAGAACAACTTTTATATAAATAGTGTGAAAAAATTTTAAAACCCCTTTAAAGTAAGAAATTTTTTGACTGTTTCGTTTTCCAAATTACCTTTTTCTAATTTTTTTTAAAAACGGGAAAAGTCGGTAAAAAAAAAATTTTTTTTGGGGCGTTTTTTAAAAGGGGTTTGGGGGGAGAGTTTTTTTTTTTCCAAAAAAGGGGTTTTTTTAAATTTTGGGGTTCTGTCTGAAATTTTTTCGAACTAAAAGCTGAAAAATTGATACACGAGCCTCCTACCCCCTTGCCGTTTTTTAGGTTTTGAGAAAATCTCGTATGAAAACAAAAGGCCATATTTTTTTTTTTGGTGTTAAAGGTATTGCCAAAAAAAAAAAAAGTCTGTTTTTTCAAAATATCGTTTTTCCCCAATTCCCCCCAATTGGGTCGTCTTTTTTTTTGGTTACAAAAAAAAGGTTTTTTTTTTATTTTTTTTCTCATTTTTGGGGAAAGGGGCCCCAATCTCGTGTCTGTTTTTTAAAAAAAAATTTGGGGGTTGAAAAAACCGGGGGGTTTAAAAAATTCTTCTCCCTTTTTGGGGTTCTGAGAAGTCTTTTTTAAAAATGTCGTGATCCCCAAAAACCAAAAGTTCCCCTTTTAAAAACGCCCCCCAAAAAAAAAAATGATAAGTAGCCCCCCTTTTGGGTTTAAAATTTTTGCTTGCTTTCCCCCCCTTTTTTAAAGTACTACATTAGGTTAAAGTTTTAAAAACCCCCCTTTTTTTTTCAAAAAATCTCAAAGTTTTTTTTTTTTAAATATTTTTTTGTTTCCCTTTTAAAAAAAAGGGGTTTAAAAAAGTAATAATTTTTTTTTTTTCCTTGTTATCCCCCCCTTTTTGTTTTTTTCCCCCCTTAAAAACCCCGGGGGGCCCTTAAAATTTTCAAAAAGAATATATCGACCAGGCCTACCTGGGACAGTCCCCCGGGGGTTGTTTTTTTTAAAAATTTTTGCAATGTTTTTTTCATTTTGCCTGTGAGGGACCCCCCTTTTACCACCTTGATGTAAAATATAAAATAAAAATGTCTGAGGCTATATTTGTGATATAATTGATTTTATGATAAAAAAATTTTTTTTTAATTTTTAGTAAAGGGGGGGTTTATAATGACTTTTTTTAATAGGACCCTAAAGCTGTTGAAAAAGTTTTTTAGGGGGAAGAGTGGAATACACACAGTGTACTTCCTATTTTTGGGGGGTCGAAGTGGGGGGATGTACCCTGTGGCACCCTGGTTAAAAATTTTGGTTAATGGACTAGAGTACTATTTTAAAAAAAAACCTGACTAATATGCAAACCCCCCCGGGGGGAAAATTGGGAAAAAATTTTTGTTACTTGTAACAAGTACAAAAAAAATTTAAAGGGGCTTCTCCCAATGGGGAAAGGGGGTTGAAAATTTTGAAATGCAACTTTTTTTAAAATTTTAAAAAAAAATTTTTAAATTTTTTTTTATTCAGTTTTGTTTTTTTAAAAATGTTTTTTAAATTTTAAAATTTTTTAAACCCCTCAGTTTCTTGCAAAACCCCCCAAACCACGGGCGGAGCTATAAAACGCGAGGAGCAATCGGATGAAGAAAAAAAAAAAAAAGGGAAAAAAATTTCCCTTTTTCCCCATCTGTTTCCCCCCCGCGTTTTATAGCCCCCGCCCATGGTCGGGGGCTTCGGGGGCAAGGAAACTTTTTTTTTAAATTTTAGGGTTTTTTTTGGGGGGAAAATTTTGAGGGGGGTTTAAATTTTTAAAAATTTTTTTCGAAAAAACTTGAAATTTCAAAAGTTTTTTTCCCCCAATCCCTTTTTAAAGGGGACCATTTTGGGAAAAATTTTAAAAACCTTTTTTTCCCCGGACCCAGAAGTCCTCCCCCTCCCCCCCCAATGCCCCCCGACTGAAATTTTTTTTCAGGGTTTTTTCCCCAAATTTTTGAGCCCGGCGACCATTTTGATTTTTTCCTCCTTAAAGGGTTTCCCCCCGGGGGAGGGGGCCGGGCCCCTAAGGCGGGGGCCTGGCAGCAGATGTAGCCGGACCATCCGATCTCCTTTTTGCAGTGTACCGGGGGTTCTGATCCTATGACTTACATTGCCTGCAGTTTTCACAATCAAGAAAAATGTCCCCCCCACCAAAAAAAGGGGGAGATGTGGTTTCCCCCCCCAAAATCCCCCCCGGGGATTTACCACATTATTGTTTTTTCCCGGGGGTTTCAGTTTAGTTCCCTTGAAGGGGGGGGAAAAGTGAGGGGCGGGGGGGGGGGGTTTTGTCAAAACCCCCCATTACCGCCACCTAAATGGGGGAAAAAACCCTGGGGGGAATGTACCGGAGAAGGTGTTTTTTTTTTTTTGGGGGGGGAGGGGTTTTTTTTTTTTAACCCCCCCCCAAACCGGTATTTTTGGGCCCCCCTACCCCCAAAATTTTTTCCCCCCAATTTTTAAAACCCCAACCCCCTTTTTTTTTTGGGGGAAAAAAAATGCCCTTTTTTTTTTTTTAAAGGGGGGGGCCAGACCCCCAAAAAAAAAACAAATTTTTTTTTTTTTCCCTTTTTTTTTTTTAAATAGTTTCAGTTAATAAAAAATTATTTAAATTTTTTAATTTTAAAAATAATAAATTTTAAAATTTTTTAAAAAAAGTAATAATTGTAAATAGTAAAAAATTTTTTAAAATTTTAAAAAAAATATTTTAATTTAAAAATTAAACAAATTTAAAAAAACCTTTTTAAAAAATTTTTGGGGGGTGGTCCCCCCCCCAAAAAATTTTTATTGGCATGTTTATTTTTTTTTTTAGGGAAATTTTTTTTTAAAAAAATTTTTTTAGATATTAAAGAAACTTGATATTTAAAATTTTTTTTTTTGGGGAAAAAAACATCGAAAGCTATTTTTTTTTTAAAAAAGGTAAAAATTAAAAGAATACTTGGTAAAAATTTTTTAAAAAATTGTAAAAAAAATTTTTTATGAAAAGGTCAAAATAAAAAAAAATTTTTTTTGGAAATGGGGGACCGTGTCCCCTTAAGAAAAATTCCAAGGATATAAAATTACAAAAGAGAAATTCAAAATTTTTTTAAAAAATTCTTATTAGGTTACAAAAAACCCGAGAATAAGAGCATTGGTTTTTGGGGGGTGGTTTTTTTCTTTATTCTCAGGTTTTTTAACCCCAATAAAAAAAACTTGTAAAATTTTTTTTTAAATTTTTTTTTTTGAATTTTATATCCTTTTAAATGTTTTTTTTAAGGGGGGGGGGCACCGGGTTTCCACATTTTTCCAAAAAAATTTTTTTTTATTTTGGGGCACATTTTCCCCCATAAAATTTTTTTACAATTATTATTATAATTTAAAAATTTTTTTTTCCAAAAATTTTTTTAAAAATTTCCAAAAAAAATTTTTTTTTTTGGCCATTTCACTTTAAAATTTATTAAAATTATTATTTTTAATTTTACCAAGTTTCCCCTTTTAAAAATTTTTCCCCCCCAATTTTTTTAAAAAACTTTCCCCCCGACATTTCCATCCCTAGAAAATTTTTTTTTTTTTTAAAAAACTTTAGTAAAAAAAGTGCTTTGGGCCCCAAATTTTACGATTTTTAGTTTCTTTTTTTTTAAAGGGCCCTTTTTCTTTTTTATTGTTTATTTTTTTTTGTTTTTTTCCTAAATAAAAAATTTAATGACCCATGATTTTTTTTTTTTTTTAAAAGTTTTCTTTACATTATTTAAAATTTGCAAAGGGGTTTTTTTTTAAGTGAGTTAAGGGTAATCAAAAAAAAAATATTAAAACATTTTAAAAAAATAGAATTAATTTTATCAAAATTTTATAATTAAAGAAAAAAATGAATTTATTTGATTTTAGAAATAAGATACAAGTACAAAAATTGGAAAAAAAAAAATTCGAAACATTTAAGTAATAGAAATAAAATTTTTTAAAATTTTAAAATTTGCATGAAAAAAATTTTTAGACCTCAAAAAAAAAATAAATTTTTATTAACAGTTTTCCCCCGAACAATGCAAAGAATTTAACCTAGAAAAAAACAGAAAAAACCCTAGCTTTTTATATTTAAAAAGAAGAAATAAATTTCCCCAAATAAAACAAAAATTTATTTAGGTGATTTTAAACAAAGAAACTTTTTTTAAAAAAAAAAACAGGGGATATGTTTTTATTTTCGTTTCTTTTTGGGAAAAAGTTAAAGGGTATAGTCATGTTTTCCTTAAGGGGATGTTCTCTTTTTCATTTCTCTCCCATCACTTCCCCTTTGGGGGACGGGAAGGGGAAAAAAGGTTGCCGCCATGTCCTTTCCCCCTCCCCGGTTCCTTGGGACCGAGTCTTTTGGAATTTTTTTTTCCCTCCTTTGATCATGACTAATCCCCGCTGGGGGTTTTCTGCCCCACCCCTTTAAAAGTAAATGGTGGCCTTGCCCCCAGCGGTGTTCCAAAACCAATTCTTTTTTTGCAAGCCGGTTTTCCCGGCCAGACCCTTCTTTCCGATGGGAAAGTCCCCCCTCCCAAAGTCTGTACTTAAAATGATACTTTTAAAAAATGCTTAAATTTTTAATATTGAATTGTTCAGAAAATTTTAAACCTGGGCATTTTTGGCCTAATGAAACGCTTAAAAAAATTTTTTTGGGCCCTTTTTTTGAAAAATTTTGGCCTATTATAGTCCCCCATATTTTTTCGATCACCCCCCAAATAATATAAACCCAATAATATAATTTTGTTAAAACTATAATTTGTTTTTAAAGTTTTCCAATATGGCCTATAATTACGCAGACTTCTTAAAAAAAAATTTAAATTTAATATAAAGTTTTTAAAAAATTTTAATTTTTTTTACCCTTAATTTTATTTCCAATTTTCCCGAAATTCAAAAAATTCTTTTTTTTAATTTATTTTTTTTTTTAAATGTGTTTTTAAGGGGCGAACACAGGGGGATTTTTTTTAAAATTTTCTTTAAAATTTTCCCACGTCTATTTTTTTTTAAAAATTTTATAGTGATTTTTTTTGTGGTTAAAAATTTTTTAAAAATATTAGCAATAAATTATTGTAGCTATAATTTTTAATTTTTTAAAAAAAAAAAATTTTTTCCAAATTTTTTTTTTTTTTTTTTTTTTTTTTTTTTTTTAAAAAAAAATTGGTTTTTTTTTTTTAGATATCTTTTCATCATCTTTAAGGGGAAAAATTTTAATTATAAAAAATTTAGAGAAATAAAAAACTATTTTACTTAAATAAAAAAATTTAAATTTCCCCCAAAAAACTTAGTTTACCCCAACCCCCTTTTTTTCCCCCCCCCAAAAAATTTGTCCCCAAAAAAAAAAGACCCAGAGAGTGCGGAAGGGGATAAATCCTTATCTGCTTAACCCTGGCCAAAGATTGTTCAACCCCCAGGATCAGTCAACTAGAGATCAGATCAAAACGCGAGCCCCCGCGAGTCATTAAGGGAACCTATCGTGTAGGAGGAGGGGGAGATGTCAGTGGGAGATGATCCTGGGGGGACAAAAGTATTTGTTTGTTTTGGGGTACATGGTAGTCTATTTTCTTTTTTGCAATTTTTTAAATCATTGATATTAAAACGGGTCATTTTTTGATAAAAAATTATCTAAATATAGAATACTATACCCATAATTTTGTAAAAAAAATTATAAAATTTACCAGATATATACCCATTAAAGGGTTTTAAGTTTTGGTTTTTTTATTAATATTCAGTCATGTGATATATTTTAATTAAAAAATAATTTCCTCCATTTCAAATTTTATAATAAATACACCAATTTAATCATGTTTAATTTTTAAATTATGTTTTAAATTTAACAAAAAAAATTTAATCTATTAGCGCCGAGGCAAAAAAATTACCGTGCGAAAAAGGCTTTTTTGCTAAAGTTGATCAAATAAATAAGACAAAAAATGACTAAGACCTGATCAAATTTATGTAGAGCAAATTAAGTTACCCCCCAAAAATAAAAAAATTTAAGTTAGAATTTAAACTTAGTTCTTAGTATTTAAGTATTTATCTTAGTATCTTAGTAGTTATCTTAGTATTAACTGGTATTCACACAGTCTTTCGTTAATGGGTTAAGTATTAATTAAAACCATATTAAATTAATTTAAATTATACATAATAAATTCTAAGTAATTTGTTATGCATAAATATTTAATTATTACAATTATTATACAAAATAAATCTAAAAACAAATTTTTTTATAATTAAAAAAGAAATCATCCCAAAATTAAAAAAAAAATTAATTCCTTTTGAAAAAAAAAGTTACACAGATCTAAAGTAATGTATTAAATTATTTTCGCATTTTTTTTAAATAACGTCAATTATGTAGTAAATTCCCCGAAAGTATTAAAAAAATCATTAATACTAATTTCAATGCATACCTTTTTTTTATACTTTATGTTTTAAAAAAAATCATTAATATTAATAACGTTTACCTGCTGCCTGCTGCCTTCCTTGGACCAGATCCGCTTTGTGCTTCTCAGCATTGCACTGCCGCGCGATCTGGTGTGGCCGAATATTGCCTCGGATACGCATGTACTTCTCAGCTTTGTACGGCCGCGCTATCCAGGGTCGATGGTAGTTTGGTTTTATTGAAACAGTTCGTAAATTGAGTAAAATTGGAAGAAAGCGACATCTTTGAAGAAACTATCGTGTTTATTTAAGCTACGATATTATTAGCAAAACATTTATTAATTAAGATGATTTCAAAAGGCCAACATGGCCGCTCCAACTCGTACCAAAAAAGTTTTTACCTGTCGCTTTTAGCAAAAGTCACTTTATGTCCACAACCAGGTGTTCACATTTTTGTCCATGTCGCGCGCCAAGTTGGCGCGCATATCGCCCGAATTGGCGACCGGTTTCTTACAATATTAATTGTAGCTTATTTCAAATGTTAAATACCACAGTTCGTCAGTTCCTCCATATCGTAACAAAAAAAAATCATCTTTACAATTAAAAATATTACTTTAAATATTAAAGCATTAAAACCATATTTGTCATCAAACACAAAGATTTTATCTCTGATTAAAATTTTTAAGAAATAATAATTCCCTAAATAAGACATGCACACAGGCACCATAGCGCAAAATCGAAACGCACGTCAAAAGTCAACCATTCTATTTGGGTCAACCCCCCAACCGACGGCGGCTTTGGGGGAAGACCGAAACGAGAAATTCGCCAAATTTGGCGAAAATTAGAGCCGCAATGGGTGGTAAAAAACATATTTTAACATAGATAGAACCAGCACTATTTTTTCACAATCTACAATATAAGTAGGATTGTGAAACTTTACAGCCCGACTCTAAACAAAAACTCAATGCGCAGTTAATTTTTTAAAAATGACAAATTCTCCTAGAGTCTCATTGTAAAACGAAAATTTGGCGGAACACTGGGAGAAAAAGATGACTTCGAACTCTCAGTAGCGTGGGAGAGCTTCCGCGATCAATAACCCTAGAGATCAGTGGTTTAAGTATTCTTTTAATATTTATTAAAGTTGATATTTAAAATCATTATACATAGTTAAATTATTTGATATCTAATGAATTTAAAAAAAAATATATATTTAAATAACTGTTAATTATCATAATTAATTAGCCATTTCAGTTGATTAATTAGAATTAATTAGCATTTCCGTTAATTAATTAGATTAATTTAAACTTTCCGTTAATAATTATAATTAATAAGCCCTTGGCTTAAAATTAATCATAATTGAAAATAATTGTGCCGAAGCTAAGTCGGCAATATGCGATTTTAGAATTGTAAGTTTGTTTTAAAAAACTGAAGTAATGTTTACTTTTTCAAATTTGGTTTTTAAAATTTAAATTTAAATGAATTTACAAATAAATTGAATGTAATTAATTTAATTACATGAAAAAAAAATTTATATAATCATTTAATTAGTGATTCAATTGATTCATAATTACTAAATTTAATGCAATTACTTAATTAGGAGTTAATAATTATACTACTACACCAATTAATAATATAAAAATGATGAGGCATCAAAACTAAATTAAATGTGCCAAGACGGCGTCTCCCCCCCCCCATAAAAAGTTGAAGTTACGGCCCTGACCCCCACCCCCTGATCTAGACACCCCTATATTTCATTCTTAATTAATTGTTTTCCGGCTGTCTATTTCTAGCCTCCTATTTTATTCGTAAGTCTAAGTAAGTTTCTCAAGTTATGTATGTTAGACAACCCCCCCGCCCCCTCCTGATCTTTTGGAAGCCCTATATTTTATTCGTAATTTAGTAATTTAATCATTTCCGGCTGTCTATTTCTAACCTCCTATTTTATTTGTTGTATTGTATAAAGAAAGTGTAAATACGTCTGGCAAGACAAATGACGTAACTTAAGACGAAAGTTGTAGTGTATTGAATTTCTCTAGAACAAAATGGAACATCTTAGAATGTAGAATTTTTTGGGATTTCTTCTTTAAATCAAAGTTATATATTGTGTTTAAAGACACAAATAAGTGAAAATATTAGTTTCTAAATTTTTAGTTTTTTATTATCCATAGTGTGGCCGCCAATCAAATACTTCTTTTTGACATTTTTTTATGCGCCGTGAATGAGCGCGCTTGCCATGTGGAGTGCGATAAAAGGTTAGATATTTGCCGGTATTTAATTTACTTACGTAGGAAGAAACCGTCAGTTCATGACATTCGAATAACAACGTTT
Source organism: Oedothorax gibbosus (assembly GCA_019343175.1). Lineage (NCBI taxonomy): Eukaryota > Metazoa > Arthropoda > Arachnida > Araneae > Linyphiidae > Oedothorax > Oedothorax gibbosus. The sequence continues at coordinate 537,879 of JAFNEN010000675.1, read as the reverse complement.
TTGCTTTTTAATTCTTCTGTGTCTTGAAGTCTATGCATCATGGATTTAATTGGCATTTTAGAAAAAACTGTTTCTCCAGGTAACATTTTTAATTGTACAATGATGTTTCTATTGTTTTTTTCATAGGCTTAGTGATTTCGGTCAGTAGTTAGGCTTAATCGATTGTAAAATTATAACATTTAACATACCGTTTTTTGTCAACTCTTGATTGATTTTTGAATATTATAAGTTTTTCTGACTGGTTAAATTGGGTTTGTTTAAAATATTCTTTAGAGGTTCAAATTAATGGAACTCCTAAGCTCTCATGAATCAATCTCTTCTCGTATGCGTATCATTATCCTAATTGCTACAAAAATTCCAAATCAAATATAGACCTTAACGGAATGTTAATCTATCATTTTATATATCTAAAATGGAAATTGTGAGAATATCTTTATAATTACACTGTTTCTTGACGTTCAATAATCAGTATACTTGTGTGGGACTGTGCAAAATGTCGTACTGAAGAGTTTTGTGCACTTGCGTGTGTTACATGTAGGTTTATCTACGTTGAACCTGTAATGCAAGAAAATAAGTGAACGGAACGATGAACATTTTTTTGTCTCTTTTATGGCATTACTAGTTGTCAGCTTTCCTCATTTTGACAGGATTACAAAATTGTGACCTGGCCCAGACTCTACAAAGTCGCGGTCAAATTTATTACTTGTAAGGATTACTTAGGGATTTTGTGTAAAGTATTAATTTAGTACAATAAATTAACTAGTTTTGGGTATTGCTTGACATTTTTTGCTAATCTAATTCAAAGGAGCCTTTGGGTTGGCGCAAACTCGCAGTACTATCTTCAGTTCATATTGGAGCATCCTTTTTATAACATTTATGAAATGAGCCAAAATTCCTCAAATTTTTAATTCACAAGGATTATCCAATCCATTATCACCATTTTGCATTGTTTGTGGTTCTGTGTCCTTATAGAAAAAAAATAGAGTATATTTGATAATGAAGTGAACTTCACAGGAAAACTGAAATCTTTTTTTAAAGTGAAATACTCATTGAGGAAAAAGTTTTTGGTGACTAATAAGCTGTAATCAAGAAACTTCGCAAGAACATTATCTCCCATGCCCTTCCCCTTCTCAAATATAATCAACCTTTTAAGTTTAAAATAGTTGCTGAAAATGTATGTTACTTTTATTAGTTATTAAGTTTTGCCAAGCAAAGGTGGTGCAACTAGAATTAACCCTACTGACATTACAATTTTATTTTTTAGATAAAGCTGAACTAGAAGCTGCCCAGAATTACTTGGAGCAAGCAGCACAGAATAATCTAGTGAGTGAGCTTTTAAACAAGTTTCTGCTATTTTTAACCTTTAAATGGGTTTGTTATACAAATCTTTACAACCGTTAATTTTGAACCCTGTGTAAACCACAATTTATTGATGTTTCTTTTCCATTGCAGCCAGAGTTTCTTGAAGTCGCTGGTCTAGTGTGCTATCATGTGCTACCAACACCCCTGTTGCCCGAATGGCTGCTGGCTTGCAGCTAAAGAACACCCTTACTTCCAAAGACCAGGAAATTCGCCAGAAGTACCAAGAAAGGTGGTTGCAATTCCCAGCTGATGTGCGAAGCTACGTCAAGCAAAAACGTAAGTTGTCTTCAATTTTGCCTTGTATATGCAATTTTGATTAATTGACAATGATATTATGTAGGAAATATTTGCTTATGAACCGCGTATGATTTTAAAGCCATTTGCTCAATCGCTGTGGAGAAAGATTTTTAAAAAAGTGTTAAGATTAGTAATTATAAGGGTTAAAGTATACATTGACGCGCGGGTTTGGCGACAAGTCAAAAATTGTCGCCACGTCAAAATGACAACAAATACTTACCAAATACATTGCTGAGACCGAAAATATGCAGCAAAAAGACCCGGGAAAAGTGAAAAATATCATTAAAAAATTTAGGGCATGTACGATCTAAGTGATTTTTAACAAAAATAATCGGAATTGAACAGTTTGTTTCACGATCAAATATGTAAAAAAAATAGAATCATAACACTTTCTAAACATTGTATGATTATTATTTAAAAAAATATTAATGCGATTAAAGGACATATAAATAAAGAAAAACATGGGGACGTTTACGATTAACTGATTTAGTAAGAAAATATTTTCTAAAGCTAAAAATATTTTTCAAATAGTATTGAAAAAAAGATTAAAAAACACTAAAAAACGTTATTCTAAAAATAAAACATGTTTAACATACCAGGAAAAATAGGCAAATCCTACCACGATAACACAATAAAAAATGTGGATCATAATGCGGCAAGTGCCGAAATAAATAATGAAAAATAATCATTTTAAATAGTTAAACATTGAATTAAAAATCGATCTGCACGAAAAATATTTACTTTTAAATAAAAACCATTTTGATTTAAATAGATTAGAAAATAAAGATTTAGATTTACATGCACCGTTTCGCCGTCGCGACTGTTGCGAATCGAGTCAAGAAAAAAATAAACATGCATGGTTGCCGAACTTCAGATTTCAGGTTTTTTGGCGAAAAAACGATGGAAAAGGTTGCTAAATATGATATATAGATTTTGCCAAGTTTTCGTCGCCAAGGGTTGCCATAAAACTGAATTTGGCGGGGTTTCCAGATTGGCGACTTTACTGCCGGACGTCAATGTATACTTCAGCCATTATAAGAAGGCAAGAGAGGAACAACTTAAGTTTATGTATTAAAAATGAGAAGAGCTGGATATTTGTAACTTATGTTTTTTTCAACCCTTGCATAGCTCTTTTGCTACATTAGTGAAACCAAACTCGTTAAGAGGGACTGTCAGTCCCATAGAGCTAATGCATTAGTTTTGAAATCATAATTTCTTCAAAAGAATTGCTTTGCCATGTTATCCCATTTTCATCAGGTATGGGAATCGTCATAACATCAATTTAAAACAAAATTGAAAAGAAAATAACATCCGGTCTATTTAATTATTAAATGATAAAATTTTTAAATAGTGTCGCCATCTGCTGATATTTGTGGCATTTTAAAACTAAAAAATAATTAATTAAATAACTAGATAACAGTTTTGTTTCAAAATTTGTTTCATTTCGATGTTATGTTGATTCCCATACCTGGGGAAGAAGGGCTAACATGGCAAAGCAATACTTCTGCGGAAGTTATGATTAGAAAACTAATGCATTAGCTCTATGGGACTGACAATCCCTCTTAAACTTGTCCTTTCCATTTAATGAATTACATTGTAAAGATCCTTTTCAATTTATTTAAAAATAAAGCTGATTTTGTGATCGTAAATTTTGTGGCTAACGGCTCCTTTTAAACATTTGTGCTTGATCTAATTTTGCAAATTTTAAAGTTGAGTAGTCTCTAAGAGTTCTTCTGTCGAAACAATATCATAGAACTAAATTTGTATTAAAACTCAATTTTTATTTTAGAGCATTTCAAAACCTCTTTGTATATTTTACTAACCATGGTCTTTTTAGGTTCTTGCTGCCCTGGGTACAGAGACCCACCGCCCTAGTTCAGCTGCCCAATGTGTTGCCTACATTGCTGTTGCCGAGCTGCCCCGCCGCGAATGGCCTGACTTGATTGTTCTGCTCACCCAGAATGTCACCAATGCCACCAGCACAGAAATGACCAAAGAAGCCACTCTGGAGGCCATAGGCTACATCTGCCAGGACATAGTGAGTTGTCTAATGGTTTTTTACTTTTAATTGCCACATTAATTTATGTAAGGAAAGTATTACGATATGATCAAAAATCCGAAATGAAGATTTTACGGTTTTTTTTTACATGTTTTGGAGTGTTGATTCCGATAAGTGGGTTTTTGAATTTTCTGACAAACTGGTGTACAGCTCGGTTAACACTTGCTTGTATTTACTCTTTTTAGTACTACTATTAGGTCTAATGAGTTTATAATAAAGCCCATTGCTTCACTGTTCTCAAAGTTTGTTTTTATTAAATAGTTTTGTTGCTTCCTAGGTTTAAAGTAATTAAAAAAGGTTTAAAGTAATAATTTTTGTTATGCTTCCTTAATTGCTTGTAGGCTCCTAGGCTTAATTTATCAAGTAAGAACATATCGACCAGGCTACCTAGGTAGGAGCTGGTTGTTTTTATTATAATCTTACACGTGGCTTCTTTTCATTTTGCCTGTGATGACTATCCTTACCTACCTTGATGTAAAATATGAAATGAAAAATGTTTCTGAGGCTATATTTGTGATACAATTGATTTATAATAAAGTAAATCTATTAATTTAGTAGAATGGTGGTAGTAATGACTTATCTGAACCAGGACCAGGCTAAAGCTGTTGATGGTCGAAGTGAGAGGATGTACCCTGTGTGCATCCTGGTTGTGAAGGGGTTAATGGACTAAATGTACTACTTTGAATCAACCTGACTAATAGTGCTAAGACCAGGGATTGGAATAACTTGTTACTTGTAACAGTTTTTTTTTCAGTAACGAAAAAATTTCACACCTTCTCCCAATAGAGGAAGGCTGCCATTTCTCCATTTAAAATTAACTAGAATCTTTTTTAAATTCATTTTTATTGCAGTGTTTTGTTTGTGCTCATGTTTCTTGAATCTTGGTTGTCTTTGGGAAAATGATATGGTTAAATTGCAATTTTTTTTATAACTTGAAAATTTCAAAGAGTAACTAGTTACTTTTCATATTAAGTAACTAACAGTTACTTTTACTTTATAAAAATAACTTCCAAACCCTGGTTAAGACCATTTTGTACATAATTTATTTAACCTTTCTTGCAGGACCCAGAAGTCCTGGTCTCCCAATCCAATGACATCCTGACTGCAATCGTTCATGGGATTCGCAAAGATGAGCCCAGCGACCATGTGAAGTTGGCAGCAACCACTGCACTGCTCAACTCTCTGGAGTTTACAAAGGCGAACTTTGAGAAGGAGTCTGAACGTCATTTTATTATGCAGGTGGTCTGTGAGGCTACTCAGTCTACGGATACAAAGGTTTGTATGTCTGGGGAAATATTTGGATTTAAATCCACTTGCTGTAAAAAAAAATTAAATCATTTTAGTTATCCTAGAAATTTTCTTAAGAAGTACCGAATTTCCGAGTCATTCCAAAATTAAAATAATGGCCTTAAATTTTACTGAGAATTAGGGTAAAGACCTTGTTAAAATTTATAAATAATAAGTTAACTATCCACTGTCACGTTTATTATTTTCTTGCCTGTGATGACTATCCTTACCTACCTTGATTTATAAAGTGAAATGGAAATTAGTCTGAGGTTTATTGTTTTATAATTCAATATTAAGCATAGCTCAATAATCTTTTGGTTAATTAAAATGTTTAATTGTGACAATTAAACAGAAACATTTCATGTGTCAACTATTTAAACTTTAATTGTGTAAAGCTAAAATGTTAACGCTTCCTAATTTGATTTTTTCTTAACTGTATTAGTAAAATACATGAAACTTGAATTATCTGAGAAATCATAAAATATTTGTCAGAACTTTATTATCCCCCTTTCCATATTTGATTTTAATATTTTCTCTTTGAATATTTTTATTAAATTGAGTATTATAAGTTATTCATCCTTTTACATGTCCTGCTATGTAGTTCTGATTCATAGAATAATATTTAAAAATCATAACCTTGCCATTTAACTTTTCAGGTTCGAGTTGCTGCTCTGCAGTGCTTGGTTAAAATAATGTCGTTGTATTACCAATATATGGAAGCCTACATGGGACCTGCTCTATTTGCAGTAAGTGTTTTAAAAGTTCAATTTCTTAAGAAAATTTTTTAAAAAATTATGATGTACTTTTACTAAATTTTTCATTTAGTTTTTTTTTTAATTTAAATATTGCACATTGTTTTACTTTTCATTTTGCCTGTGATGACTATCCTTACCTACCTTGATGTAAAATATGATATGAAAATGTGTCTGAGGCTATATTTGTATAATATAATCTATACATATATATAATACTCTTACACGGCGCCCAAATTTCCTTATATTTATATCTCTGGAATGGCAACAATTGAACTAATTTCAAAATGGCCGACTGAAAACAACAAAGTGTTTGAAACAACAACTTTAAGAATAATTAGTAAGTTTAAACTTAAACATGCATTATATTAGGGACGTTTAAAGTTTGAAAATTTTAATTATAATATTACCAATAACTACCAGACACTATTGTTAATAAAAAGGGAAAATTAAAATTGTTTTTAAACAGTTTCTAAGCGTTGACAGCTACCACGGTTTCCAATTTATTTACAAATGGATCTTATTCAAGCAGCGACATATTTTCGCAACGATAACCATTAATTTATAAGCATTTATTTGTAATTATGTTATTTTAAAAGGATACTAAAGGCGGTTAACCTAAAGGACCATGTCCGGCTTTGGCGCCAGTTAAAACATGTCGCCAAGTCAAAATGGCAAAAACCGAGCGTTTGCCAAGTCTGTGAAATGACAACTAATAATTACTTAAAATGCTACTTAAAAATGAAAATGTCTGCTGAGAGAACATGAAAGATTTCCTTATTAAAAAATATCGTGGCATTTGTGATCATAGATCGTAGAGATATTTTAATATAAGAAAATCCGAACTCAACGGTTTGCTGCAAGTTCAAAACAATGTGCACAAAAAATAATTTAAGAAATGAGTTATTTTTATAATTAATGATTAATAATATTTAAAATATATTAATACGATTTAAGAATTCTTAACGATGAAAGAAATGGACAGGATTAACTTATAAAGAAAGTAGCAAAATACATTCTCTAATGCAAACAGAATACATAGAAAAACTGGACTATTTGTTAATTATTCACTTAATATTCTATCTGTGGCGATTTTCGTAGCCAATGGCTGCCATAATACAAATTTGGCGGGTTTACTATATTTGGCGAAACAAATGATAGACATGCTCCTTTAGGTTTTAACCCTTAGGCTAGACTAAAATATTTCAATGAACGGTGAGCGAGCGAAGCGATCCAAAGGGAACTGCGCAAGCATTTCCCGGGGGGTTGGCGAGCGATAGCGAGAAGGGGGCATGCCCCCTAGTTGATGTATAATAAAGTTGTTGGTGTCGTGTCCATGGGGAGTGTTAACAAATAAGTCAACTAGTAGTTAATTATGCCCAGTTAGAACTATAATATTAGCTTACAAAAATAACCAAGCCAAAAATAAGACTTTGAGGCAAGTTAAAAATGGAACAATTTTTATTAAATCGGAAAGATACTGTAAATGAATAATATTTGTATATATCAGTAAATGTAACAAATTTGTAGAAGCAGAAAATAAATATAAATATTGCACAAAGTTTAACACATTCTTTAGATTACTAAAATGCTTTTAATTTAGTCAGGCTGGATTAAGTTTTTTTTTTAAGAAATTAACCAATTCGATAAATATTAACCCCCTAACAAATAAAACTAAGACGTCAAAGATATTCCGAACAGCTTTACAAAAATAAATCTTTAACCAATTACATATTTCAAAACTAAGAGCATTTCCGAAATTCCTAACAAACTTGAGTTCAAAACAAAATAAATTTTACATATAGTTTATCTTCATGAAGTCAATGACAAAATAACACCGGACGACGGCGAGGGCTGCAGATACATCACACACCAGGAGGAACGGGCGAAAAGCTTAATTTTCAATAAAACATCCTTCTCGCGAATTAAAGATGGAGGCCACCGTCCAGCAGCGGTGAAGTATAAATTTCACGGTTTTAATTCATTTTAACTTAAGTTGTTGACCGCTGGTCTCCCTTCAGAAAGATATGATAGCACCAAAAAAGACAACAAGAAAACTACCCCCCGTAGAAAACCTAACACCCGCTTATAAGTCCCACTCGAACACCAGGCTATCTCCTATTCGCTGAAATGCAGAACCGCCCAACTTCCGGTCATTGCGTCATACGGATATGACGTCATAGACCGATCGCGTAACGAAAGAAAAAATTTGCATGAAACGTCAAATCGCCGATGATCAAAACGAGAATTCAACAGGGAGAACTATAGATATCCATGAGTATGCAAAACAGACAGCAATCTCCTTGATGGTATAAAGTAAATCTATTGATTATAGATAGATCATTTCAGTAGAATGGCGGTAGTGAAAACTTAATTTATCTGAAAGTTAAAACCTGTAGTTCTGATTTCCCTATGATGACTATCCTTACCTACCTTGAATAGTCCATGAAAATGAAAAAAATCTGAGGGAAGTAATAGTTTATTCGGACATATTTTTAGAAATTTTTATATATTTGATGCAGAATTTTAGGATAATTGCTGTTATCATATTGGGTTCCACTCCTTTTTTAACCATATTTTTCTTAATGTGTAAATTGCCCATGATGACTATCCTTACCTACCTTGATGTAAAATATGAAATGAAAATATGTCTGAGGCTCTGTTTTTTTTGTATAACCTAGTGTAGACTATTAAAAAATATTGTTAACTTACTTTATCTATCCTGATGACGACTTGTCCCTATCTTTATGAATAGTGCACGAAAATAGAAATATCTGAGGGAAGTAAATAAATTATAAAAATTAAGTAATATACATAATTATTTTGGCTACTCTGTGTCCACTGTACAGTAATTTCTGTTTTTGACATTCGTAATGTGTTTATATATCCTTGTCTCTAGATCACGATGGAAGCCATGAAAAGTGACATTGATGAAGTAGCCCTCCAAGGCATAGAGTTCTGGTCCAATGTGTGTGATGAGGAAGTAGACCTGGATATTGAAGCTGCAGAGGTATTTTCTGCTTAGATTTCTTTTTAAATAAGGAAATTGTTTATATTCTCATTGGTTTAATGCGGGAAAAGTACGAATCTATGTAAAGACTTCAAAACAAGAAGGAGCTGTCCACTTACCCTAGAATACTGTGTGAAAATTAAATTCTGGAAAAATGGCTTTCCGAGGGACACATTGTACATATTACTTTTTAGTAAGGCAATTTTATCTTCATATTTATAGCTGGTCTAGAGAAGTGCCCCCAGTATATATGTATGTTTACTCGGGCATTGCTAAAGGCTGTCCGATTCTAGTATACCTTATGTTTATCCCAGCCCTGATTGAAGATGTCTTTATGTCTGAATTATTACAAACATAACATACCTCTTTATAGCTCTAAAATTATTAAAGAATAGGAAAAACCAGGAATACTCCTTTTTTTCCCCCTTGGAATTTAATGGGCATCCTAAATAAGTCAAAGTATAAGTAATAAAACTCTGGAATATCTGCATCCAAATATTTAAATAGTTTAACTCCTTTCCTGGCTATTTTCTAATAATTATTTTTACTTAATAATATTTGGAATCAATAATATTAGCTGTTTAAAATGTCTATTAAGACAATTAAATGCAAGGTTATTTATATTTTATGGCTAAGTACTTTATAGAATATATCTTATAAATGTCTCACTCGAACTATTGTGTCAATTACATATATTGAATGTTCTTTTATTTAGGCTTCTGACCAGGGAAGGCCGCCCACTAGAACATCCCGATTCTATGCCAAAGGGGCTCTCCAGTACCTTGTTCCCATTTTGATGCAGAGTTTAACAAAACAGGTAATGTGAATTACATTCCGTTTTAAAAGGGTTAAATCATTAGTGTATTGTAATTTTATGCAATAGAGATGAAATTTCGTTGACCTGCCTCTTAATTTAATTTTTCTTGTTTTTTCTCTTCATATCTAAAGTACTAGAAACCACATAAATGTATACTTATGTAAAAAGGAAAGTAGGCTACTTATTTAAAAAGGAAAGTAGGCTATGTTATATTTCTAGAGTAGAGCATAAGTTCAGGGCTCTTACCAAGTCACTAAAGTATAAATCGAATTTTTGTTGTTTCTGTGAACATAGTTTCAAATGAATGGGAATTACTCTCGCATATTGATAACGTTTCAATTCGCTTTAACAAGGAAATTTTGAAGTACTGTTTTAACCGCCACTGTAAATCTTTGTCATCATATTTTGAACTTGTGTGTGCTTTTATTCGACAAGATCAAATGACACTGTGATCGTTTTGATGATTGTGAGCATTTGAAGGTCACATATTTTTTTTCAAATGATCACTTTTTTTTACCTCTGTGTCTTGGTGGGAACCCTGTAAGTTAATAGAAGTGTATCTTTTAAGATTGTAAGGTGCACATGCAAGGTACCTCGGGATTTAACAGAAGAAAAACTTTACTTTTGTAAAACGTTTTAATTAAAAAGTATATACCAGGGAGAAAGGCATTTGCCAGTTTTCCCTCTGGGATGAGAATTATTAGTTTTGGACGGGGAAATAACAACGCTGCTTGGAGACGTTATGGTTTCTAAGTTTTGTATAAGCAACTAAGTCTAGTTATGTTACACTGCTTCTGTTATGACTTTTATAATGTCGAAATCTTATTATTTGACTATATTTCAAGTGTTTTATACAGGGTTAACTGTGATTCTAAATTATGCCAGTAGCCCTTGTTGACCGTAATTCAATATAACGTCATCTTGGTAGATCAGTGGCACTTAAATTAATGTAACCCAACTATCCATTCTCAGGGTGAGCATGACGATGACGACGACTGGGTTCCATCCAAGGCCGCAGGTGTCTGCCTGATGCTGATGGCCGCCTGCTGTGAGGACGACATAGTCATCCATGTTCTGCCCTTTGTCAAGAACAACATCAAGAACCCAGACTGGAGGTACAGGGATGCGGCTGTCATGGCATTTGGTAAGACTTCCTTCTGCTTATACTGGCGAGTGGGGTTACTCAGGGCGAAGCTTTTCATGTTAGTAACTTCTCTTTAAGGTATCTCCCTACCTTGAAAACAGCAAATTTTGACCATTTTTACAATTTTGTTTTACTGTTTAAAGAGGACTATTATTTATGTTTAAAATTCTGCAGGGATTTTTACTCTACGATAATTTAATCAAAAGTTATGGCTATTTCAGTGAAGCATTTACCCATTGTGTATATCTGAAAGCGTAACTTTAACATGTTTTCTGAAGAATGGTAATTTTCAACAACAATGTTCTTTTGAAACCTGATATTTCAAAAACTACTTGATATAATGTAATAAAATTTTTATAGCATGTTTATTATAAGTTCAAGTGTGTTTTGAAATGAGATCTAAGTAAAATAACTTATAGAATTTATTTTATAAAAAAAATCTTTTTAAAAAAAAAAGTTTCTATAAACATGGCTTTGATACTATGTAATTCCCAAAATATTAGAAGTATTGCTTAAATCTCATTTCAAAACATGTAAGGTCTAATTAACGACTCTGCTTAATATTTAAATAAAAAAGTAATTATTTTTGGCTTATGGCGTTTTACGTAGCTCTTATATTTAAGGCAAATTTCTTCAAAATTTGCATTTTTTTTTAAAAATAAAATTTTAATTTCAGTTATTTTGGTCAAATATTCCATTTAACATTATTATTCATCATTACCACGAAAAAATTTAGTTAATTTTAAAGAATTAAAAAATTAGACCCCTCAAGGTAGGGAGCTACCTTAAATATTCTTTTAAAAAAATGTACTTTCCTTTTTTCAATTGGTGGCAACTCTACCTTGACCTATGAGTAAAAAAATATTCAAGAAGGTCGGTACACTAGGTTTTTATGCTTGGGCGCAAGTTACCCCATTTGACAGTAACTAAATTTTCAACTCTTGATGAACTAAGTTGTAAGTCAAACTGTGCAGGCCTGTTTCTCTTTTTCCGTTTATGTTTTCAAGTTATTTCAGAAGCGCTACTTAACCGTAGAGAAGTCATTAAAAACACACTTAATGCCGCTTTAACTGTTAACTAGTCTGGCTTCAATATGCTTGCATTATTTAAGGCAAACATATGTTTAAGTCTTTTCTTTTCACATAGAATTGCATTAATGACTTTCAAATAGACCTGTTGACATTTATACATGCCTATTAATGAATTTCTCTGCATTCCTTAGGTGAATTCTATGTTAGTAGTAGCCATGATCTAAATAAAACCTTACTTTAGTGTACCATACTAACCAGACGTGTTCCTTTCCAGGCTGTATCCTGGAGGGCCCTGACCCCACCAACCTCAAACCAGTCGTAGAGCAAGCCATGCCCATGTTCATAGAGCTCATGGCAGACGAGAGTGTGGCTGTACGTGATACTGTGGCCTGGACCATCGGCCGCGTATGCGAGCTTAATCCTGATGCGGCAGTCAACGATGCATACCTCAAGCCGCTCTTGGAATCCCTGGTGAAGGGATTGGATGCAGAGCCACGGGTGGCATCCAATATATGCTGGGTAAGAGGCACAGTTAAATAAACTGACAACTTTAAAAAAAAAAAAAACTTGCTGCATACACAAGTTTTGCAGTAAAAATTTGCTGCAAAAAATAATACTAATTAACTTTTTTAATCCAAAGGGTATCATGGATTTATTATACATTGTAAAAACACTAATTGCACAGAAAAATAGCCTCAAGTTATTTTCTTACAATTGTTTATATATCCATAAAAGGAAGAGGGGGAGTTTTCACCCATGAGCCTATCAACACATTTTTATACAATCCAATGCTTGAGGATTCATCTTTTTGTAATGAATTTTTTTTATTCACCTGAAATTTTCTGCAAGAGTAAAATATTTCTCGCATACTTGTGTTTGTCTGTATTATCCAACCCTGGGTAAAAGGAAGGATTACTGTATTGTTGATTGGGAGATGATTTGCTATGTTAGTTTTTAATGGTTCTTTCTTTTGAAGAAATTTAAAGTCCATCCATGATTACTTTTAATAGGTTATCTATCTCCGATTGGCAAGTCCCAGTATTTAAAAAGGCTATGTTAGATCAAGGCTATTTTTTAATATACTGAGATTTGGTCATCCTGTTATTTTTCTAATAAGAAATTTCTAAATGTCTGCAAATGGTGTAAAGGCAATACAATTGTTTCTGAATATCAATTTCATTTTGTTTTTCCTATGCATGTGCAATTTTTCCCCTTCAGGATGTATGCCTTTTGGTAGGTCGCTTATCTATATTGCTCAATCAAATGCATTGATTGGTATTAATTGCAATTTGATTTATTTCTAGATTGTTTATTTTCAACAAATGTAGATTGTTTATGTAAAAACTTACCTAAAAATTGCTTTTGTCGTGTTTCGGGGAAAACACTAAACTATCATAATTTGATTTCTAACACTAGTGGTATGGAAACTAAGTTGAATGCAATGGTTTTAAGAGCAAATGAAACAAATTGCTTGAGATCTCAAATATTGGTAGGACTATAATTTTACAAATAATTGTTTTAATAGATGTGTGTATTCTAGGCTTTCAGTAGTCTTGCGGAAGCTGCTTTTGAACAGGCCGATGCGCCAGAGGACGATGGGGATCCCAACACCTACTGCTTGTCGGAGTACTTTGAAGTGATTGTCGCTAAGTTGCTGGAGACAACTGAAAGGTACCTCATTCTTTATCTCAAGGTTATTGTACGTTCTGGAAGCTCAATTTTTTTGGTGCCCTTAAAAACTGAAATGTCATCTTAACGTTAAGTTATTAGCCTTAGTCTATTATACAAAGTCTTATTGCCAAGACTTCCTATTTTTTGAAAAAGAGTATAATTTTTATTTATACTTGGTTTTGATAAGGAGAATTGTTTAACTCTTAGGTGCCAATTGTATCAGCCTTATTAAAAACTATTTATTCTTATTGTGAGTGACTCGGTCATTATTAAAATATTTGTTGCAGGCTTTTAGTCAGTGATGGCTTTATATTTTCGGCACATGGTATTCGGAAAAACAAACTTTGTACTGCAGACAGAAGCTGACCAACCAGGTGCTGGTGCTTGCCTTTGTAATGTCATGGCTCATCCTATTAGCTTCTAATTATTTTTTTATCTTGTTTAGTGTGTAGCTTTTCTAACTGACTTTGTACTAGTTTTATTTATGATTTGTTGTTGGTATTCCAGACCTGATGGCAGCCAAGGCAACCTACGCAATGCGGCGTATGAAGCCCTGATGGAACTTGTCAAGAACAGTCCTAAGGACTGCTACGTGTGGGTGCAGAAGACCACCATGATCATCTTGGAAAGGCTCAACCATGTGCTGGCTCTTGAGGGTCACATCCAGAACACATCGGACAGGGCACAGTACAATGATCTGCAGTCCTTGCTCTGTGCCACGTTACAGGTATACAACCTGCTGGAAATAGGGAATTTTCTTATTTCTTGCACATGTTTGTACTGCTGTGGGCAGGTAAACTGCTGTAGCTAATGGCTTGGACCATTGCTGTAAGCACTAAATAGCTCTACAATGTGTAAAAGTGTAAATAAAAAATATTTTAAAACCATTTACTTGAGTTTAGGATTAGGCTGTTTAAATCTCTTGGCTTTCACCATTCTTTAATCCAAGTGGTTTTTTTCTAAATTTCTATTTAATGCTAAATTTTGTTTCATAATATTTAAAAAGTTTAAAACATGCTGTAGTTTTTTCCCCGGTAGCAGAAACCGCGCAGCACGGCAGCAATGCTGCAGCCCGATTTGGGGTCTGCGGCCAAATTGCCGAAACTCTTCCCCCCCCCCCCCCCCCGCGTCACGTGTAGTTTCTCCCCCACGAACCGGCTCAACTCAAGTGGAGAGGGGGTTAAGATAATTTTAAAAAAGGTTAAGGATTAGCTACCTACTAATTTGTAGCTGGGATCAATCTGGAGTGGCATTTTTCGCAAAATGCGATGTGTTGTACGAAAATGCGAAATAAAATAATATTGGCCGTCGCGAAAATGCATTGCCGTAATTTGGTGAAACTAAACTTAAATTTCAATAAACAACTAGTTCAAATAGCCGATTCTAATAATGAAAATACTAAATTTAATCAAAATGGAAAGATGAATTCAGATTAGATTATACTAAGATGTCGTCAAATCTCGGCCAGCCAGTGCAGTGCAATCTCTCATTAAAAGAAGAGTCCAATAATGCTTCCTGATTTACTTATTTTGCTGCCTAGTAATTTTAAAGAAATCTACAGATAACGTCACGTTGCATCAGAATGATTGACAGTTCTCTGGCTCTGCGTGATCGGAAGAGAATCTTGTTACTTTTGTAGCTCAAGTTCAGGCCAAGTCTGACAACCAGATCAAGTTCTCTGATCAAGTTTCCAATTCACGGAGTCCGTGATCACAAGACCAGCTTGAATGTTGAAATACTTTTTGTTTTGCGTTTGAAAAAATTTTCTACTTCCGCTAGTACTGAGGTTTCTGATTTTAGAATATTTTTAGTATTTTTTTTAAATGGACTTATACACTCTTAATATATTCAGATTTTATGTTGCTAGTAAATTTCTAGTTCTTGAATTTTTCTGGAAAAGTGCATGAATATTTTTTTTTTTTTACAAATGTATAAACCATGGTAATAAGGATATGTAATGAAAGACCAAAAGTTGGGGATTTTAAACAACCAGAACTTGATTTTATTACCAAATGAACAGCAAAAACATGTTCATAGACAAATCTGAAGATAATCCAACACCATAAATAAAAGTAAATATACTTATTTTTTTAATTTTTATTAAAAAAATTACAAATAAATGTAGTAGAATACTATTAAATAATTATTTAAATTTGCCGCGTCGTGATTCATAAAATAATTATCATTGTGTTTAGCTAAACTGCTAAACAAAATTAACTGCTACACAAAGATTGATTTATGTATAAATTCAAGTGATTTAATTGGCATGAGACACGCTGATTTATAAGTAACTAATTTTTCTTGAGCATTTTGCTACAGCTTTCTTCTACATTTTAGCATTTTTTTTACCCAGGCTGATCCCTGCTGTGCAGTGCACCAGTAGGTGCAATGGCTTCCCGTACCGAATATGTTATATGTCATGATTGTACTATATTAATTTAACTTAAAAATTAAAGCATTAATTTAACAGCCGCTTGCCGGTGTACGGTAAATCTTCTGATAATGTCGCGGGGGGGGGGGGTCTTTTTCCTTGCAGCCAAATTTTTTCCTTAAAACGTCATGCTGCAGCCACATTCCAAAAGTTCTGCTACTGGGGTTTTTTCATTTGACTTAACTTTTAGATCCCCAATACAAAACAATAATTATAAATAAACCTTTTTGATATTTCTTTTAATTATACCAGTCTTAACTAAGCTTCTCGCTGCATGTTTAGTTTGTCGAATAAAAAAGTTTAAAGGATGAAATACCTAAAATTTGGTTTCACCCAAGAACTTTTGTCTGCCCAACATTTTCCTAACCCTGCTTGAGTTCATGTGAAGATTGTTGCTAATATTTTCTTGATTACCACAAAGGAAAAACTTTGTTTCTGTCAATTCTTTCCTCTAGTTTACCGAGTCCTCCTTTTTCCACAGAGCGTGCTGAGGAAAATGACCCCAGAGGACGCACCAAAGATCTCCGATGCCATCATGTCTGCCCTTCTGCAGATGTTCAGCTCTACCACTGGCAAGTCTGGTGGGGTGCAGGAAGATGCTCTCATGGCAGTGTCCATGCTAGTCGAAGGTATTTGTCATTTTGCTTCCGTAAGGGGGAATCTAAGCGGCTCTCCAAACCAAAGTGTGTGCTATCCAATGGGAGCTATAATTATCTAAGCCTTATTACTCTGGCTGTATTGAACATTTTATAAATTGTTTTTTTATGTGATAAATGTAGCTGATTGACAGGGCTTTATAATCCCACTTTTTGAAACTGGGGCTTTTTTAAAAAAAATTTCAGTAAATAATTATACAGCAAAATATTTGATCCAATTTCAAAGTAGGATTATAGAGACCTGTAAGCCAGCTACATTTATCATACAACTGTGAAAGTATTCAATACACCCGTAATGTTTCATACAAAATTATTTTTTCTTCCATTGTTGTTGGATTAACAGGCACTTTGGTTTGCAAACCCATTCCCCTTAAAATCAAAAATTCTTTTATAAATTGCATCTTTTGTCTAAAGCCTAGGAAATAAAGTGCTATATTTCTCTGAAATTACTGTAACAATAAGGTTTTAACTATAGGTTGTTTTTAGTTTTAGGAGAACAATTTTTAAAATACATGGATGCCTTTTCACCTTACCTTGCACTTGGCTTAAAAAATCATGCAGAATATCAGGTAAATTGAGCTTAGATGTATTTGATTTTCCATTAATGAGTTTAAATATTAGTATTAAGTTTTAAAAGGTGAAGAAAGCATAGCATAAATTTGATGCTACTGCATTTTCAGGTGTGTAGTGCTGCTGTCGGGCTAACTGGTGATATTTGCCGTGCCCTGAACTTGAAAGTGTTGCCTTACTGCGATGACATTATGACAATGCTGATGGAGAACTTATCGGTATGTATCAGTTGCTGAATGTTCCAGTTTTTTGTGCATTTCAATTCCTTTCTAAAATGTCAAATTAAGTGGCATATTTTCTTATTGCTCTTGTTTCAGAAATTGTCAAAGAAAACCATGTATAAACCAATCTATGTTTTATATTTAATTGAAATATATATAATGATCGATTACATTAAACCTTTTTATGATAACGGCAAGAAGGTTTTGTGGGTATTGCTGTTTAAATGTTCACAGAATTTTAAATGGGTAGAAATAAACTGATAATAACTAAAAACGGATACTTATTTATAAAACTTTTCTTTCAGAATACAGCTGTGCATAGATCTGTGAAGCCGCAAATCCTCTCTGTGTTTGGTGATCTAGCCCTTTCAATTGGACCTCATTTTAGAAAGTATTTAGATATTGTGATACAAACTTTGCTACAAGCATCCCAAACTCAAGCTGAAAAGGTGTGCTTAAATGCTGTGTGAAAATGCATTATTGAAAGTAACACTTCTGTAATCATTATAGGTTGAATGTTTATTTGGCCTTGTATCATTGACTGTTTTTGAGAACTTTAAAATAACTTAAGTAAATTTTAGCTTTAATGTGGAATTGATAGTTATCAATTCCAAAATTAACTTATTTGCCTAATTGCATATTGTGAATAAAAGAAAATGTTCCCTCTGCATTTAAGTGCTTTTATACTACTTTGTTATTAACTTAACTGAAAATCTGAACCTCTAGTTAAAAATCTAATGTATTTTCCAGAATGATTTTGACATGATTGATTACGTAAATGAGCTTCGTGAAGGGTGCCTAGAAGCCTACACTGGTATTATTCAAGGCTTGAAAGGAGACCAGAACACTCCTAGCAGTATGTATAGTTCATTTTATATCAATATTCTTGAATTCTGAGTGATTTCAAAGGTTAGTTTTTTCTCTATACAAACTGTACAAGGGAGAAACCCAAAACTACCAATTTGTTGGACCTTTTTCTCCTTTGGAGTGCTCTAGTTGTAACTAGCCCAAGGCTAAAACTAAACTTGTGTATTACATTACTTTGTCTATGAATACGATCCCTTGTGTACATTTGTATTTTTAATCGATTGTACTTAGATAAATTAGGTTTTTCAATAAAATATCACTTGGAATAATTGTGACTTTCTAACATGTTTGTACCATACATAATTCAATTACAATGCAAGCTTCAAAAACACTTTCTTACCCTACCTTGTTTGAGGCTCTGCTGTGGGGTTAATCAATTGCTTTCCACCCTGCCCCAAGTAGGGTGGGGAAATAACGAAAACAGTGCTCCCGTAGTTTCTTGAAAACAATCCGAGAGTAGGGGACGAAAGTAATTTTAAAGCTTGCGTTGTGATTGCAAGGAAGGAGTTGTTACAATTTTATCTTGTGGTTCATACGTGTACTTTGTTTGGCGTGTCTAAGTAGTGCTCTGTTTCAGCTGAAGTAAATGTGGTCCAGTCGCATGTGCCCTACATAGTCCAATTTATCACCCACATTGCACAGGATCCTGACCACTCAGACGGCTCGCTGGCGGCTAGTGCTGGGGTAATAGGGTAAGTGGCTGAATTGACTACCTTCACATTGTCTCGGCTATGGGAACTCCAGTCCTGTCCATTCCCATGTTAGGTCTATGGGGCTTCCTACATTTGATTTGAGATTAATTATAAAAGGATTCTCAGCTACAAATTTTCAACTGCCATTTTAAACTTATAAAAATTAAATTTTAAGGAGGAGGATTTACTGAATGTAGCCCAATAAATTTTCTGGACTAAGTAATTTAGCTTTTAAATTTTTTCTAACCTTGACTAAAACCTTAGATCAATTGCTACATTGGGAAAAGGAATTTGTTAACTTATTGCTATTCTTAATGTAAATGGTATCAATCGTGTTAAACAGCCACATAGAATTATTTTTCTAACTGGTTTAGTTGATATTTATCACTAAGTCTTTGGAGAAACTAGTGTCTGTTATTGTTTTCATAAAGTTAGTGATTATGTTGAAGATAAAAGGGAATTTCTCATTAGATACTTAACTTGCCCGATTAAATGTCTTTACTTTCATTTTGCTCCCATGCAAAGGTTTGCATGGGAGCAAATGAAAGTAGATTAGTCTGGTAGTGTAATGAATAACATGTTTTAAGGGTTTTTAATGCATTTGATAACTGTTAAAGGATTTTAGTTCAATAAAATTCATTGGCTTTTCTGTTGTGATATCATTATGGTAAACATAAATCGGATGTGTAATGAAGTGCTTTTTTCTATCTTTAGTGATCTCTGTTCTGCATTTGGGCAAAGTATGTTACCTCTCATAGACAATGAAATTATAAATGAACTCTTAGGCAAAGGTAGACGTTCTAAAATAAATAAAACCAAAACTCTAGCAACATGGGCCACTAAAGAAATAAGAAGACTGAAGAATGCAGCTTCGTGGTAAGTACTTTATTTATGTTTTTATTTGGGTTGCTACCTTACAAGCCAATTAATTTAATGTTAATTATTAGTCAGTGCAGGCTGCTAGCTAAAATGTGACCAAAAAAATTATATTATGCTTCGAATAGTTATGTGTTTAGCTGTTTCATATTGCTGATAGTTGAGTTTACCTGCTGCCTCCCAGGACCAGATCCGCATGTGCTTCTCAGCATTGCACGGCCGTGCGATCTGGTGTTGCCGGAATATTACCTCTGGGTACGCATGTACTTCTCGGCATTGTACGTTCGCGCTATCCAGGGTGGTGTGGTAATTTGGTTGATGAAACTGTTCGTGAATTTCGTATTATTGGAAGAAAAGCGACATCTTTGAAGAAATTATAGTGTTTATTTAAGCTACGATATTATTGGCAAACATTTCTTAAAATAAGATCATTCAAAAAGGAAAACATGGCCGCTCCACCTCGTACCAAAAAGTTTCACCTGTCGCTTTCAAATGTCTATCTTAATCTCTCTCCGAACCAGGTGCTCACATCTTTTGTCGGTGTCGCGCGCCAAGCTAGCAATATTTCCCGAATTGGTGACCGGATCTTACACTGATTAACCCCTTAACGGTCAGATTGTTTTCAATTAATTATAAAAGTGCCTTTTTTCCTGGAAAAACTTTTCAATGATCACTTATGAATGATTAGCTCAAAAGAGATCAGAACTATCTAGGTTTAACTAAATTTCTGGAAAATAAACGTAATCGCCTTCTTTCAGAGCTGCTTGTGTGTTTTTGTGGAGCCTTGCCTTGCGGCTCTCCACTTTTCTTCCTACGGCCGGAGAGTGCCGTTACCCACCAGCGGTGGCGCCACTAGTGTTTTGACGAGTGAGAGGGAGCGCGTGAAAGTGTGCATGTCTGCCCCATCTTTCACACCAGTCTGATATTCGTCAGTCCGTTTTACAAGAAGCCTGCCATCATCATCCAGCCCCCACCAAGACGCAAGAGAGGTTTAGCCTGCTACGGTCCACTCTGCGGCGATGAAACAAGTTGTTGCCAACGGCGGTTTTCAGTTACTTTTATTCAAGCAGCAGTGAATATAGACTTTAAATGTTTGGTATTATCAGAAGTTTTTAATGTTGTTAAGTAAAGTGCCTTTCTCCTTCCCTTAACCCGGTGGTGCGTTTGACCTGTCATGTCCGTACCTTAAAAGACAGAGCAAGGGTAACTGGAATATTTTTATGTTCATGTTAAAAAGAATATTTCTGTTGGCAGTTTTGTTTGGCGGGGTTTCTGTTTTTAGCAGTTTTTAGGTATGTGAATATTTATTGTATTCTAACTGCGCACTACATCGAAAAACAAGGCATGGTCTTAAAGAGTTCCACTGTCCCTCTGCCTTGCTCATGTAAATTTTTGTAAGGTTGCCCTTGTTTTTTTAGCATCTGCTGGGTTTTTCCTTACAAGTTGTGAATAATCCTCTGTAAAAAAATATATTGTAATTTTAAATATTGTTAATATGAAAGATGTCTTTGATATATGCTTTGTATTTCCTTGTTGGGATAGCCAAAATTGTCAGTCATTTGTTCCCAATCTTTTATTTCTGTGATCGGTAACCCATCAAATCTCATTCTGTCGACATCTGAGTTGGTGTGAATATTAATTTTTGAAGTGTTTTTTTTTTTAAGAATCTTTAGTTTATATTTTTTTAAATGCTTCTCAGGCCAATCTAATCATTCATGTGTGAGTGGTGTGTATGTAAAAATGTTTGTTTTCCTTTTTTTCCCGTATTTCCTTATTCCATATTCTAAATATGACCAATAAAGATTTAGCTCAACCAAAACTATTGTGCATTTCTTGACTACAGGCATGAAAGTTTTCCGCCTTTCGGCGGAAATCCGCCTTTTCTAATCTCATTTTGGCTGATCCTGAGATCGATGCAAAACCGTTGAGAAATTGTGACCCATATATATGGGGGGGGGGGGTCTAAGATCAAACAAGGCGAGACAAAACAAAACACTACGAGACGTCAATGTTTGGTTGACCGATCCGTCTTGAACTATAAAAATAACGGAATCTATATCTATTGCCATTTCGCCGCAAATAATCGAGCAAAAATTACGATTCATCGAGGTCTGGTTTGGTTCACTGATCCTTGAACTATAAAAAATAAGACTCCGATTTTACTTCAAAATAAAATTACGAGGCGTTGAAGTTTGATTGGTAGGTCTGTTTGAACTAAAACTATAAAAATAAAGAGTCACTACTAGTGCTATTTCGCTGGTATAAGTTTTTTTTTGTTCAATGATCCGTTTTGAACCAAAACTATATTGTAAAAATAACTAGACGTAACTGCAATTATGCTAAGAATCGGAAAATATTTCAAATGCGATCATCGTAACACGTCTCTGAATAAACTCAGTTACGATCTCATTTAATTTGAGTTCGAATATATTTTTTCTAAAAAAAACATCGGCTTCCATCGGTATACCGATATTTTTAAAAGCCGATAAACTTATTTCTCACTAAGTTAACTTCGGAGTCCGATGGCTAATTTTTTTTTGAACAAGTGGTGCATTTTTGAAACCAGGGTCCGATTAAAGCGGTATTGCATCGCAATTTGCGATGCAAATTCACTGAAACAGCGATACAAATAGTCCACCGATTCGTTAGAATTGCGATGCATTTTTGTATAGCGATTGTTTACTTTTTCTTTGCGCCGTAATTAGGTGAAACTAAACTTAAATTTTAATAAACAATAAGTTCAAATAGCAGATTCTTATAATGAAGATACAAATTTTAATTAAAAAATGTGAAGATGAATTAAGATTAGATTCACTAAGTTTTCTTTAAATCTCGGCCAGCCATTGCAATCTCCCATTAGAAGAGGAGTCAGATAAAGCTTCCGGATTTACTTATTTTGCTGCCTAGTAATTTTCACCTACCGATGGCGTCACATTGCATCAGAATGATTGACAGTTCTCTGGCTCTGTTTGATCGAAAGAGTGTCTCGTTACTTTTGTAGCTCCAGTTTAGGCGAAGTCGAGCAACCAGAATATTTTCTTCTGATCAAGTGTCTGACTCAGTGTCCGTGAGTCGTGATCACAGGAACGGCTTTAATTAAAAAATACTTTTTGTTTACGTTTGAACTTTTTTCTACTTCGGCCTATATTGTGGTTTCTGATTTTAGACAATTTTTATTTTTAAAAAAATGGAGTGTCCACTTATAGAAGCTTTATATATTCAGGTTAGTGAATTTCTAGTTCTTGATTTTTTTTTGGAAAAGTGTTTGAATTTTTTTTTTCTAACTTTGTATGAACCATGTTAATAAGGATATGTATTATTGAAAGACCAAAAGTTGGGGATTTCAATCCCAAAGAGGTAGTCAAGAATTTTTTTGAAAGTTTTGAATTTTTTTTTTATAAATAGAACCCTGCTTGCAACGTAATGGGATGATATAAACTCTTAAATGGTAATTGTGTTATGATTTTACATTTATCTAGTAAGAGTAATTCATTAGTTATCAGATTTTTTTTATTAAATATGATTTAATATGGCATCGATATACAGTTTTAAAGTAAAACTAAATTGCATTATTTAAGCATTATTTTCTATGTATGTATTTTATAGGAACTAATATAACTAAATTTCTAATTGGTTTTACGGCTTTACGCCGATAGTGCAAAAAAATTGAATTCAGTGTTCAGCCTTTTTGATTAGTTTGCACTTTCATTCCTGTGACTATCTAGATTCTAGAATACAAAACTAAATTAAAATTCGGATTCCTTTTTAAGCTCAAACACGTAAACCATGAGGCATGTTAAAAAATAGAAAGGGTAAAAAAAAATGTTGTTGAAATTTTGTCTTGCTTCAAAATTACATACAGGGTTTCCACGCGAAAAGTCATGAATTCGGACAATGGGTAAATTTTGTCATGAAAAAGTATTGAATTTGAGCCAAATACGACCTAAAGTCATGAAAAAATGGCATGTGTATGAATTTCTAAACATTTCGGGTAAAATGACGTAATATGTCGCCATAAAGGCTGCAGATCGGTTAGTTTGTATTTATATTGAGCCATAAGCAGGGTTTGATTTAAGGGGATCGGACACTCCCCATTCCCCGTCCTACCTAGAACGGGCTGTCTATGGGGAAAAACCCTTAAACTTATTAAAAAATATTTTGAAATGCTATAATTGAAACATAATTGTTTGATTTGCTAGAGCAGTGGTTCTCAACCTTTTGTAGGTGACGACCCCCTAACACCACAAGTAACTTCGCGACTCCCCGTCTACCATACTGTTACTTTATTACTATTTGGTCAATTGCTTTTTATTTGAAGACATTACCCCCCCCCCTCCCCAATTAATAACAATAGTATATTTTTCGATACATTACACGAATGACTAAAATGTGTTTCATAACAGATGGTACCACTAAATGGTATTCATATATAAAGACCGTATAACTATAACTGGGTGGCCGCTAACTGTATACCTTAATTACGTTTCTTAGTGAATTGCATCAATTATAAAAGGTATTTAAAGAAATCAGCCCTCATGTTCAAGGAACTAGTGAGAAAATTAAAAATTTAGATAATTCGATGATTCGTACTTAAATTCGGTTTTACAGTGCTCGAAAAGTTCAAAATTGATGCGCCATCTGAAACAAACATTCATCATGAAAGGTAACTGATTGAATTTTTTCGTAGGAAACTTTCTGTTTTACAAAACAGCAGTGAACATTACGAAAATAGGTAATGTAAGTGAATGGCACTTCATGCATCATCTCTAGTGGCTTAAGAATAGCGAAAGGAAAGCCTCAACATGCTGAAGTAGAGGGTAAAATTGCACAATTTGTGTTTTATACGTTGAATCAATGGATATACAGAAGATGCAATGAAGACAAGAAGATACAACATGCAGTGATGGTGCTAAATGCTTAACAGGTGTTAAAAGTGGTTTAGTCAAAAGGTTAAGATATTTTATGCTAAATGCAAGTGGGTGCACTGTTTTTTACATCGACAAGCCCTTGCCACCAAGAAAATGTCTGCTGAACTTCATCAAGTCCTAATGGAAGCTGTAAAAATAGTCAATTTTATTAAAAACAGACCTTTACAGTGCCGACTGTTTGAAAAACTTTGCAATGAAACGGGCGCCATGCATAAAGCGCTGCTGTTACATACAAACTACAGAGGTACGATGGCTGCCCTGTGAGAAGGTTTTGAACAGGTTATTTGAGCTGAGATCTGAAATGCTGATATTTTTACAAGATGCTAAACCAGAATTGGCCGGATTTTTTAGCTCCCAACTAGGTTGTTTCAACTTGCATACTTAGCAGACATATTTATGCACCTAAATGAGCTAAATACAGAGCTACACGGTCGAAATATAACTATAATAAAAGCCCAAGACAAAATTGATGGATTCTTAAAGAAACTAAATGTTTATGCTACTAAAGTTAAGAAATCTAATTTTGAAAACTTCCCTTTATGTTATGAATTTAAAAGTTCCGAAATAGACGCAGAAGAGGAGATTGACTACGATTCCATGTCTGATTTGATATCAAATTATATAACTGAATTAGTAACCAAATCCTAAGCTACATTCCATTTGAAGAAAATATCGGTTGTCAGTGGATAACTTATGAAACAAAAAAAAAAAAAAAAAAATTTTTCATTTTTAATAAAATATAATATATTATATATATATATATTTCATCGCAATTCCCTGATAAATTGATGGAACTTTCATCAGACAGCATTTTAAAACTGGAGTTCGCAAGTGAAGATATTGATAAATTTTGGTTGTCGAGAAGGCGTGAAATGTTAATACCCTGGTTTGGTATCTGATGTTTTAAGGAGTATCATACCCTTTGCCGCGTCATATCTTTGCGAACTTGGCTTCTAGACCATGTTAAACTTAAAAACTAAATCAATAAATCGTTTAGACCTGGAAAATGACTTGATTATTTGTGTGACAAGAATAGAACCAGACATTTAAAAAATTGTAAAATCAAAACAAGCACAAGTTTTTTATTAGCTTGTTGCAACGTAAACGTACTAGAATTAAAATTATGTAGTAATAACATAAAATAGTTGAAATGTAAATTAACCAAGATATAAAGTAAAATAATATGTGCTGATTTTTTTTCTTCAAATCTAGTTGTAAAATTATTGTATAAAACGTTATTTAAATATATATTTTTTATTAAAAAAAAAACATTTTCGACCCCCCTAGGATCCCTTCGCGACCCACCGGTTGAGAACCATTTTACTGTGCTAGGCATGCCACTAGTTTTTGTTTACATAAAATTAAAAATTTTGTATGATGCCTGATGCCATAGAGTTTTCAGAACACAGAAAATACGATATGGTTATGATAATTTAAAAGAGAAAATATGGGCGGCGCAATTTTCGGGGGCCAATCTTTATATTGATGAATTTCGTTTCATTTTTTTATTACGCAGATAAACTTTGTAAAAAACTCCGATAGTCCCAGTTGAACCTAACAACGGATTTAATAACAAATTATTGGTCCTTCATGTTTTAAAACAATTAAAACAGGTACAATATATTAAGCCACTTGAAAATCCTTTTATTTTCAAAATATTCATATTAACCCTGTTGCAAATGTTACACCAAATTTTGAAACATCTCTGATAACATACTGAAACCCCCCCCCCTTGAACATGCCTACCAGTCCATCACCTTAAAGTTTTGTCACGAATTCGTGGATTTAGAGACATGCATTGACCGATTTTCTTGAGGAAAAGTGCTGTCTTTTCCATATAAAATCACAAAATAGCGACATATTATTCTTTTTTGTACAATGCAGAGATATTCACCTCTTCAAAAACAACAAAGTCTGTCTCATCAACGTAATTCCCTCCACACCATTATAAACGTCCCACCTTGATGCTAGGGTTTTTGAGGGGAAAAAACCGGTGTTTTCAAAAGCTTATTTTTCAATATTCGGTTAAACTGAACGTGTTTAAATAGCACTTAAAGAGACCGGTTAAATTGTAACCGGTTCAAAGAAACCGTTTTTTCTCGAGAAATTTCAAACTTCAGTATAAAGAAGGAACTTTCGTAATGGTGTGGAGTGAATTCACGTTAAAATGGATGACTTTTTTTGTTGTTTTTGAATAGGTGACTAACTCTGCGTTGTACTTAGTGCAAAAGAAGAATAGTATATCGCTATTTTGTTATGGGAAATACTGCACTTTTCATCAAGAAAATCGGTCAATGCATGTCTCTAAATCCACGAATTCGTGAGAAAACTTTAAGGTGATGGACTGGTAGGCATTCGGTTCGTATTTAGAAAGTTTAATTGTAGATTTAAAGCAAATATGATTTGAATAAAGATTTAAAGTGGCTATATTGTCTGTTTGGTGTAAAATTGAACCAATATTGTTATTAGTTCACCGGATATCGTGTTTTTTAAACTTATCATATGAAAAAAATACAATTCATCAATAAAATTGCGAAATTTGGCCATTATCTACTTTTAAATTATCATAATGTCGTATTTGTGTCTAAACTTTTGAGTCATACAAATTTTTATTTTATTAAAAAAATTATTGCTATAGCAAATGGACAATTACAGCGTTTTCCAGAAACATTTTTATTCGATTAAGCATATTAAAAAACCTCTAAAACTCAAGTATTTCTGGTTTTAAAGATGTATTTATTTTTAAATTCATTTTTAAAGTTAGTGATACGTCACTCCTGTTAAACCTCTTAGCATAACAGATGACGTCACGGCTGGCTTTTTTTGTTCTTGGCGTGTTATTTCGTATCACATTTCATTGTATCGCTTTTGAAACTGAAAAGTGCTTTCAACCTTATTAAACTTTAAAAAAAGTTATGCTATTTTACAGAAACATGTCATGTTCATTCCAGTTAATTTTTTCAAACGTTGAACGGTTATTCCGATCAGATCCAACAGTCACTACTGCAATAGCTCATACGCGCTCTAGTGTGTGTATTTTAACTAACAACCAAACTTGGAACAAGCTGTTTAAATTCCTTGATATGAACTGGTTAAAAATAATATTTTCTTCTTCTAATGAGGTTTCGCAGAAATTTGTAAGGTTTACTATTTTATAAAGTGTATTAAAGCATAGATCGAGACATCGCCAAAAACATAACAGTTGACGTCAGTGCTGTTTTCAGTGACGTACATTTTCGGCAAATTTCAAATGCATTTTTTGTTGAAATTAAACGTATTTGTGAATATTTAACCTTATATTCGGAATCTGCAGCTTCTAATGTACCAGAAAAACATATATATTCTGAATTTCGCGTTTCATGCAACTTGTCCATTAAACAATTATGTTTCAATTATAGCATTTCAATATATTTTAATATGTTTAGTTTTGAATTTTAGTATGAATTTGTTTTATATTATGTGCGATTTAAAGTCGTAAAATTTATCTTCATACTCAGTGATGTCATAATAACGAGGCTTGGCTATTTTATTTAGAAGCTAGCTTGATATAGAAAGATCCTTTTGGCTCCCTTGAACTGCAGTTTGAAGTTTATGAACTTATGGAATAAAATAAATTTAGAAAGCATATATGTGGAAAATATCATTTTATTCAATTAAATATAAAAAATGTATAAAATTACGAGATAAAAATATTTATGTACATTATCACAAATTAACTGAATATAAACTTAGTATCCATTTCATCTGCACAGTATCACATGATATCACAAATGCAATATGAGAGGTCATGGCCAAATCTTCAGAAGTACCAGCTGTGCCTGCAAAGGTGAAACAAGTTTATAATTTAAAGTTACATGGTTAAAAAAAAAGTTAACACAAGACAACGAATTTTTTAAAGTACATTTATTTTTACATTGCAGATATCAGTTAATTTGCTAGGCATATTTGTATTTAAAAAAAAAAGCAGGTGAAAGTTATCGTTAAAGTTTTTTTTGTTATAAAAATTCAGAAAAGGGAAATTTGTTTTGTTTGCAATTTTACTGCTTTTTTTTATACAAATTTAATAACTGAGTCTTTATGACTTAAAATCTACATAGCCATGAAACGTACACAGGGTTTTCTCCCAAGTTGAATGGACTTTGGATGCTCCATTTTTCTTTTAAAGGCCCTCAAAAAAACGTAGAATGTATTCATTTATACAATAAGTCCCAATTTGTTTTAATTTAGAAAACTATGAAAAAAATACAAATTAAAAACTTTTTTTACACATGAATATTATTTTAGTATCCACTCTATGCCGTGCGTATAGCAGGCTTACCTCATTACCCAAAGATTGCAGGTTTATGCACTGGCAGAGTTTAAAAAAAAAAATCTGAATTGAAAAAGTGTAAGCATGCCTGTCATCTCATCACATGCTATACTAAAGATCCCTTAAGTGCGTAATTGGCTCGGGTACTTTTGGTAACATTGATTCCTAGCATACTTCAACATTTCCACAGGTTACATGCAACCTGAAATGTAGAAATTTACAGCAAGAGCTGCCTAGATGGCGCCCCAAAATGCAGCGATCAGTTACGAGGACTTTGCTAAACCTGGTAAAGGCCTAAACCGCTTAAGGGGGAATGGGCGCACTGGACAGCGGGTCTCCAAAGCAAAGTGCCTCAGTGTTAATCCAATGAAGAAAAAAAATATTTTCTAAGCCACATTTCCGGCTGTATTGAATATTTTTACAAACAGATTTTTTATGTGATAAATGTAGCTGACTTACAGGTCCCGACAATCCCCCTTTTTGAAATGGGTTAGAATATTTCTTTTAATTTTCAATAAGTAATTTTACACAAAATATTCGTAGCAACTTCAAAAAGTGGGATTATAAAGACCTGTAAGTTATCTACATTTATCATAAAAAAAACGTTTTTAAAAATGTTCAATACAGCCCCGGAGAAATGTGGCTTAGAAAATTATTTTTTTCCCCATTGGATTAACACTGAGGCACTTTGGTTTGGAGACCTGCCCATTCCCCCTTGAAGCAGCCTTACTAGAAAAAAAATACCTTAGGACTCGAGGTCCATGATGAGGGAGTTGTCCCCGAACTCGGACATGTCCGAGAACTTCCAGAAGTCCTCGAGGCGCGACTTGTGGTTGAGGCAGAAGCTGCGAAAGTCCCGCATCACCTTGCGCATGAAGTTCTCGTCCACAGTCCCAGAGTTCTTCCAGCGCTTCGTGATCATGTAGTTCCACGACCACAGGAACCCAATCTGGAAGGAAGTTTGCAAAAATATAATTCTACCAACTTCTCATTTCAAATACCAATACGGTTCAATTAAGTTCTAAAGTCTGCTCAAGCATGATGCAGTGCCATGGAGCTGGGGAACTCAGTTGGCAAGGCAGGCACAGATCCGGGCATTGGCAAAATAACTGCCAGTCTATAAACAGTCTGTGCAGCTAAAGAGTCCAATGAACAATACCCCAGTAGAGGGAGTGCATGTTAAATATGCTCCAAAGTCCTGACACCACATACAATGCCATCCTTTAATGTTGTGTTGGGTACCTACTCAGTGGTGGGCTCGTCACTTAACTGTGGTTCTAATTCTAAATACGACGCCCATCGCCAATAGCTCTTATGTAGCTGTAGTGCAATGGTAATTCAACCTAAACTAATGATGCAGTGCAAATTGCTGTTTCTATAGCCTGAGGTGGTAATGTTAGCGATTTTCCATGCTGAGTGACTAGTTCAACAATGAACCCCAGTTAACTTCATAAGCAAGCTTGGTTCTACTTCTTTATTGTCTCTGGGAGGATGAAGGACTGAATGAACCCATAACCAGCTACCAGGCATGTATATGAACCCTGGTTGACAGCAGAGAAGACATACAGACCGTGGCCACAGACAGTACAATGAGACCTTTAACATTCTAAATACAATTTTTTTTATATTTTTGTAGTTTTGGTGCTAAATGAATATACCTGGTTGGGCAACAATATTTACAATAAATGATTAAGACTATTTTTATAGTAAGGAATTTTTTTTTATTAAATTTTCTATTATATTCATATTACCTTATGATAAAACAAATAAAATTAAAAGCTGTTACATCCTTCAATATGAAAGATTAAAATGAATGCATGAATGTACCAAAATATAAACCAACTGATATATTATTTTGAAAAAATTTCCCAAATATCACAGGCTTTGTTTACTTCAAGTCTTAAGTAAAACAGAAATATAGTAGCAGCTTACTTTGGTGTCTGTTTCTTCATTCATGGCTGACAGTCTCTTAGTTTGGACACCGCTGAAATGCCTCGTAATATACTCTTCATGGGGGCTACTTATTTGAGTCAAGTCTAAAGGAGCCTATAATAAAACATTAATAGTAAGTTTCTTAAAAAGTATTTAAATAAGTATGCTTAAAGATTTCAATTTTATTTTCTATACATATTACAGATTTATATATTTTAAAATGGTCATAGAATTTTTGCAATAAATTACAATATTTTCTTTCATGTTTCACTATACTGCTGCTTTTTGTAATTTAGCGTACAGTACTAGTTAACAAATTAATTTTATGTTAAAATGTAACCAACTTAATAAGAAAATGGACTTATAATTTTCGAAAATTAAAAAAAATAACTTTTCTTTTTGCTAGTTCTTTAAGCACCTTTAATATTACGAGGGCTCCATATTGGGCCCATTTATTCGACATTAGTGCTTCTATTCTTCTCTTTTCTATGCTATAATCACTTAGCCATCATCCTGTCAAACACTCAGCAAATCAAAATTATGCAAGTATACATTAAATCAAGCAGTTTAATGTTACAGTGTTCAAATTTGGATACACAAATTTAGGAGCAATCTGAGCTATTAACCTAAAAAAAATAAGTGCAAATGCACTTTACCTAGGAAATTTTTTTTAAATATTTAAAAAAAATTCTTCAAACTATTGTCTGGCATTCTGCATGTGATCTTAAAATCAACCTACTAGTCAATTTTAAGATCGTTGAAGTTGCATGCTTATAGAATCACCGGAAATTCACTATTTTATAGAATCACAAGTTTCGCAATTTTCGGATAGGTGGAGTTCCAAAATTTAAGAAATCACAACTTGTGACACCCAGGGTTTCTGAATATTATGGTCGCCTGAGTTTTTTAAGTTTGCGGGTTGTCAGAGTTTCTATAATTAACAATCGCCACAATTTTGGAATTTTACAACAGCCGGAATTCGGGGATTTTGTGAATTTAATCGTTTCCCAATTTAGATCGCTTTAGATGTGATTTTAGGACTGCCTAATATTTGTGATTATATGATCACAGCACTGGTTTTGATAAATTTAGGATAGGTGAAGATTTGTGATTCCAACATAATTATTTTTAGCGAGATTATTGGAAACCACGATAAAAAAAATGTTAGTATTAAAGATTTTGGGAAAATAGTCACATATAACTGCGACTAAATTTATTTTTTTGAAAGATCTGGTCCCATTTTTTGACTAGCAACCGTTAATTTCGAACCCTGGTTACAAACATACCAAATGCTTCACGATGGGCTGCTTGGGTCTGACTGGCAGCATGACGAACATGCTCCCGCTGACATGGACATACTGGGGAGGGGCAGAGGAGATGGGGTTGCGGTAGCGGATGAATCCAAACTTGCACAGGATCTTCTCCTGCAGCTTCAACAATCCTTCCTCTGAAAGAAACCTTAGATTAATAAAAACCAGTACAGCAATGAATTTTCAACCAGCTCCCTTACACATGTGCTTTTTAAATACATGGGCTGTACGTCATGCATATTATTTTGTTCATTAACTATTCGATGGACAAGCAAGTTGGCTAAAGTGTAAACTTATTTGCACTGCATGAGATTAGAATTTAAATTTTCAACTGAAAATTTAATGTCTTAAATTAAAAAAATATATATTTCTGTAGTAGATGGTTACAAATGACTCTTCCATGCTTTTAATTTTAAAATTTAATAAAAATATTAAATTTATAAATTTTTACAAATTATGTGTGTTGCTGGCAAACCTGACAGCTAGGTAACGGGTTTACACATCTGTATCCCTCATAGGGTTAATATAACTATGGGCCCACAGTAGTATGGTGATTAGCAAGTCTGATTTCAAAGCTGTCAACTCTGGTTGTTCTGCCTGGGCCTATGAGATCAGTATGGTAGTGCTCTAATCTATTTCTATAGTCTTGGGCTCGAAGGGCTAATACTATACTCTTTCCTACCACAACGCAAGCTTCGGAAACAATTTCTTTCCCTATCTCCTCATGTTTTTTTTCAGCAAACAGCGTGAGCATAGTTGTTTTTATATTTCCACCACCCTACTTGGGTTTGGAAAGCAATTATGATTAACCTCACAGGAGAGCGTCAAACAAGGTAGGTCAATTACAGCAACGTTAGAAAACTACACAAGTTAGTAGGGGAGGAAAATGCTTTTGTAGCTTGGTACTTATTTACTGACACAAGAGGAAGGGCTGATTTTGACCTTGACCAGCTGCTCAACTGTAATACCAATCTGGGTTCATAGTATAGGAATTAGACATACAATCTCGTTTTTGCCCAAAAATAAACAGGTTTTCAGTATACTTTCTTTAAGATTAGAGTTAGTGAGTGCTTGCAACAATGGTCCATGTTATCAGTCTAGATACTGCAGTTTACCTGCCCACGGCAGTACTAACCACCACACAATGAAGAGCTTAGTGGAAGAACGTGCTAAGTGACAAAATAGTGAAAACGAGAAAATGAGCTTCAACAATTTTGTTTGCATTTAGATATGTTAAAAACTGCACTTACAAGAGGAAAAAAAAATAAACTTAACTTTAAGTTTTATGAAAAGGGGGAATCTTGTTATCTTTAGAGGTATGAATATCATAGTGATTGACACAAAAACATCATTTATTTAAATGTCACTTAGCATGCTCTTCCCTAAACCCCTTAATTGTAGCCACTATAGGAACTCTCAAATATGCCAAAAATGAAGGGTAAAAAGCAGGGATTGGAGTAATAAGTTACTTATAATAGTAAGTTTTTTCAGGTAACGCCTTCGATTTTTCCAGCAAATAACTAACTTAGTTACTTTTAAAAATAAGGAAAATTTTCGTTACTTCTTGCGTCGCTCTTCACAGATATTTGACACAGTTGGACGCAAAATGAATTATTTAAAATTTAACGCTGAATTTTCGTTCTTATTTTTTTCCCGATTGCTCTTTGAAAAACGGTAAAATGGATAAATTTCAATTATTCTCATAACTTTACATTTTTAAAAGTAACCATGATTAGTTCCTTTTTGTATTCAGCAACTGTAACTAGTTACTTTTCATATTAAGTAACTGTGAGAGTTACTTTTTTTAATTAAGTAACTGTAACAGAGTTGTTGTTGTTGACGTGTGCTTCCAGGTCATAGCCTGGAAGGGTGCAGTAGCATCTGTTGGCACAAGGCTTGAGTACCCATGAGAGGGTGGTTGTCTGACTTCTACTCTGAGAGGGCGCCATCTCCTCAATTTAGGCACATTGCTGGAGGCGAGGGTCATTTTTCCCCAGACAACCTGCACCCATTGTAACTGCACTATAACCACCCACAGGATTTCTGTAGCCACAGATTACCTGATCCACGGACCCACAGAATTACTTTTAAAAAGTAACTGTGCTGGTGGGAACACCTTGCTTGAGCTTTCAGCAGGAACGCAGAAAAAGAGGGGCGTCTATCAGATCGAGTGAGGCAGATGACCAGTTGGCCTTATCGAGAATGCCGACTCTTTACAGACTAAAAACTTTTTACGAACTTAAATATTTGACTCATTTAAAAACAAGATGTTATTTTATTTAACTTTTGGAATGTTTATTTGGTTTGTTTGTTTCGGTTGAATTAACGTCCAATAGAGCTACAGGAGGGCTATTGGCGACGGGCGTCGTATTTTAGAACCACAGTCAAGTGACGAGCCGACACCGGAATGTTTATTTTAAAATTAAATATGCTAAAGTTAAAGCTTGATTGATATTTCGTTTAAATTGCGAGCAATAAAATCTTTCAACAAGTAAATTTTCAAACTGCAGTTGTTGTGTGTCGTCTTCAATCAGGGCAAGTTATTCGAACTCAACCAACCTTCTATCATTCTATTAGGTTACTTTTAAAAAGTTCACTTTTTAAAAGTAACTTTCCAATCCCTGGTAAAAAAAAGAAGAGAACCGACCGTCGAGACTCTGTACGGATGTCTCGATGAGGCAGGACAGGTCAAGAGGGATGAAGATGGGTCCGCGCAGGGGGTCCGAGTCGTTGGAGAAGGGTAGCGCGAAAGGGTCGCTAGGGATGGGCACCAGCTGGAACCCAAACGCGGTGCACTTGCGCGCCCAGCACTGCACCTGCAAATACACACAACAGCAGATATTTAATCTCTTCACTCCCAAGCAATATCCTAGTATATTTTTAGTCTAGTTTTTTTTTTAATTTGAAAGAATTAAATTATGGGATATGGTTTTTTTCTCTTAACGGGGCTGCTTTATTGGCGGTCAAGCATTTGCAGACTCGGCATATTCCCCAGAACTAAGAGCCATTTTTGTGGCACCATCTAGGCGGCTCTCGCTACCAATTTTGACGCTCAGATTGCAATTCATCTGAGCTCTCTGCGG
The DNA here is from genome assembly GCA_019343175.1 of Oedothorax gibbosus. Lineage (NCBI taxonomy): Eukaryota > Metazoa > Arthropoda > Arachnida > Araneae > Linyphiidae > Oedothorax > Oedothorax gibbosus. The sequence continues at coordinate 502,574 of JAFNEN010000675.1, read as the reverse complement.
ATGTTAAAGCATGCCGAGATGGGATATGGGTAATTTACATAAACAAAGGAGGAATTCAAATAGAAATTTACATAAGTTGAAGGAACTAGTGATATGATAATTTAAATACAAAACAGAATAAATAACCAATAAAAGTGAGGAAGAGCCAAGGCCTGAACCCGGAACTTCTTATTACGTTTCAGGCACTCTGCCGCATAGGCTATCCAGACTACATCATGGCAATATTAATTTTATTTGGGAAAAAATTAATGAAGATAGTTGATTATGGCTTTTAAAAGTTTCAATTACAACTGGATGCTGCTTTTGGTGATTTTTTCTAATGTGTATAAATCTCGTGTAAAGCAGTTGTAGGTGACAGTTACTGTTTCAAATTTACTTGTTTTTTTATATAAATTTCAGTAAGTATTAAAATAACAAGAATGTAGACTATTTTAGTTCTTTTTGAACTTCTTGTTTATATGTATATTTGGTATATATGCAAAAGAAAAAAACTTTATACAACCCCATTGAAACCCTAATGCTATGTCTTTTTTATACAAATAAACGACTGATACTTTTCAGATGCTTTGGCTGGTTTCAGTATTTTTGAAAAGCTCGAATATTCTATTTAATGGTTGAAAAGTTAGTATTAAGAAAAAAAATGTAACATGAAAAAATAAAATTATAAAACGAAGTTGTGAAGTTAATTCACGAATGTGTACCTTTGGAGTGAAGAGGATAGGTTAGTTTGAATTATCGTCTCACTAGAGCTACACGAGAGCTATTGGCGACGTAATTTAGTGAAGAGGTTAAAAGATAGCTGATACAACATAACTTAAAAGGTATGTGCTGCCTCATTGGGAAAGAGTGCAAACTATATATAGCCTAATGCTCTAGACGCTTAAGAAAATAATAAATGTGTGAAGATTGTATTAGCTCAAACTTGATTAAGCAATGAGAGGTAATACTAATATAGGAAGGTAGCATGCCTTTATCAAAATAGACAGCAATTATAAAATTAAAAATTTTTAGTCTTCATGTTACGGACATCGAATATGATAATAAAATGTCTGAATGAGGAGAGTGTCGGACTATGAAAAATTCCGACAATATCACTTGTTTGTTAATGTTAGTGAAATAGGTCTTGTTGTGGGAACTGGACAGAAAAAAACCCATTAGGGTCATAAAACTTCATTGTTAGGGATTTCTCGCAGACCACTGTCGCCAACATAGGGGTCATAAATTTTAGGCTGCCTAGACTAGGGAGGCAGTTTTACGATTGCCGCGGCAGGGAGTCCAATTAAGGATTCCTGGAAAGCCGGCGTTGGGGAGGATTTTTCACAGGCACGAGGATTGGGAGAAGGGTTCACGGTCAAGGAACAACTTTGACCTATCATGGCAAAATGGACATCCCACAAGGGTGGTAACTGGAGGTGATGTCCAATGAGGACACTATACAAAAAAATAAGTAACGCCCATCGTGAAGATGGAGAGAGAAAGGATGAGAAACTTTTGGGTGAATTGGAGAAACCAAGTAATGGGGAAGGATTGAAGTTGAAAAAAACTAAGAGAACGAGAGCGACCCGATGTCTCCACACAAACGGAGCGAACAAAAAAAACTTTCCATAGCCAAAGTAGACTGAGCTGACAACGTCCTCAGCCAGCCACTACGCGGTCTTTGCGAGTCTCGTCCAAGCGGAAAACTATGCTGATGTCAAGCCCATTGTTCCAGAGAGAGAGACAGTGCCACTGAACCCCATCGTCTTTACCTCGTCGAGCCCATTGATGCAAAGAGAGTCCGTGCTGTCCACAGAACCCCATCGTCTTTACCTCGTCGAGCCCATTGATGCAAAGAGAGTCCGTGCTGTCCACAGAACCCCATCGTCTCTAAGCGGTCATCGCGAGCACTATACCCACGATATCCACGCTGTCACCGAAGTCCTCCGAACTCCAGGACAGCCACCACCGAACCACTACCCTGTCAATCTGCTACAAGGACGACGCCCAGGACAACCGTCACCGTACACCCAAGCCGCCATGCACACCGTCACCATCCCCAGGACATTTCCCAGCGAACCTACGACCATGAATTACCCGTCATCGGATCAATAGTGACCAACACCCCAGTAGTAGATGCAAGAGAAGTAGTGAGTCTAAAAATCCCTTTTTCACCATTTTATTTCAAATTATTCGTCGGGCAGCAAAGGTTATTGTTAGCTAATTTTTTTTACTAAAGTAGTATAGGATTTTGTTAGTATAACAATTTCATTTTATTTTAAATATTATCCTTCCTCCTGTCGCAAAACTTAAGGTCATATTTGATTAAAATTTGTTTATTGGATGTATCTCCATGTATTTATGTTACCTAAATAAACGATGTATTTTGTTAAATTAGGTTGTCTTATTTTTCATTCTATACTACTGCTGGTTCCTTTCACTTGGACTAATCACTATTGATCATTTCGGCAATCATTTAATCTAAAAAATTTTATTAATGAAAATTTAATATTTTCATTTAGTTCATGCTGCAACAGCGTGACAAGAGACCAGATTATTTAATGATTTGGCAGGACAAATCGGGGCATTTGGAAACTTATTCCAACTTACTTCCAAAGAGAACAACTAAGAGAAAATTATATTTGAAGGATTATTTAAATAGTATTTTTTCATGCAGTTCTGCTACTTATATGCTTGATACACGTTATATTATTAATAAAATAATAACATCCATTTTAGAACTTTTCGAAAGTAAAAGCATCTTGATTGCTTAGAGTTATGCAAATTTACTTTGGAAAAGTTTCATGACATGAAAGTTACAGTTTAATTTACGTGCACCCTGTATATATCAAGCTAATTCCATGCAACTGTAGTGTAAGTCACAAGTTAAAAAAGCTCTTTAAATTTGAAAAAAAACAACAAACTAAATAAAACAAGTTACATATATCTTAGTTGCAATCATCAGTTATATTGCAATTTTTTTTACTTAATGTTAAAAGTTTTAGTGATAATCACTTATAACACACATGACTTCACTACAGAAAAGGTTATTTTGCATGGAATTAGCCATCAGGACATGTCCTTGATACATACGAGGTCTGCGGCCTTGTTTCCGGTGGCCACCATCCACTCCACCACGACCTCGAAGGTCTCGTAGGGGCGGTAGACGTTCTGGTAGCGCAGCTGGCCCCACTCCTGACGCCCGCTCCTCGCACCAGAGTCGATCTGCACGTTGCAGCTCTTCAGCTTCAGCTCTGAAACATGACAGGCAGGGTTCAAAATTAAAGGTCACTGAATACGACCAAATCTTTGAATTTTGCAACAACAAAATAAATTTAGTCGAATTAGCACACCATAGTAATAAAAATTGTAGAAAATTACTGAATATTGCTGACATATGAAGAGTACAAGGGAAAAACAACTTCATTGCATAGGAATATTCACGTATTCTGGTGAGCTTGGCGGACATTGGCAACAGGAAAACGGTTTCTCTCACGGTACTTCTTTCGCGGTACAAACGTGGGACTTGACTCCACTGATCTCTGGTGTGAATCAGGGTTGTCGCGAAAGAAAAACTAAACGAGTAACCGGTTTCCTTACACAAGTTGAGGCGATGACATGCTATTCTTGCCAAAGAATAATGATGCAGACAGATTCCTATGCAATGAAGTTGTTTTTTCCCTGTACTCTTCATATAATTCCAAAAATATTCAATACTTATTCAGAGAATTCCTTTCTACACACAAATATTAAGGTTTAGTACTACCGAATTTGGTGAGATGTATGACTGATTGATATACACCAATTCCAAATATATTCACTATTCATTCTGATAATATATTTCTAGATACCCGCATATTGAGGGTTATCCTGCCATGGGCAGGTAAGGTACAGTATCGAGACTAATGACTTTGAACCATTGTTGAAAGCCATCAATAACTCCAAACATTAAGAAAAATTATTGAAAGATTGATTATTTCAGGGCAAAAATGGTCGAGTTCATTGTTGTGGTTACTGCAGTTTACCTACCCATCGCAGAGACGGACCATAACCTTAGTTTAGACCATGACGGACCATGACCATGAAAAGTTTAGACGCAAGGCCCGAATATTTTGGGGGCCATTTTTGGAGGGATATTGTTACAAAATATACATACTGCAAAATTATGACCCTTGAAAGTAAGGTCAATCATCAAATTGTCATTCAACTATAATGCTTATTGTTATGAAAAATCACAAACATTTGTAATTTCAATTATGTTTGTCATAGAATTCCTTGATATGTCTACTTTCTCTATATATGTCTACTCTATACTTTCACAAAAATTCCCCGATTTTACAATTACCTAGAAAATATACACAATTAAATACAGTACAAAAATTTAATCCAGACATCGAGGGACTTAAGCCTTTATGGATTAGGGAATTTTCCGGATTAAGGGTTAGCCTACCTAACTTTCCAAATATAACCTCCAAATATATTTGTTATTCATTCTGATAATGTCTTTTTAGACACAAATATTACAGGATTTGGAGAGTTGAAATGAGATAAATTAACTTTGCACAAGATTTGGAGAGATCCATACGGCTGACTGAATATTACTGTCATAGACCAAGTCCAAAAAATATTTGTTATTCATTCTGATAATGCATTTATCAGGGATTGGAAAGTTACTTTTTAAAAGTAATTGTTACAGTTACTTAATATTAAAAGTGACTTGCTACTGTTACTTAGTAGGACAACTAACTAATCACAGTTACTTTTCAGAAATTTCAAGTTGCAAGACAAATTGAAATTTTGTTATCTTACCGTTTTTCAAAGAGAACCAAGACTAAAGAAATGGGGACAAATGAAAAAAGCCCAGAACAAAAATTCAACAATGTTAAAAGTTAAATATTTTAACTAATTAAGAACTAAATTACAGTATAACTAATTAAAATCTAACTAAGTTGGAGTTACTTCCTGAAAAATCTAATGGCATTACCTAAAAAAAGTAATGTGCGACTCCAATCGTATAATCATCGAATATACCAAGGTAACAACCCCTGGTATTTATATACACTCTCACATTGAGGATTGTAGTACTCACTGGATTTGGAGAGGTATGGCGTGCACCAAATGTCCTCGTCGGAGGGAAAGTTGTAGTTCTCGATGTCAGGGACGGCAGAGGAAGGGCTGAGCTCCACCTGCATCCACTCGCGCTCAAACAGGTAGATGGCCTCACCCTCACTCAGCTCACTCTTGTCCCATACTGGAAGAATTAAAAGAGCGTGACAAGCCCAGGGACATTTCATGTTTTACTTAAGGAGGAATGAGCCCGCTGGACCTCAGGTCTCCAAACCAAAGTGCCTCAGTGTTAATTAAATAGAGAAAAACATATTTTCTAAGCCACATTTCTCCGGCTATATTGAATATTTTAAAAATGGTTTTTATGTGATAAATGTACCTGACTTACAGGTCCGACAATCCCACTTTTTGAAATAGGTTTAAATATTCTGTTGTAAAATTATTGATTGAAAATTAAAAGAAATATTCGAACCTATTTTCAACAGTGGGATTATAGAGTCCTGTATACCTGTATGTCATGTATACCTGTAAGTCAGCTACATTTATCACATAAATAAATTACCCATAAAAATGTCTTAATTGTTTATTGTTTTAGGAACAAAATTCCACAGTTGTCAGGTCTATCTATAGGTTACAAAAACCACTTTTATCATGAAGAAAATGTTGATAAATTATGCACAAAAGTTTTCTAAATTGTTTGTTGTTTTAGGAACAAAATTCGGAGCCATGCTTGACCAACTAACAGACAGATGTGCCACCATGAGCTTGCTGGTAACTGTCTTGCTTTTACCCCAAGTGGATGCTTTTCTTCCAGTTAAAAAACCATTTGTGAAAATATTCAATACAGCCAGAGAAATGTGGCTAAGAAAATAATTTTTTCCGCATTGGATTAACACTAATGAACTTTAGTTTGGAGACCTGTGGTCGATCGAGCTCATTCCCCCTTAATAGTGTAGATACAAAAAATAACAAATATCTGTACTGCCAGTAGAAATGTTCACCGGCATTGCAAAAGGATAAAATGTGCATCAAAGGTCAACAAGGCAGGAATGCATTACATGACTGAACACTGTTATGCCCATACAAATTAAATTACTTTAGGGTTTTTTTTATGAAGAGCAATATATATTTACTTATAAAAATTATTCTAATACTTTAATTTTTAAAAAAAGGAAGATAATATTAAATATACCTTTATTCATTTCTTGATCATCAGAAGAACCAATATAATACAAGTAAAACCCATATGTAAAGGAATGGGACCTTGCTCTTGATACATGGCAGATAAGATCTTTATCCAAAAAGTTCTGTAAACAAACAAAAACATCTTTCCTCCTAAAATTTCATTTTTAAAAAAAGTTATTTATATTTTGATTAACTTAGTAATTTTCAATTTTTTAAAAGTGTATTCAGTATTTCTGATTTGGTTGTAGTTGAATAAACAATTAAACATCACACTAGAGGTATGAGAGGGCTATTCAAGGCTTTTAGAAGACATTTAAGATTTGTGGCAAAAAATTATATTAAATATTTTATACTATTTTTGTGTCAAATGGATAAATGCCTTTAATTTATAGTCAATATTTTATACATTTGATTGCATGTGACTTCTGACAATATGTTTTATTATATTTTATTTGTGATACCTAAATGTCAGCTTATTTTAATATGGGAAAAAAATGGACCTGCTTTGTTTTCACCAAGGTAAAACCATATGTACATTGGACAGTATTTGCTATGTTAGCTTAATAGGTGAAAAATCTTTTTTGTCGAAACAGTGCGATACTATTTACATGGACTAAAGTGCTATAGGTAATATTTTCAAGCAATTTTATAAAGTAAATTTTCAAGAAACCAGTTCATAAGTACATACCTGTAGCATTTTAATAGCATTTTGTTCAACCAGAATTCCTTCCACATTCTCAATCAACCAATTGACTGCTTCTGAACTGATGAAGGTGAAGTTGGACCAACCTACTTTCGACACGAAATTAAGACCGTCTCTGGAAGAAAAGTAGCACAGGAATCGCTTAACTCGGAGACATCAATCAAAACTGTCATTTATTTTTATCGCTTTCATTAGATTTAGGGCTGTGAAAAGGTAATTGATTTCCTAGATTTTATTCTATAAATTTTTCTTGATTAGTGTATGCATTATTTTTTAAAATAAATAAACACATTAATCTTTTTTTTTAATTGTACTAATTTAAATCCTGTTGCTAAATGCTGTTACTTTCACATCAGCCACCAGTATGAGCTTGAAAAACGTGCACATGCTTTAACCGCCAGTCGCCAAACTATCACCTCCCCACGAAAAAAATTATCATGAGAAACAGATTGTCTTTGTAGTCTATTATATCTCTATATATAATGAGGTATTTTTACACTATCTTCAAAAAGTTACTGACAGTGTTGTAGTGCTAAATTTTTTTTTCCCGGAACGCTCTATACAGGCGTGAACCCTGAAAAGCACAAAATACCCTTTTCTTGTATGACAACTCGAGTGATTTGTTTTCAAAGGGCGTGTCGCACGTGTCTGAGAATAAGAGAGAGAGACTCTAACTGGGTACAATGGACAACACATGGCCGGTTTGCGCTAACGTCTTACTTAGGCCAGGGGACATATAGTGTCAACTGTCAATGGACATAATGACCTATACTTGTTAATAGAAGATAAGTGAAGGAAAGGAGCCTGGAAGCTACCTATTGTAAACTGTCGCCATTCTTTAGAGGCGTTCTCGCTACATCACTCTTGTAAGCGGGGGGGGGGGGGGATGAATTCGTTCCACCTTTCAAGCCGTCGCGTCGGTCGGGTGGTTGGTCACTACACCGTGTATTTAGTTCAGTGATAATTTTAAATAATTTTTAATGAAAGAAATAGTAAAAAAAAATCACGCATTAAAGTTCCGGAACGCCGTTCCGGCTCGTAAAAAAATACCGGAACGTCGTACCGCGCGTTCCGGCCCCACTACACCACTGGTTATGGTGTATTTTACACTCTAATACTTTAAATAAATTTGTTTTAACTGGAAAAGTATAATAAGCTTGATCCGATTCACTCCTTCATACAGTATTTATAAAGTCTAACAGATAAGATTGCCAGTGCAATATACCAGTGATCGCAGTGCTTGGTCCTTTTCGTTTGGTTAAAAATGAACATTGTACAACAGCTACACAAAGACTATTGGAGTTGGCTTCTTAATTTAGATCCAAGGTCAATTGAGAAAGTTTTCAGATAAGAGGGTACAACATTACAGACCACATCAGGACTTTTGAACACCAAATTTAATGTGCAACAGTCCCAAATATGCAGCCCTTTTTGGACGTTCTCATTTACAAATTCAATCATTTATTAAATTTTATGAAAAGGTTTTTTTTGTGTGAATTTGTGAAACTAGATAGTAGAAACTAGGGGAGTAATTTTTCCAGTTGTAAAACAAACTTTTCCTGAATGAAAATGTAAACTTTGTATAAAGATTATAGTAATTTAATTTTTTTTTCATTAAAAATAAAACATCTACCACAGATTCAACACATCTTTTCATTTTGATTTTACACAACACATAAATATATATAAATTTAAAATCCCAACGTTAATAAAAAACTAGAATAGAGGAAATTTTATACGCTTTGAACTTGATGTGTGAGCATTAAAAAATACTCACTGTGGATGTTTCATGGCTTGGATTATCTCTTGCTCTGTTGAATTTTCACTGATTTTTTTCATTTCAACAGGAAAACTAAAAAAAAGGTAAAAATTTATATTAAAAAAATTATAATAAATTCTAATATTTTGAAATCCAAAAGTTACTTTCAATTTTTAACTCATTTATTTTTTTCTCAACAGTTTTTTTTTATATACAGAAGACTCCCTCTTAATTACTGTTTAATCGGCCGTTTTTAATCCTTTAAATGTAAAAATTAATTATTTTGTTGGCAATACCCCCCCCCCCCACACACACACACACCCATAAATGCTGATTAATAAAAAAAAGTGGCGAAACTATACGAGGCAAGTTTCCAATTCTATAGACTAACAAAAAACAAGTTGTGGATTTTTTCAATGGTATGTAACTTGTAATGCTTGAATACATTGAATAAAATGGTGCAATACTTTTATTGTGTGTGAATTTATAAGGCAAATATCATTGATGTATAAATGTGCATCAAATGTATATCCAAATATTAATTAATATCACTTCTCTGGCTTAACTGGATTTTTGCTTAACCGGCTTACCCCGTCTATTTAACAGGCATGAGAAGACAAAAATATGAAAAAAGCTGAAAAAGCGCGTTGAGACTGAATTACTTTAAATATTAAATACGGGGGGGAAGAGGGGGGAGAGGTACGGTAATTATTACTCTAAGGGATTTAATTATTTCTTTAGGGTACAGTAACTTTCACTATAATATTATCTGCAAAATGTTTGTAGGGCAATAGTGAGTAAAATTTCCATATTTCTACTCGGTAAAGTATAGAAAGAAGGGGATGCTACAAATTCTACCTTAAGCCTCCTCTCATACAACTCATAGATAAAGACACAAATAAAAAATATATCAGCAGTTATCATATACTAAAGTTATGATAATTATATAAAATAACTAGATTTGAAAACAAGGTTTACATTTTAAAAAAATCTTACACATTGTTTATGAATCCTGTTTTTCTACAAAAACACAAAACAAACAGGCAATATTGCAATATAATATCTGTAGTTCACATACAAAATTTAAAAAAAAATTATATTATGTTCTCTCTTTAAAGCAATTACATGGTTCATGCGCTTGTTAGGAAAACACATTTTAGCACTTTTTAAGTACTGTTCTAAGACTTTTTAGAAAAATCAAGAACTAGAAATTACTAACAGCATAAAAGCTGAATATATATAATACCGCTGATATTCGTGTATAATCCGACTCCATTTTTAAAACTAAAATCCTTCTTAAATTAGAAAACAGAGTATAGGCTGAAGTGTAAATCACTAAAAAGAAAAAAAAATTTAAAAACTTTTAACATTCAAGCTGTTCTTGCCGACCCAAAGTCAAGGACAATCGATTAGGAGAATCTGGTTGATCCTACTTGGCCTGAACTAGAGCTACAGAAGTTACGAGACACTTCTGATCACGCAGAGCCAGGAAATTGTCAATCATTATAAGGCGATGCCGCATCATCTGTGGATGCGCGAAAATTACTAGGCAGCAAAATAAGTAAACCAAGTGGTCTTATTGTGCTGCAGATTTTTGATCAGGTGAAAATGTTACTCTTCTTACAAGGGATTGTACTGACTTATATCTGAAGACATCTTAGTGAAATCTAATCTTAATTCATCTTCAAAATTTAAATATATTTTTTACCTTTATTGTTAAAATTTATAATTTAATAATAATCACGTAAAGTGGGTTAAAGATGACGTATAGTTATCACTAGCTTCGGAAATTGCGTTCAGAAAATTTTGTATGTGATCCGATTTTGCAATAAATAGAATGGATTCTTTTCCCAGTCATTTTTAAGGATTTCTAAATGAACTTTTTTTTATTCAAGCCCTTTTCAAGGAGTGTACGAACCATGACAAAATGTTCTGCGATTTCACCGCGAACTAGCAAATATTACGATGTGTTGAAGTTTGGTTGAACAATCCGTCTTGAACTATTACTAAATTCTAAAAAATAATAGGTTCGAAAGTTTCGTTATTTTTCCTATAAAAAAACATCGGCTTACATCGGTAGCATATGACGAAGCTGATGGCTTTTTTTGTGTGCATCGGTTAGCCCTAGTTGAGAGCGTACTAATAAATGTACGGATTTGACTAGATTGCAGACATCGATCGTGACAATAAGCGGCATTCAAGAAGTATTTTCGCACTTGTTGGAGTACAGCGATATAACCAGCAAAATAATTTTACGATCCAGTTTCCATTTTCGAGTAAAAAACAAAAACTTGGAAAAAAGAGGAAAACGTCAAAAAATCGTCAAATGACCAGAAATCTGGAAAAAGCGAAATTCCGCCAAAAAGCAGAAAATTCTCATGCCTGATTTAAGCCGTTAAAGAGAGTTATACAGTACTCTAATACCTTAATGGGCCATTAAATGTAAAAGCTTTTGAGGGGATTGCAAACATAACTAGACATGGAAAAACAGTTTAACAAAAAAATAAACAAAGAGAAATATTATTCCAAATATATTTTTTTAAACTTTGGGATTAATTGGATTTTTTTAGAAGTAAAAATTGAACACAGGAGGTTGAGTGACAGAGGAAACTTTCCTTTTTTTAGCCCTGTCAGTTTATACATTCGCCTTTTTCAATTAGTATACTTACATGTCTTCAAGCGGTTCGTTATTGATAGGGTTGCTTGAAATAGTATCCAGTTTTGGAATAGTAATCTGGAAATAATGATGTGTTATTAACTACTTCTTAAATTTAACATGCAACTTAAAAAATTTTGAAGTGGGACTAATTGGAAAGTTTTGTATATATAACACAATAATTAAAATGCGTTTCATAATATTTTATATTTTTTAAAAGCTATGACCAAAAAAACACTTCAAGATTCTTTTTAATATGCTTATTTTTTAAACTCAAGGAAAAAAAACTTTTAAACAGTGATTCATAGGTCCTAACTATACTAGAAGCACAAAAGGGAAATAAAAATCCCACACAAATAATGGAAAAAACAAAAGTAAAAAAAAAATCAACAAGGAAACATCTGCATACTTTAGAAAATAAAATAAATCATTGAAACATTATACTATCCAATGGGACAACTGATCCTTAAGGGCAACTTTGGTCCAAGACATTTCTCCATAACTACTCTTCATTAAAATCTTATTTAATTCTTCATAGCTTTTTTTTAAAATTCATGGTAACCGTCTTGAATTGTAACAAAAAAAAAATTGTCAAATAGGAAATTGGTAACAGGGTTTTGTTTACATTATAAACTCTTAACCTCCTCATACCCCAGCAAAATTTTACCCATATTTTTCAACTACATATTTAAAGTATGTCTTGCAATGAAATTTTTTTAAATTAATGTTCTAATATTTCCTGATAGCCACATGGCACATCAATTGTAATGGACGTTAAGGTCTTCAGCCGTCAAAGTGAACAGTTTTTAGTGCTATGAATTGCACAAACTAGCATTGAAAAAGAAATTTCTATGCAAGACCTCTGAAATCGTTATTGGCCCTTGTGCTATTTTTATATTTTCATTTTTTTATGTATTTTTTTATCATTTTTTATACAAATAAACGACTGATACTTGAATTCAAAGGATGAAAAGGGATTACAGATCTTCCATCAAAACCATTTAAATTCTTTAAATATGCAATACATTTTGAAGTAACAAGATCATTAAACTAAAGATCCATTTATCGTTTGATTAAAGCTCATTTGCCATAACATAAAAATTTGCGCCCAATAAGGAAGAGTGTAAGCTATGTAGCCCGTTACCCTGTACGCATAGAATGACAGATGTATACTGTATGTAAAAATATAAAATATGTTGCTCATTTGCCCTTAAACTTAACTAACACTTCCCTTCAGCTTCTGTGGCAGGTGATTTCCTAGCCGAAGGTATGACGGGGGTTCCGGAATACAAATTGGGAATATTTCGTGTACAATTGTTTATTAAAAGTTCACTTCAAAAAGTGAAATTATAGAAACCTGTAAGTCAGCTACATTTGTCATATAAAAAATCGTTTGTAAAAATATTCCATGCAGCCTGACAAAAGTGGCTTAGAAAATCCTTTTTCCCATTGGATTAACACATAGGCGCTTTGGTTTGGGGGCCCCATGATCGATCAGGCTCACTCGCCATTCAGCTTAACTCACCCTCCCGTCGGCTTCTGTTGCGGGCGAGATCCTACCAGAAGGTAGGACCGAGGGTTCCGGTCGTGCCCCCATCCGTGCCGAGTTGCTGCGCATCCGTGTCCGGTCGCTCACCCGGTTGCTGCTGACCCGGTCCCGCATGGCCGAGGCAGCTTGGCCCATGCTGGAGCGACGAGGGGGAAGGGGCGAGAACTGGGGAAGAAGTTTGGTTAGGTTTTAGTTTGAATTGACGTCACATTCGAGCAACACAAGGGTTGATTGGTGACCAGGGCCTCCTAACCAAGTTTAAGTGACAGACAGCCAACAAAACTATGTCACAAAATCGTACACAGTGTCAGGACTTTAGACTACGGCAGATGCAAGGTACACCAATAATATTTAAAATAGAATATAATCGTACTTTTATTTTAGACTTCCTGTTTGAAACTCTTTTGACTTTGTTCATGACCTCTAGGAACTTTAAGATGCCTTCCTTCTGCTGTGTTTTATCCTCTTCGGAAAACTTGTTATACAGATCACAGCGCTCGCTTCCTTCGATGATCTTTCTTGTCTCTGGTTGTCCAGCTGGCAAAAGCAGCATTCGAAGTCGCCAGTACTTTAACGACTGGAATGTTTAAAATGAAACAAAAAAATTAACTAATTTGGAAAAATATGTTTCAAAAACTAGGAGTGTGTAACACTACATAACTTTCAATTACCACTCAATAAATCAATACATTTAAAAGACATTATACCCTATAAGCCAATTTCAATAGCTTTAAAACCTAAAACATGCTATTGCAGCTACTATTTGGGCATGCAAGATTTTTTCGAAAACCTTACTATGACGTCCGACAAGTACAGCAAATGCTTGTACCAAATTTGATGTCAGTACCTCTTTTCACTTTCCAGCAATACCTTTACAACCAAAAGTGTTCTATGGCTATGTCCCGACTACGCCACAAAGGCAACAAATGCCACAAAGGCAACAAAACTTGGCGACTTGGCAGAGTCAACCACCATGCTATTGCATCGCTTGGCGGTCGCCAAATTTTGTTGCGCTTGTTGCCTTTGATGTCGTAGTGGGGACATAGCCTATGGCAGCTACCCTTTGTGAATGCACATTTTTTTTCCAAAACCTTAATGTGACAGGTAACAGGAACTCCTGTACCAAATTTGAATTCTGTAGCTCTGCTAGTTTGAGCTGTAGAGTGATTTCAGACAGACAGACGAACCGATGTTCAAAAACCACTTTTTCGAAAACAGCACCTTCCCAAATCTGCACAGAAAACACAAAATCTCCATTTCGGATTTTTGACCCCATTGCAATATTTGTATTACCTTGTACTTCATATTAGGTAATGGGCTTGTTTCACGGAGGATCTGGCAATAGCTATGCGGTTTTGTTTGCATGTCTATTTTGATGTCTTTGAACAGTATTGCCACCGGTTTTAGGAGAAAAACTACGAAAAAATACCATTTAATTCTAAAATTACAAAAACATTCCATAAAAATACTAGCAAAGCGTTTCACATTTTTTTAAAGTCACTAAAAAAAATTACAAAAAAATATCGTAACAATACTAGCTGTATTTTGGAATCTTTTTAGTGACTTTAAAAAAACGTGAAACGCTTTTTTGCTAGTATTTTTATGGAATGTTTTTGTAATTTTAGAATTAAATGGTATTTTTTCGTAGTTTTTCTCCTAAAACTGGTGGCAATACTGCTCAAAGACATCAAAATAGACATGCAAACAAAACCGCATAGCTATTGCCAGATCCTCCGTGAAACAAGCCCATTGAAAGTAATGCAAATAAAAACACTGAAAGAATTTTCTTCTTAAAATTAAGACAGTCTAATGGATGATTTTAAAATGCGTAAAATAACGATTTCTACAAGCATAGTATACTAAATATATTTATTTTATAACTTTTACATTGTTGACCTAACTTACACAAAAGGAAGTGCAAATCATGTTTGCTATGGCTAAAATGGGTAGTAGCAAGTTTTTTTTTCCCATTCACTTAAAAAAAAAGTCTAGAAACCATTCAGATCAGGTAAAGATCTATATTTACCTAGTTAATAAAAAATATGCGAGATCCACTTTACAAACTTATTTCTTCAGTAGCATTATTTTTTAATATTTCATTACATGTGGCTTTTTTTTAAAGAAAATATGCCTAATTATAAACAAGTAACGAAACCAACAAATTTAAAAGTTCCTTCTATGAAAATTTGATGTCTGAGAAGCAGCATTTTTTTAAAAAGATTTTTCTGAACATGGTGAACCTGTGGTTCAAGTTTTTCTAGTGTGTTGAGGGAAGTTTTGTATAAAAGAAAATAAAGGTTATTTGGTGGAGATTAAATCTCTAGCAAGACCGAAAATTCCATGAAACATTTATTAAAACTATTTCTCCTGTGAAAATAACCAAGTTTTAGGTTTATGCATAAAATTACCTCTTTCAGTTCAAATTCTCCTTCTCCACGGTTACAAACGTAATGGTCCAAGTAATTCCAGTTGTAGTTTTCAAGTCTTTCACTTGTAAAGTCAACCCAAGATACACCATATGTATTACTGTCTGGTGCATGAAATCGGTAACAGTAGTGAACTTTGATTTCTCTGTGTGGGTGCCTACACATACATAAAAATGAAATAATTATAAATTTAACTTATTTATTTTTCACCGCTTTTTTTGCAAGTATAAATAGAACTACCAAAATATTGTGTGAAAAATTTAATTTTATTAATAATAATTTTTTTTTTAAAAACCCGATTTAAGTATAATATGTTAAAGTATTTCAAGGAAAAAATAAAAAACTTTGAAAATAAAGACCACAACCGAAATTCAAAAAATAATAAAAAAATAAAAAAACAGAAATTCAAAAATAGAAGTTGGCCGATTTTTAAGCAAAACCTTTTGGAAAACTCTTCTGCTGTACATTTCCTTTTTCTGCAGGAAATGAACTTGTTTTCATTTAATAAATTTTTGAAATTGCATACATGATCAGATATTGTTTTGTAGAAATACAAAACACCTAAGGAATAATTTGATAACAATAAATTAGCAAATTATCATTGTAGGGTTGTCCGATTTGCAGCCCGAGTATGTACCCATTCAACCACTTTGTGGTGCTGTGCTACAAAGATTTGACCTGAAAATATACTTTAATCGTCAAAATAAAATTTATTTTCCAAAGTAAAAAGAATTATAAGTATATTTATTTGTGAAATCCCCTCCATACCTAATGCTTATTTATATATTATATTTCACCTTTTACTATTGAACTAAGTAGATCATAATTAGTGTATAATGTATTTTTTTATTTAATATCTTATATAATTTTAATTAATACATTCAATAAATTTTTACTTTTAACTTCTTTGTCCTGTGCACCTAAATAAAAAAGGATTTAATAAAAACTAATTAATTCAATTGCAATTTTTTTAAAATTCCATTATTTTCTCATTTAGCCCAGGTTTTCTAAGCAACTCTTTTTTACACAACCCCCCCCCCCCCCCTTTTTTTTAGAAAAACATTTCTTTTGACACCCTGAATTATTGATACAATAATAGAATGAAAAGTGTTACTTAGAAAGTTCACAAACACTAAAGGAATACCAATAGAAATAATATTAAATTATTCTTTGGAAAAATTCACACACAAATCAGGTATATGGTTGCCAATTTGAAGCTTCATATAAACTAACATTTTAATATGAAATGCACATCAAACACTGCAGAATAACCCTTTTTGATCCACCATCTTTTCTAGTATTTAGAATAAATAATTAGCATAGTTTGAATGGAACTGTAAGATCATTTAACATTATAAAAATTAACAGTTAATAATATAAATTTGTAAAAATTTTGTTAATTATTAATTTTTGATTTATCCATGTGAAATTGAAAACTTACCGTGGTCTATAATGGGTAACTGTAATTTTGGGTCCATCAAGATTAAGTTTATGGAATATTCTTCCAATGCTTAGTAAACATTCTTCCTAAAATGTAATCAAGTAATTAATTTTTCTACCATTAGAATTTATCTATTGTAAGTGTTACAATGCATTATTTTATTATTATTACCATATTATTATATTTTATTATTATTATCATTATTATTTTATTATCATATTTATTTAAATCTATATCTTTACAGTTATACATGCTACTTGAGTGTTGATAGTTCTTGAAGCAAAAGTAGAAAGTCCAAAAAGAAATTTACCTCGTACTTTAAACGTATCGGAACGGGAAAATTGCTGCATCTAATATTACAGATTATTTATGACATCTTGGCACTAAATTTTAATCTTACTTTGGAAAAGTTGTATTGCGATTCATTTCACAGTATGAATAAGTTCAAGAACTATGCATACCTTAAAATACTATGAACTTTTTTTAAATATTATACAACAAACTGATTATATTTATATGGCGGCACCCCCCATTTCCCCACACTTGAAACTGCCACAACTCCCAATATTTTATATCAAATGAAGGTATTCAATTATGTCTTAAATGTTACATAGAATTTTCAAGTTAAAACTAGATGCCCATGGTACATGTAATAGATCAATGTTTTCCAAATAACTGTCCAATTTTTTTTTCTCCGACTTCCAATGCGTACAAAGTTACAATTAATAAAACTAAATACTTCCTAAAACTTCTATTGAATCTTTTAGCTTCCACACTACGTTTATAACCTCAAAAGTGGAAAGTATAATCGCTCAGTCCGTCTGTCCATCACCCACTTTCATAGACCAAACTACAAATGCTACAGACAAGTGTGATATGTCAAAAAATTCGGCGCATCAAAATGAGAAGACATTGAAATTTTCAGAAAAGAATTCGAATTTGAAGTACTGTAATTATTTAAAAAACTGCAAAATTTGATGCTGATTTAAAATACATAGGAAGCCATTTTTATTAGAATTAAATCACCATTGCCATTCACAACAATCACTCGAGAAACTTTAATTCTTTTAGACAATAAATTAAAATAAATTTATTTTTGAGACCAATCAGTTTGAAATGACGTCAAACATATTTCACTACAAGAATCTTTGTATGTTGATATGAAATGTTTTTATTATATTTAAAAGCGAGGAATATTACATAATTTTTCTTTGAAATATAAATTAATTTTTGCAAACAATAAGTAATAATTATTGAATTTTCGAAATAAAACAAATGAAACTAGCCAAATTTAGCATGTAAATGTTTAATATAGAATTAATGCTGTGTTTGGCGCCTTTTTACCTGCTAACCCGCTTCCACACAACAGTTGTGTTTAAGTGACAGATTCTGTTACAAACCTACTTTCATATTTTAACATGTCGCCTACTTATTAAACTTAAACAAAGCAAGTACACACTTTTGAATCCTCTACTGCTTTACAGACACTGTTTGAAGAATGCAGAGTTTAAGGGGGAAAGGATGGGGGTCTCCAAACCAAAGTGGATCTGTGTTAATCCAATGGGGGAAAAATAATTTTCTAAACCACATTACTCAGCCTATGTAAAGAATATCATTACACATATTTATTTTTTATTATTATAAATATAACTGACTTACAGGGCTCTATAGTCCCACTTTTTGAAATTGGTTCTAATATTTTGTTAAATTATTTATTGAAAAATATTTAAACCAATTTTTAAAAAAGTAGGACTTTCCCTGCAAGTCAGTTACATTTTATAATATAAAAAAACCTTTGTATTAATAGTCTTTACATGGGCCCGGTAATGTGGTTTACATTTTTTCTCCCATTGCCCTCTGATCGTTAGTCCCGGCTTTTTTCTGTATTTTGTGCATCAGCCTTTCTTAAAATAATATTAACTTTTAAAATTTTATAAATTGAATATTTTTTTATAATGTATTTTTTTATGTGGAAATGGTTTTAAGATTATTTCTTTTAAAATAAACCCGATTATAATTGTAAACAATTTTTATTTGTAATAAATTAAATTTAAAATATGGCAATGAAAACAATCATACAAATTTGCAAATTTCCAAGCCGTTCGGGAGGTTTGGAGAATAGAGGCCATTCCCCGTTCAATCCGACCCACTCAAATCTTTTAATCTCAATCTGCATTACATTACATTTAGTTATGAACGAAAGACACCCACCACTTGTTCATTGCCTTGAGGTACTTTGTTGAGCATTGCATACGAAAACTGAGGACTTGAGCTGACTTGAGTTGAGGGATACGAGGCATGTTGTTTTGACAGTAGAATTATCTGGAAACCCTGAAAAAAAATTTAAAGTTGAAGTTAATCCCAAGAAAAAATTGTTTACAATGTGAATGAGACTTAGCCACACCTTTTTTATCCGGAAATGGTCATGTTTCTAGTAAAGTGCTTAGACTTTTACAAATTCTAATTTCTGGGGCCCTTTAATCAAAAATGTTTAGTCAATTTCCAGTAAGATGGCATAGACCATGGTATCAAATTTTTTGTTTACAATTTTTAGGCCTTTATAAAGCATCAACAAAACAAATTAGTCCAAATTTCCCAGCCGTCAACAATGCCTATGAAAACAAGGGTGGGCATCTTCATAACCAATTGTTTGGAGTAATATAGTTCGGAGCTAGTATTGGGTATTAGTGCTGATCACCACAAATGCTTTACATAACATATATTATTGATTTTATTTTATAAAATAATATTGATTTGTCTTTGCAGAGTATTTTAAGTTCACATTTACGAGGACAGCTGTCAAACACTAACATACAGTACCAGAAAATTTGACTGAAAAAAAATCGTTAGGTCAAATGTTGACATGTTAACACTTTACAAATTATTAAGAATTTTACAACATAGAATATACACATATTTGCTACTATAATAGTGGAATGAACACAAAAATATTTACTTATTTTTTTAGAAAGAGATTGTTAAATGGATGCAACATGAATGGAATACAGATAAAACCAAAATTAAAATTAAATTTTTAACTAAATTCAATCAGAACTACAATAGAGTTTAAGAAGAAAGTAAACACTGATTCACCTGTTGCAATCTTTGGCATACAAGTTCATTATAAACTTCAGGTGTTGTTAAAGGACGTCTGATTATATCTTCGTCATTTTGAAAATACCTGAAATGAAAATGCAAATGTTGATGGAACTTTTAACTAAATGTTAGAGCAAGTCATTATTTGAAAATTGGATTCACCAAATTAAAAAAAACACATTTATATATTTTTAAATAAATTTTGGAAAAAATAAACTTAGAAAACAAATTACCTCGGAACAGCATTTTCTGTGCTGATATCTTCTGGTAGTAAATCGTAATCCGAAATTACATAATCATACTTCAAGCTCAATCTATCAGGAAAATAATCAGTAGTAATAGGTAGGCAGGCAGGGATCACCATAGATTTCCAATCAACCCCTAGAAAAAAATATTTAAATATAGTTCACAGATCTTAACAATTTAAAATCAAATAAGTTAGGATTGGCGTTTTGCTTATCCGTCATTATAATTTGTGTTAAGTACATGATTTAAATGGTAAGGTTGCATATTTTGTAAAGAACTGCTCTGTCTGTTTGCCGATGTCACAGTCAAATTTTAATAAATTATACATCGACACATACAAAAATGTCTCTAAAATGATGCTATTATGCAGTGTAAATGATATTGCACTGTAAAATTCTGATATTATAATGTTATTGTACTCCTTCCCTCCCAAGTCTTACATATAGCCTTGCCAAGGCAGGGTGGCACTCGACAAAGTATGCCAATTTTTTTCCCTAGTAGAGAAAGCCAGGCTCAGCTAAATCATGCAGGCAAAGAGGTGTAATCAGTCTAGTCAAGCTGCATTCTACTCTTTGTCACAGATCAATCAACCGTCAAATAATCAGGAGCAAGTTTTTGAGACCCTTGTGCAACTTGTTTTTTTATAAAATTAATATGCACCATAAGAAACTCAGTCATAAAAGTGCAAACTAACCAAAAAGGTTGAATTCTGAATTAAAAAATAATTGGACTATCGGCGTCATGGCATGCAAGACAATATGTAAAACTTTAGTCATATTAGAATCCTATTATATGAACACATCAGAAATGCTGGCATCGATTTCAGAAACAGCCAAAATGAGATTAAAAAAGGCTAATTTCCGCTGAAAGGCGGAAACATTCATGTCTGAAACTACAACAGAGATTATTTTTTTTTAAAAAGAGAAAACTGACCTGTTGTGATGGCGGGCGTCCACTCCTGTTCCCCTGTGGGCCCCCACTGAGAAGAGAGGTTATCAACAGGCTGCAGAGAAGTTGAGATTCGACCTGAAGAGTTCGATGAGCGGACTAAGTGGATATTATATTTTTAATAAATTATAACCTTATAGAGAACTAAACAAACATAATAGAAAATGAACATGTGTACAAAAATGAGCCATTAAATATACTTTTATTGTTAAATGTAATAGCAGAGTTTGGTTTATCATAACAATGAAGTTGTTTTTTTTGCCACATTCTTAAATTGATTTTCTGTACAGTCTGTAAAAAATACGGCATAAAATTAGCAAATCGGGTATTTTTTCAACATTTTATTTTCTTAAATGCCTATTTTGTAGTTAAACTATATGTGTGCGCATTTTTCAAACTTGCGGCATAACCTCATATATAAGGCCGTCCAAATTTGATCAAAAGTAGGAAGTCAGCAATTGGTAGATGGCTCAAGAAGGCTAACTAATGTAACTCTATGGATCGCATGTGGTTTGTAGAGTACTCATCAAGTAACATTGCCACATGCTATGTTTCTGCTCTGATATGTATTCTTTTTAATAACTAATTTAATAGACAACTAATAAATTTTAACAAATTATAATGGATAATTAAGGATTTGTATTCATTTTAATGGATAATTAGCTTAAATAAATAAAATTGTTAAAAATAGGCCTTTGAACTCCTCAACTACCCACAAATCTCGCTACTAGGCAGCCTGCTTCCTGACAGCCGGTAAATCCATGTTATTTTTCAAATTCGGAAGGCATCATTATGTAGGTTGCTATGCTGACAGATAACATATTTTGAACATGAAATATTATAATAATTACCCTCGCCTGCAATGGAACTTAAATTACTGGCAGATGAGTGCTGGGGATATTCATTAGTACCTAATTAGAAAAACAATTAGTAAACTTTGATAACATGACGGATAGAATATTTAACACAAATCTTTTAATTTAAAGTTGTTTCCTGGTTAACTGTAAAACCGGAAACCACCTCAAAATTCAAGGAAATAACGAAAAACAATGTTTAGTACCATTTACAAAAAGAAAGAATTTTGAGTTTTACAGAGTAAATTAATTTCTGCAAAGTAAATATTACCATATACCTAAACTTTATTATCGTTAAAAAGTTTAAATTGAAAGACTGACACAAGACTTCCAGTTACTTGAAGGTAGATATACTCATAGGTAGTACTTTTTTTAATGTGGCTGAAATCTTTCTCAACTGTTACCGTCTTGAATGAACATCCCTATGTTTATGTAGGTTCCTTAAAAGCAACTAATACATATGATAACCTAATTGCTTATTCTTGTCATAGTAAGTACAGAAGAACTTGTAACATTACTTTTAACTTGTTTAAAAGTAAGAAATAATTAAGTAATTCCATGTTAATAAAAAAAATTGAAACAAAACACATTTTTATTGAAATTAACAAACCAAACCGAATCTTTAGATTGTTTTTACAAAGAAATACGAGAAGGACTGCATTTGGAATTTTGTCAAAACAAAAAAAAAGTCAAAGAAAAAGTCACAAACAAAACAATAAATTATAAGTGATTAGGAAAAAGAATATGTTAGGACTCACCATCCAAATCATAACTTAAAAGAGAACTTCGTTGGTAATCATAATTATGAACAGAAGCCAAAGTGGCAGCACTGATTTGTGGTACAGCCTGATAATGGTGCTGTTGCATAAAGATTCCTGTGGGACCTACAAGGGCGGTGAGAAAAATTATACTACAAAAAAAAATGGCAGGGCCAACAGGATTCCTGAAGAAATGTTGCCAAATAAAATATATTTAAAGAATAAATAAAAAACTAAATTAAAAAAAAGATAAATTATTAAACAAAAAATTAAACAAAAATAATAAAAGTGGAGGGGGAATGTACAAACACAAGTCAACTTACATTTGAAGGGGAAAAAATTATAAATGTGAACAACTTTTTTTCTTAATAAAATACTTAAGTTTTATGAATATTAAAATTATAATAAAATGAAATAACTTTTATATCAAGCCTAAAAATGATTATAAATAATCTTTTAACCCCTTTAAAGGGATAAGCGAACAGGCGAAGTGTAAACCTGTCTTCACTGCATGACATTGCAATTAAATTGTTAAACTAAAAACTTAATTTATTAAAAAAACTAACATATTATTGTGGCAGAAGATTATAAATGCATACTTCATACTTTAAATTATGAACTATGGTCAAATTATAAAATTTATACAAATTTTATGCGCGTTGCTGGAAAACCTTGCAGTCAAGGTGACAGGTTTATACGTTTGTAACGCTCAGAGGGTTAAATAACTTAACTCGGTCCAATAGAGGGCAGGGTCCCAATATAATAATAAAAATGAAGTTTTATGCGTGTGTGTCTCTTATAGACTTTTAAATTAGGTATCTTTGACTCGCAACTTGACACAAACGTGTAGTTCATACTTAAGTTACAGATTTTGAACCTTCAGAGCTCAAAATGTTCTATTTTTTTAGAGAAAATTCGAATATTCTGAAAAAATACACCACTTTCGCTCAAATCTGATCATTTGTTTTCTTTCGCGATGTCATTCGGCAGAAGAAATTAAATAAAACTTTTAGGGAAATAATTAAAATTAAAAAATTTTATTTTATTTTGATGCATATTAGGGTTTAACGTTTTCATTATTTCGCCAAATACGTTGACGAACTCTCAAAATTCTTACCTAAACGCGCTTTTTTTTTTTAAAATTTATAATGTTAGTTGATTGTTCGAAGGTCGTCGTGCTCGAGCTGTATAATAAGTGTGTTTTAGCTATCTCTCTTTTCTCGCCTAATTCTTACCAAAAAGGCGCCAAATGAGCTAAAAGGTTTTATATATTTATGAGGGAAATTACGATAACTATTATGCGTACTTTTTATAGCGTACGTTTTTATTATGGATTTATAAGGTAATATAAGTAACAGTATTTTATACTTTTTAACGAGCGGGAATAATAACATAAGTTTATTATCCTATAATGGATTAAATTGTACATATACTTGGATCAATTACAACTTTTTTTTTAGTCCGTGCGAAGTACGGGTATTTATTTGCGAGTTATAAATAAAACAAGAGCTTTACCTAATGGAAAGACATGAGTCCACCTTCTGCGATTAGAAGTTAGTTTGATCGTGATCTGTGATGGGTTGAATGGATTGACGAGGGCTTTAAGTCTACGATTCAGTCCTTGCTTGTTATTGGTAGATTCAGAAGAAGGGTCGCTGCCAATTATAGTTCGGAACGGAAGGTTTTCATCAGATTCAGCATTCTCCTTGGAATTGGAATATTGCCTACTTGGAGTACGGTCTTCTGAAAGGCATGAAACTCTTTGGAATTGAAAAAAAAGGTGGCAATTTACAATAAAAACTCATTTAGTTACATCAAATAGGATAAGTTAAGAGTAAAAAGCAATATGATATACACTAAAATTTTTTAATGTTGATGCACTTAGCTACAAGAGGCACTGGAAGGGTTCGAGTGTACATTCTAAGAATAGGAACTAATGTGTTCATAATTTCTCTTACTAATACAACTGAACTGTTAACTAGGTATAAATTGGAAAATTTGTTTGATAATAAAAAAAAACTGCTCAAATTATAATGCAGAACTTATTCAGGAAACTTTTGATGGTTGAATTCTTGATCATACTTAGCTTAATATGAAGGGGCAAAAACACCTGATTGACAAATAAATTCTTCAACAATTTTTCAAATAAATCTTTCAATTAAGAAAGTTTATTACAATTTAAAATAAACAACAAACTTATCATAATGGATCATATAAATCTGATTTAACGCCTACCATCTCATGCTACACACAGATAATTTGATAGGATTTTTTTAGCTACCTGTTTATAGGATGACGATGAACAATGAGAAATTCAAGCCTTTGTGGCGACTCACAACAACAATTTTCTTTAATTACACTAATGAAACTTTTTCACAAAAATCCTTTAAAATCCCAAGCAAAACTAAGAATCTTTAATCAAATTTCTCGTCCAAGAATCCAAATTCTACAGAACCTTTTTATCCAATCTCTATACGCGAGATCAACTCACTCCCAGTGAGATTCAAACAAAGTGAGAGAGACATCACTTTTGTTCTTAATAACTGAATTGACCTATAACATCCTGGTCCTCAAATGCTTTATGTATCTTGTGCAATGGTTAGATTATATTAGTAGCCGATCCAGGGAGGGGGGGGGGGGTAAACTCTTTAGCCTGCCACCCCAAAATGAAATTATCTTTCAGTAAATATATAAAAATGCAAATGAATACATGCATAATAAATTGTTTTTGATTAATTAAAATGGAAAATTATTTATATTTTAATTAATTATAATTCACAACTAATGAATGTTAATTAATATTAATTATTATTGAGCTCCCAATTAATTTAAGTGAATAATTAATTGGTTCCATTAATGAAAAGGTCATATCCCCCCCTAAAAAAACAATTTCTGGATCCACCACTGGTTCATATAAAATGTTTTAAAAACCTTCTGATCCTTCCTTATCTACAACTCAGTCACATACCAAAAGCAGCATTGCACATACCCATCTCCAGGCTGCCCATCGAACTCTGATCGGAAGGCATCTGGTATCCAGAGGACCGGAAGGAAGTTGTTTTTGTACGAGATTCAGTTTGAGTGCAACACTTTTTGCTCTTGCTCTAGATCCAAAAAGACCAACAATGTCCTGGTCCTCAAACCATCTTATGCTTTAAATAGCTTGCCCAATGGTTATACTCCTTGATTACTATGCATTATGTAAGCTTTTAAAGCTCTCTCTCCCCCCCCCCTACCCCCTCGTGCGGTTTTCCAGGAAACAGTGTGAATGTCATTGTTCCAAAACTACCTTGTTTGAGGCTCTGCTGTGATGTTAATCGCAGTTGCTTTCCAAACCAAAATAGGGTAGGGGTAAATGAAAACAGCTACGCTCACGCTGCTTCTTGGAAAACAACTTGAGGGAGAAGGGGAAAATAAAGTGTTTCCAAAGCTTGCGTTGTAATCAAAAGGACTATAGTTTATATTAAATGTTAGGAAAAGGTTCTGATCTTTTATTCTCTACAACCCCAAAGAGGCATTGAACATACCCATCTCCAGCCTCCCCATGGAACTCTGGTAGGAGGACCTCTGGTATCCAGGTGACCGGAAGGACAAGTGTGGAGCTATAAAAAAAATTGATTGTTCTTTTTCCCTATATGGATGTTGGATGGTTCGGCAAGCCACGATAAATATTATCATGTAAAATTTTGCTAAATTAGTCCAGAAACAAATTTTACAAGAATTTAACTTCATTTCTCGCAATTTTACGTTGATTTTTTGCGGGTGGGAAATAACGTGATATTTGACGAGACCCCTCTCCCTCCATGTGAGATCTGGTAATATTCGGGTAGACCCCTCTCCCTCCATGTGAGATCTGGTAATATTCGGCTAGACTCCCTCCTCCTAAAAACATCACGTGATTTAAGGATGCCCCCAATAATTGAAGAGCTTAGTGGAAGAACGTGCTAAATGACAAAAGGGTGAAAACTAGAAAATGAGCTTTAAAATTTTTCATTTGCCCTCAGATTTGTTGAAAACGGAACTTGTAAAGCCTAAAAAATATACTAAGTTTGAAGTTTATGAAAAAGGGGAACTTGTTATCGTTAAAGAAGTTAGTAATATGTCCATTGAGACAAAAATCTCAAATTTTTTCAAAAATGTCACTTAGCACGTTCTTTTACTAAGCTCTTCAATTGTATTAAAATTAGTTAGAAAACCAAGTCACATGCAAATGTGGTATTGCACATACCCATCTCCAGCCTCCCCATGGAACTCTGGTAGGAAGACCTCTGGTATCCAGACGACCGGTAGGAGGAGTGTGGAATGGCGATTGCTGAAGAGGAAGCGTGCGATTGCGAGTACTGGTAAATGGGAGCCGGTTCCGAGGAGGTGAGACGGCAGAACTCATCAGAGTCCTGGTTGGAGTGGAGGTTGGCATGGCCAGGGGGGTTGGGGAGGGTTTCTTTCCTCTTCCTAGGCCTCTGCAGACTGAGGGTGTTTCTTGAAATGAAAAAAAAATTAAAGTCTTATTTTTGGTAAAAGCCATGAAATTATTTGAAAGAAATAGAATACACAGTCCAAGTTTGCCCGTCTGAAGGTTTGGGTTTATATTTTACCCCTAAACTAGAAGGTCTGATACAGGTGCGAGGTTGACTAAGAGGAAAATTTTTCAAATCCCAAACATACCAATTCGTAAACCACAGGTTTTTCTTACACAATTAAATAATTAAATGGGCAAGCATCAAATACATAACTTTTCATAGTTACTAATAATCTATATATATAATACTCTTATACGCGGCCCAAATTTCCTTATATTTATATCTCTGGAATGGCAACAATCAAAATGAATAAAAATACTACTAATTTCAAAATGGCCGACTGAAAACAACAAAAAAGTGTTCGAAACAACTTTATAGGATAGAATTAGTAAGTTTGAATTTAAACATGCATAATATTAGGGACGTTTAAAGTTTGAAAATTTAAATTATAATATCTATCGACTGAACTACCAAACACTATTGTTAATAAAAAAGGGAAAATTAAAATTGTTTTTAAACATAGTTTCTAAGCGTTGACGGCTACCACGGTTTCCAATTTATTTACAAATGGATCTTATTCAAGCAGCGATATATTTCCGCAATGATAACCATTAATTTATAAGCATTAATTTGTAATTATGTTATTTTAAAAGGATACTAAAGGCGGTTAACCTAAAGGATCATGTCCGGCTTTGGCGCTAGTCTAAAAATGTTGCCAAGTCAAAATGACAAAAACCGGGGGTTGGAGAGCGATAGCGAGAAGGGGGCGTGCCCCCTAGTTTAGATATAAAGTTTTAGTAGTATAAACTGATTGTCAAGTTGTATTTTGTCCAAAAAAATTCAGCTTATGTAAGAGAATACAAGATAAAAAATTAAAGTGATACTTTTCTGAAATAATGTTTTCGTTTTGATTGTCAAACATTTTAAACTTCAAAGCTCTCTTAATCGAGAGTAATAGCGTCATAATTAAAGGTCTCTAAACAAACAATAAACTTAAAGTAAAATTGTTAGATTTTGCAATATCTTTATGAAAACTACTTATCAGATATTTTTTTAACCACTTACTATGTATTTACATTTTAAGAAGAAATATATTATGTTCCAAGTAAAAATAAAATTAATATCATTAAAAAAATATTTTATATTTTCACCTCATATTAGTAGAATGAGCAGGAACTTTGAAAACTTGTCGATCATATTCGTCATAGTCAAATAGAACAGGGAAAGATGGATCAGGCTGGCTTGCATGTCGAGACCTCTTGGATTTGGAAACTGTATAAAACAAACGAAAACACATTTCAATTAAAAAATTCCCTTCTACAGGTTGTTTGTCATGCAAAATAAATGTGAAAGTAAGAGACTTGTTAAATTTGAAAACTAAAGAACACTAGTAACAAGGAAATGAACTGTAATAAGAAAGTTGTCATATGTGTAATGTAAAATTAAATGACCAATACAAAATATAATTAGAAGCTTATTCAGGGATGTCTTAACAGGCATAGTAGAGTGAAACAAAAAACGAATATCAGCATGCATAAAGTGAAATTAACAAAAAGTTATTATTTTTTTAAATATATTTACAAACTCCGACTTATTAAATTTTACTAATATAATATACTTACAGCCTGATTCTTTTTCTTTGTATTCTTCCGGCTAAAAATCAAACAAAAGTATGGTACCAATTAGAGATAAAATGAATTATTCATAACTAATAATTCAATTGAATAATTTATACTAATTATAAATGTCAAATATTATCTACCAATATGTGTACTTGTTTAATTAAAATAATTTACAACCTAATGAATTTTACCACTTACGAACTTGCAGCCCCTTTATAAAAACATTACTAAAGATAGAAACAATATCAAGGATCTAGCAGAGACAAAACATGTTTGAAATTCCTTAATAACTACTCTCTTTGTCAACGAAAGATGATTGATCAAAGATGATTGATGAGTGCAAAACGCGAGCCGATTTCTCCATAGGAATAGCATTGTAAGATCAGAATTTATACTTTTTATTTCAGCATGTTCAACGCGAACGAAAATTAAGTATAAGCACGTCAGAGAAGCGATTTTGAATTTTAAATTGTTTATTTGAATATTTATTTAATTTTTAGGATATGAATTGAAAAATCTGGATTTAGCGATTTTTTTTGTTTCAGAATTTAATTCGATGTTTAAAATGGTAAAAGTGAAATAACTATGCTACAATGTATCATTGGCTATCGTAAAATTGTAGGGCGAAAGTATTCTATTTAGATCTGATGAATTAAATTCATACGAAATGTTAATTCCCTCCACGTATAGCGTAAAAACTTGTTATTAAACTGTCAATTGGTACAGCTATGATGGCCAATGAATTGGCATTGGCGCTTCGTGAAGTTAAAAATTTAGCGTAGGTAGCTATTCCCATCCAGTGATAGGTTGGTATTGAATTATTGTGCACTAGAGCTATACAGGGATTGGCCATGGGTCTTATTTGAACCCAGCAGTGACAGCAACACCCGATCAGGCACAAGCAATTTATTAGCAGGTGGTCTCGAAAATATTAAGCCTCCCAAGGTATTATTCTGACTTTTGC
This sequence comes from Oedothorax gibbosus, assembly GCA_019343175.1. NCBI lineage: Eukaryota > Metazoa > Arthropoda > Arachnida > Araneae > Linyphiidae > Oedothorax > Oedothorax gibbosus. Next base: position 472,804 of record JAFNEN010000675.1, on the reverse strand, counting down.
TATGCAAGGATGTGGATTACGATCAACTTCAATTACATTCAATATCATAGTAAAGACAAGACAACGTCTGTCGGGTCAGCTAGTTGCTTTATATTTGTCTACATTGGTTAAAAATTCACGTTATTACAAATATTTATTTTCTTCTTTAAATGCGTAATGGAGAATTTTTTTAAAGCAAGGTAGTAACTTAGTTACAGACAATTAATTGTTTAAATTCTTAATTCTAAAAAGGTTTGATTCTTATTTATTTGTACTCTTAATTTATTTGTTTAAGCCAAGTATGAATATTTTTTACTAATTTAATCATCACCAATTGTAATGGCAACCATTGGAGTCGAAAAAGAAAGAATGCTCTCTTGCCGTTGGCTGGAAACACTTGTGACATGATTTAATACAAATTAAAATACAATTTAATCAAAATACACTTTTCTTTCTGATAAAATTATTTTCTTTAAAATTATTCAAAAAATAACATTCAAATCTGTTTAACCTTTAGTGAAATTAATGATTTAAAACATATTTTCTGGATGAATTTGCAAGCATTTATTTTATAGAAATCTGAACATCCGATGAAGAATATTTTCAATAGCGTATCTCTATTTTATCATTTTACATCAGCAACAAGTTTATATGCTTAATTCTTTACATTTTATTTGCACTCTAAATTAAATTTTACACTGCTCAAAACAATTAGAGGAGCACATCATTTTAACAAGATTAAGCAAAGATGGTTACCGATAAGTAACAAAATGAATAATCCATAATTTAAAGCCTAGCAGGAAATGGAAGAAAATTTCATATGTAAATTAAAGTTTATGACGTCAAAAACCAGAAAAAGAATACAAGGGCAGAAATTGGGATGTTGCAGAAACGTCCGTTTTACTGCCATAACTATAAAATTAGATTGCTCTGTATATATATTTTTTTGAGATAAGGTAACTTGAGGATGTTTCAACAACCTGATTTACCGGAATCCATGGCATGGCGTGTTATAGGTAGACTGGAATCCGGGCAAACACAACGTAGCGTCGCGGACGCTTTGGAGTCACCAGAAATGTTGTTGCCAGGCTGTGGAATCGATTCCAAGTAACAGGAAATGTTAGACGTCGACCAGGGCAAGGTCGGCCATGCGCCACTACAGCAACTGAAGACCGGTATACACGGTTAACAGCCCTTCGAAACAGAACTGAGAATGCAACTCAGCTGCAAAGACGGTTGCGCTTGGCAACAGGACGAATGGTGTCCAGCCAAACAGTACGTAATCGGCTTTATGAAGGAGGGCTCTATGCACGTAGACCAATGGTCTGCATTCCATTGACCCCACGCCACCTTGCAGTCCGAAGAATGTGGGCTGCTGAACATCGAGATTGGGAGCAACATCATTGGAGCCAAGTGCTGTTTACAGACAAGTCACGATTCAGCCTGAAGTGCGACACCTGATGTTTTCTGATATGGGGGGACAGAGGCACTTGAAATACACATTTATTCATGAAAGGTCACAATACAGACGAGCTGGTTGGATGGTATGGGCTGGAATCAGCGTACGGACCTGCATATCATTCGGAACGGCACTTTGAGGGTCCGAAGGAATGTAGACGAGAAACTGCGACCTCATGTAATCCCTTACGCTGGAGCCATTGGAGAATCCTTTGTTTTCCAGGATGATAATGCCCGACCGCATAGAGTTCATCTGGTAGAGAACATGCTTGAAGCTGAAACAATACAGTGAATGGAATGGCCAGCATGCTCTCCTGGCCTGAATCCAATCGAGCATGTATGGGACATGCTCGGACAACGCATTGCTGGGCAAGTAAGGCCGCCTGTTACTGTCTGAGACTTGGAGATTTGCACTTCTTGAGGAGTGGAACAGAATTCCCCAAAGTCAGATCGACAACCTCATCGCATCCATGGCAAACAGGTGTGCAGCAGTCTTAGCTGTTCGAGGAGACCACACGCCCAATTAAAACTCATGCATCATGTCTAAACAGTACTTTTTTATTGTTTACATGTAATCAAATTGTGGCCTTAAATCATCTTTTCATGTTTTTTCAATATTTTCAAAGAATTAAAGCTGAATTCCAAATTTTTTTTAGTCTTTTTTTCTGTATTGCACATTGATACAAGTGTACTATCCAATTGTATGCCAATACATGACTGTCTCGGGCGGTTTTATTCACTTTTTTGCTTGCTCCCTTAATTATTTTGAGCAGTGTATTTCAAAGTCAACTTTCAAGGGGAACTATTTAACTGTTTACATTTTATTTGCACTCTTAACGAGGATTCTTGTTTCATCATAAATAATTGCACTGTTTTTACTTTTATTTGCATTATCCGAAAATGGATTTGAATTTACTTTACGGATTTGTAGAAGAGTCAACACTTAAAAATAATCAAATAAGTTAAATTCAAAAGGAAAGCACTGTAACAAACTTCACTGGAAACTTCTCTTATTATAAGCAATAAGCATTATACTTACACATAAAGTAGGAAGTTTTATTCGCGGCACAAAGCTTGTATATATATTTTGGCTTTTAGTTGAATAGAAACTAAAAACAGAATTTTCAGCATTAATTTTTAAAAAACAAAATTTAAAATTGCTTTTATTTGCAGTTTTATCAGCAATACTCATGAATTACAAAAGATTGATTTAAAAAAATGTCTATAGCTAATGTTTTTTTTCTTTATACTTTTTACGTATACAAATCCACATAATTAAATTTATTTAAAAGCCAACTTTTAAGACATTTAAATATTTCCTGCAAAGAAATCTCATACAAAGGATATTTCTTTAATGAGGATATATTAATAAAAGAAATCTGCGGTAGGCGAATACCCAAAATTCGAAAATTTTTACTATTACCCTAAATCTTTTCCAAATTTGGCATATTGATTTCAAATATAATTAACAATGCTATTTAGGCATTTTTTAAATTTAAATATAATTGATTTATTTTAAACAGTGTTTTTCAACTAAAAAAAGGGGTTTACGCTAACAAGTCTACCACATTGAATTTTCATCCTATAAACATTAATTATTTGCTAAATTCTTCATTTTGAACTGATAAGTGCTATGAGCCTCTAACATCTGGTGTAAATGTAGTAGTTTGTTTTTAAAAAATGTCCAAGTGTAAGTTGATCGAAAAAAAATCTTTTTTTAAAGTTAATTCCTAACATTTTTTTAAAACCTATTCTTGTGATTTGTTTATAACTCTAGAGGGTCATTGCACTTATCAGTTCAAAACGAAGAATTTAGCACATAATTAATGTTTATAGGAGGAAAATTCAATGTGGTAGACTTGTTAGCGTAAACCCCTTTTTTTAGTTGAAAAACACTGTTTAAAATAAATCAATTATATTTAAATTTAAAAAAATGCCTAAATAGCATTGTTAATTATATTTGAAATCAATATGCCAAATTTGGAAAAGATTAGAGTAATAGTAAAAATTTTAGAATTTTGGGTATTCGCCTACCTTAAAAATTTGACTAGAGGAAACTAAAATATTTTACCTTAAATTGATCCAATGGGGCATATTGTAGTCGTCAGCCACTGAAGGAGTGTTTTGAGGCATTTGCTTGTTATGAAACTAAATAAGAACACAAATTATGTATACCAAAACCAAAAAATGTAAACCACTACTGCTGAATTTATACACAAAAGGATATCAATATCAGTATAATAAATGTTTCATTAAAAACAATAGATATACCAGATAATAGTTAAACCAACACCTCCTGTAAAAAAAAGCCTCTACACCAGTTACAATTTTACGTGCGACATGGTGAGAGTAGTCCCCTCTCTGACCCCATCACTTACTGAAAAACAATGAAAGGAATTATGTCTTGTCATTGCTTTTCGCTTTTGTGATTAATGAGATCAGCCTACTTCAACCACATCATTATTTGAGTGTACAGGCCTTCTCTAAGGGTTTTGGCAAAACATTATGAATAAATTGAATATATTAGCCAAAACTATGTCAATAAATTGTCAAATGTATCATTTTTAAAGGGGGGGATCTAAATTACTAGGGATGCACCGAATATTCGGTTACTATTCGGTATTCGGCCACTTTAGCCGAATATTCGGTTTGGCCGAATAGCTTAACTATTCGGCCGAATAGTGAAATTTTAAAATTTCCAAATTTCTTCAAGTTATCAACTTATAAAACGTCGAAAAAATCCCAAACTGGACTTGTTTTCTTTTATAATACTCAAATTCTTCAGTTTTAGTTATTTATAATGTTAAATCAAGCTTTACTCAAGTTATATTAAATAAACACGTCTCTTTAAGTTAACAGTTACAATGAGTGGGCTTTAAAAACAAACAATTACTATATATATCACAATTGTAATTTTTTCACTAAAAGATTTTTTTTAAAATTGATTTTAATTGTATAATAATATTGTAAGCCATGGTTTTATTATTTTTTTTCAGATTTTCATTCTATACCGGATCCACCTACTTCTGTTTTGGTTTTCGTGTTGTGATGTTACCAATTTACACTTTCTAAAAGGCTTGTTTTAATAACAAACGAGTACTACTTTATTCTGTGTTGCTTCAATTAAAAATTTAATAGCTATATTGTATTAAATTTATTGTGCGATTGTGTACTTATGTTTAATTGGAAATTCATGAATAATAAATACAACTTACTTAGATCCGACAAAAAATAAAATTGGTTTAGGTAGACCGAATATTCAGTATTCGGCCGAATATTCGTTATTCGGCCAAATTTGGTATTCGGTGCATCCCTATAAATTACCTAAAGACTAGACATTAAAAAAAAATTCATAAATGCAAGTTTGAATGGCCATCACCAGAAGCGTTTAATTAAAATGCTGTATATAGTTTTATAACAATGTTTGTAGATTGAGAACTTCTTGTCATAGTAATATATACTATTATGTAACAAATTAAATGCAATATCTAAATAAATAATCTTACTTTGAAAAGAGGAACTGCATGTAAAGGTTGTTCACCCAAACAAACTAAATCACTTCCAATACCTATTAAAATAATTTTAAATGCATGCATTGGTTTTTACAATAATGAAATGAAAAATTTCAATAAATTTCAAAAATACCAAATATCGTTAGTAAAAGTTCATATTTAGATTGAAAATAGGATAGGACATGAAATAATAAGACAATCTCCATAGCATATATGTAACACGGATAAAACAATTTAATGACATTCATTACAGGGGAACAAATAAAAAATTAAAAGTTAATGAAATAGTGATGTTTATCAAGGATTTTATTTAAAAATTAGTTGAGCATATATCTATTTCTTTTCAATTTTCAAGTCTGGATGAGTAAACAACCAACCAAAAAAATATACATACAATTAAAATTACTTTACCATTATCAATGATTCTTTGTTTAGTAATGATTGTCAATTCCCTATCCACTTCAAAAAAGCCCACTCCAGGTGAAATAACAACAGACAACTGCCCAGTTCTATCGAAGCTGCGATCCATGTAATGCTTTTCAAACACTGAAAACATATTTAAAAATAGAATATTTAATTGAGGTAACTTAGTCTACGTAAAAAGGCTGATTTTACGCGAATTTGCCCCTTTAAGGATACAGAATGTCAGAGAATACAGAAATATCTAAACGGTCGCTTTAAACATTGAAAAAGCTTTACAATACTGAACAATTAGAATAAAATATTTATGTTACATAAAAAAATAACTAATTCAATTAGCAGTTTAATCCTCTGGCAAATTGGCTAAAGTTTAAACCTGTTTTCACGCAATTATAATTTAAATTAAAATTTATAACTGAAAATTTCTTAAATTTTTACAAAATCATTTCTGTAGTAGATGGTTATAAATGGCTCTTCCATGCTAGAAATTTTAAATTTAATGAAATTATTTAATGTATAAATTTTCAAAAACTATGCGTTGCTGGAAAACCTGACAGTCATGTGACTGGATTTTACGCCCGTATCCCTCAGATGGTTAAAGAAACGATATAAGTATAATGCAATTTGCATTAAAAGTTTTTTTAAGCAGGGACTTCAATTACAGTTGGGGATAACTAATTTACAGTGGTAGAGCAATTTTAATGTGAAATACAAGTCATATGTACAAGAAAACCTCCCATGTTTAAATCTACTGTATTAATATGTTATACCGAAAAGCAACAAGGTATCTTTAAATGAACATTAAAATAATGTATACAAAACAAAGCTTGAAGAGTATTAGAAACCCCATTAAAGTGTTCCAAATATGTTAAACATCTAAAATATTATGCCCATTGTTTTTCTAATGTTTGACATTAAACAAGAAAATGAATTCAAAATACGTTGGAAATGTTGTATATAACTGAATAAATGTAACTTGTTAAAATAAAAGTAACTGTGTTAAGTAATTAATAAAGTTGTATATAAGTAACTTGGTAAAAAAATGTGTTGTTGTGGCTTATCTCTGGATCAAAGATCAGATTATTTCCATGATGACATCCAAAAGTAGGGGATTATGAATATATTTCCATGCCACTTCAAGACAGTGCAGAATATCATCAGGTTGGCCATGTCACCACTCTCACAGGATAGATTTTGGTTCGCGCCATAATTTTTATTATAGGTTTAGTACGTCTAGTCCTGAATTTAGAATCAGTCTATGTCCACTGTCTAGACAAGAATCTAGACAGTGCTGCCTGTTCCCTTCTACACAAACTGAATACATCACTCCTGATGTAAACAACACATCAATTTTCGCTTGTTATAATTATTTAAGTAATGTATAATAATAAAAAAATAATGTAATACAAAATTGACTTTTGCATATTAAATGACAATAAAACAAATTTAAGACAAATATTTTTTTTAACTTGTACCCGAGTCATGAATTCTTGATTAAAAAACGCAGGAATTGTTAAAATATTCACCTAATACAAAATGTTTTTTTTAATATTTTTTTTACTCGTATTAATTAAATGACACCATTACCTTAATTTAACTTTTGTAAAACAGAAGTGGCCCATTTTTCCATGTTATTCTTTGACGTCACTTTGGAATAAAACTGTCCGTTAGTCAAGTTGCACCCCATGTTATTCAGTTAACATTAATAATTATCGTGCAAGGGTAATTTTGACTTTATTCAACAGAAATGACTATACTTTAAAATATAAACTTACCCAATACAGAAATGAATTATAATGTGATTAAAACATGCACGTTTTGGGCTGGAAATGCCATAAGAAATAATTTAAGTACATTGACTTACATGTATGGTTTCCTTCGAAGGCAAGAAAGCACAAGTTTTAATAACATCATGCTTTACACAAAAATGTTTTAGATACGAGCTAATTGTGGTTTATTAATTATTAATTTTAAGGGGAATAATATGCATTAAAAAATTGCTTTGGAAAAATGCAAAAAAAATATTAAAAAGTAGAACAAATTCTAAAATGCAAAATTTGTTGGTGGAATAAAAATTCGTACATAACATACTAGAAGACCAAAAAAACTTACATTTTTACTCTTTTGTTTTGATTTTAAAATTTGATACTAAACTCCTGAAAACTTAATGTCCTTAAAAAGGGACTTAAAATAAAATAGTTCAAAGTAAAATCAATTGTATAACGAGTATATATATTTTAATATTCAATTTCAAAACTAACATAAGTACAATTTTGGTATATTTTTAACATTATAATTTTTTAAAAAATATAAATTTTAATGAATGTGAAATAAGGCTTCTCCTGAATTAGTTAACTTGAATAACTCAAGTAAATATATAATGAAGTTAGTACAAGGTTAATTATTTTTTACTGCCACTAACAACTACAGTAGAACTACAATTATATAAAGAACTTTGGATCTAACCACATTTGGATAATCAGAAACTAAAATAATTGAAGGGGACATTTCAATCAATATTGGAAAAAAGGGAATATTTCAATCAATTATTTAATATATTGTTGGGCTGCGAGATCATGTTCTAGTTTCGGTCATCATTAACCAAAACCAAAGTGTAAGGTGCTGTTTCGTTGTTTGAGTTATAGCTTTTTATAACAATATTTTAAATTCAACTTATGTTGGAATCATGATTACGAACTCTAATCATTTATAAAAAATTTTAGTATAATTTGCCAATAAAATCGGGTTGTCAATTAATAAAATTATGTTCAAATGATTACAATAGTTCTCTTCTCAGTCAAAAAGGAAAATAAGAAAATTATAGAAATAGAAGAAGCTATAAATTTCTTAATAGCTTCTACAACAGATAAAATGTTATTAAAAGGGTTTAACGAAGCTTTTTCTAGTTAGTGTGAACAACAATTAGTACTTCATCCATCTTTAGCATGCAAGAGAGTGCCCAAATGATTTTGAGCATAAAATCTAAGAGCAATGCCTTGTATTTTTTAATAACGATAAAATAACCATGTTGATGCACATTAGTCCAAATATTGTTCAACATGCTGATAAAATATCCACCAGACCCTATACAAAAATAGTGTTTTATTATTAAAATTTATTTATTACTCTTAGAATAGTCTATTTACACGATGGTAAAAGTTTCAACTCTTGCTTATTTCTCATAGAACTATGAACCGATTAAATATGCACCAACTTTTCTTTTTCACCATCTGAACAATGCACCGGGAAGATTATTTAAATTTCAGTTTTCTCTTATCCTTTTCCCATTGGTTTTTATTTTATTAAAGAAAATTAGCATGTCAATAAAACTTAACAGTGGGACTTGCCAGCTCGTACAGAGACGAAACCTGCCATGCCCATTTCAACCTATGAGACGGTATGTAGCGAGGCAGACATTCTGATCAGTTGGTCAAAGTTACTCAAAACCGTATTGCTAAGTTTTCAAACCAGCGTGGTCCTCATTAAAACATTCACTTAACTAGCAGCAGACATTTTAGTCAGTCAGACTGACTGAAAACTCCCATTGTTTAGTTCCCAAACTAGCTTGGCCCTTTATTAAAAAAAAACCTAGGAGCTTTTTGCCCCCTCCTCTAAATGTTAGGCCACTTTCAATAATGCAATGGAGGATCTTGACATTATTGGTATTACAGAACCTGGGCAAATACTGATGATGTACCTGATTTTTTCACCATTAAAGGTTTCAATCTTTACCGGCGTGATAGACTCAACAAAAAAGGGGGTGGGGTGTTGTATGTTAGAAGCGACTTGAACTGCATAGAGTTAAACTTTAAGTGTGATACTCAAGGTATTGACTCTGTATGGGTTAAGTTGACTAATGTGAATGGTAACCATCTGGTTATAGGTAATGTGTATAGACCACCCAACCGTAATGTGGAGCATGATACCATGCTGTATAACCTCATAAGAGAGATTTGTCACAATAATGAGGTTGTTATCATGGGAGATTTCAATTTTCCAAACATTAATTGGGACAATAATGTGATTGTTAAAGGACAGAATTTAGATTTTCTGGATGTTTTAGATGATTGCTTTTTGTATCAGTTAGTTAGAGAGTGTCCTAGAGATAATGCTATTCTGGATTTAGTTTTAAGTAGCTGTGAAAATATAGTTCATAACCTTATTGTCAGTGATCACTTAGGGGAGAGTGATCATAATAGTATTAAATTTGATATTATGTTTCAGGTTATACAGATTAATAGTGAAAGAGTCATCCCATGTTTCAGAGATGTTAATTTTGACAACTTGAGACATGATGTAGCTTCAGGTTTTGATAAAGGACTGGTAGGTACCCATACTCTTGAGCTATGGGATGAGTTCAAGGAAAAACTAAATGATGTGGTGAAAAAGCATGTTAAATTCAAACGTAAAAGTTCACAAAGGAAATTGTATCCTATGTGGTTTTCCAAGGATATTAAAAAGTCCCTTAGGTCAAAGCAAAAGGCTTACAAATATGCTAAGCAAACTGGTAGAGAGGTTGATCAAGAAGCTTACAGAGTTGCCAGGAGAGAGTTTAAGAATCTTAGTAGAAAACACAAATCTGCATTAGAGGAGAATCTAGCTAGAGGTATTAAGGATAACCCTAAGGATTTTTTTGCTTATGCTAGAGGTAATGTAAAACAGGGTAGCTCCATTGGACCATTTAAAGATAGTCAAGGACAGTTAATCCATGACGACATGAAAATGGCTAATCTTTTGAATAACTTTTTTATTAGTGTTTTTAGTAAAGATTTTAAAAATGTGCATGTTTCAGGGGAAGTAACTGAAGAACTGGATTGTATTGAGTGTGATTTTTCTAAGGAGGAGATTATTCGTCTATTAAAAACTATGAAACCTAACAAAGCACCTGGCCCTGATGATATATATATCCTAAAATTTTAGTTGAATGTGCAGAAGAGTTGGGGGATGCAGATTCTGACTATTTTTAGGTCATCATTTATTTCTGGACAGGTGCCCCCAGACTGGAAATTGGCGAATGTTACTCCATTGTACAAGAAAGGGCCTAAATCTGATCCAGGTAATTACAGACCAGTTAGTCTTACATCTGTTTTAGGTAAAGTTTTTGAGACATTGTTGAAAATGCATATAATGACTTTTTTGGAAACTAATAATTTACTTTCAGATAATCAATATGGCTTTAGAAAAGGTAGGTCTTGTACAACTAATCTTTTAAAATTTTATGATACTGTTACAGAAGAGATTGATAAAGGCAATATGGTTGATGTTATTTACATCGATTTCCAAAAGGCTTTTGATAAAGTTCCTCATGAAGCTTTGTTATTTAAGTTGAAAAGATTTGGGTTAGGGACTGCTGTGGTCCGTTGGATTAAAAATTGGTTGACCAATAGAAAACAACGGGTTCACATTAATGGTAAGTGCTCTGATTGGAATGAGGTTGTAAGTGGAGTGCCTCAGGGCTCTGTACTAGGACCAATTTTATTTATTATGTTTATTGATGATATCAGCTGGGGGTTGAATAGCAAGTATTTTTGCAGATGACTTAAAAGTGACGAGTACAGTAAATTCTGTTGAGCATATTGAGCAGTTACAAAATGATCTTACGAAAATTACTGAATGGGCTTCACGCTGGGGCATGTCGTTCAGTGTTAACAATGTCAAACCTTGCATTTGGGTAAGAACAATGTTAATCATTCTTATGTTTTACAGGGAGAAAGTATCCAAGATAGTGAGTTCGTTACAGATTTAGGAGTTTTGGAGAGCAATGATTTCAAAATGAGTAAGCAGTGTGTTGAGGCAAGTAAGAAAGCCAATCGAATGTTGTGATATATTAGAAAAAGTATCACTTCTAAATCTAAGGAGATTATTTTGCCATTGTATAGGGGATTGGTAAGGCCACATCTGGAATATACTGTTCAGTTTTGGTCTCCCTTCCTCAGAAAAGATATAGTTGCTTGAAAAAGTTCAGCATAGGGCTACAAAAATGATTAAGGGTCTATCTGGTATTGATTATGATAACAGATTAAGATCTTTAAACATGTATTCCCTGGAAAACAGGAGAGCTAGGGGTGATTTAATACAGTTATTCAAGTTCATAAAACAGGGAGACATGGAGGGCTTAGATTTTACTTTAAATAGCCGGACCAGAGGTCATGATCAGAAATTGAATAAATCGAGCTTTAGAAGGGAGGTAAGGAAACATTATTTTTACAATAGAGTTGTCAATGAGTAGAATGCTTTACCAGATTATGTTGTGCATTCGAAGAGAGTAGAAGATTTTAAGAAGAAACTTGACGGACATTGGAAACTGGTAATGTATTAGATTTAATTTGGACCAACCTTGCTGGGCCTCTGGCCTGTTGTTGGTCGACAATTTTTGTATTTGTATTTGTAATAAATCCTTCACTATTTTCCTCGAATCTCTTTTTTAAAAAATAAGTATTCTTTCTGATACCATAAGGCCCAGTGGTAATGCGGCAATGAAATATACAAGGATCGAGTCTGGGTTGGGCAAGGTTCACTCAACCTTCCATCCCTTAAGTGGGTCGATAAAATGAAAAATAAACAAGCTTGGGAACTAAACAAAGAGGATTTCGCATGAGACTGACCACCTAACTGGAATATATGCTTAAATCCTTCAGGGATATGATCAATAAAAGTTTTAAAATAAAGGGAAAATTTGACAATAGATTTTAAAAAATGCAACTTTACGACCGAGAAAATCATAGTATACGCAATTTGGTATGACAAAATTTCACTAGTCCTACAATCTGAAATTTGAATATTTTGTTAGAAAAACTAAAGAGGTGGAAATATCAAAAAAAGAAAATAAATTAAAAAAACAGATAAAGCAAATAAAACGTAGATCCGCAGAAGAATCACATCCCTGATCAGAAGAAATGGGTACAGCATGCTTTGGCCCACTATGGGGCAGGGCTGGGCGGTTACGCTTTACTTGTAATAATTACTTTTTACAGTAATCTTATAGGTAATTCGTTACATTTGAGAACCCAGTAATTTTACAGGTAATTCGTTACATAATTTTCGAAAAAGTAATCTTTGTTACAGTAGCGCATTACTTTCATTAATTTTATCATTAACACTAATAAAAGTCCAAAACAAAAAAAAAATGCTTTATAAAAACGAAATAAAAAAACTCGCGTACTCTTTGCTAAGAAAAGAAATAGTGTTAACACAAAAATGAAACGTTTCCTACTGATTGCAGTGATTAGACACTCATCTAGCAGTGATGATGAATTATTTAAGAATGTAAAAACTAGACATCCTTCCGACGAAGCAGATTTTGAGTTGTCTACATCTTTCCAAAGTAACGACCATAATGCGACTGTATTCTGTACAATACTAACAATTAAAAGCATGTTCATAAAATATAATACCCCCTTATCAGCCAGTACGGCTGTTGAAAGGTTAGTTCTGGTGGTTTATGTCTCCGACCCAATCGTAGCTGTGTAAGCGACAAAAATTTTGAGATGCAGCTTTTGTTGTACCCAATAAGTAGATTTTGTGCTAACTGTTTAATAAAGTTGATTTTAGAAAAAAAAATCATTTATTCATTACTTTGTTTTTCAAAACATTTATAAATATGAAATTTTGTCGTAAAAAGTTATCTTAAAAGTAATTGTAATTGGTTATTTTTGGAAATTAGTAATTTTACAGGTAATTAGTTACTTTCTACGAAAAGTAATTGTAACGAGTTACATTTAAACAAGTAACGGCCCAGCCCTGCTATGGGGTCGCCCCACCGAGTTTACTTTAGTTTTCCTCGTACCATTGAGCGACATGTTGAGCACTTCCAGGAAGTTTCCCTGCGAGGATGTGGAGTTGATGGCCTTTGGGACACACAGGCCAGCCTTCTCATGATGCTTGAGCACAGTGTCCAGATACTCGTTGAACAGCTTCTTCAACAGAATCACAGTCGGGCTCCAGTCGTCGTACCTCTCATTCTGAACAGCCACTCTGAAATAACAAGGATAATGTGACTATCCCTAATTATATCTATATCCATATATATGTATGTGATATATCATACAAATCTTTATAAAGTTATAATATTAACCACACAAATCTCTATAATATTCTAATATTCAGTTCTTCTTAATAACTCTCAGTTAATGTCTTGCCGATCATCGACAGTTCCACGTTTTAATAAGCGTCAATACATTCTTTCCTAGAGAAATCGCAGATGCAGCAGACTTTGTTTGACTTCTGATCCACTCTTCTCATAACCATTAAAAATATATGCACTTTTTAATTCGACTTCAAGATGTAAGGTTGTGTGCTCTTTTTGGCGGGCCGAGCTTTGGCTCCGGACTCCGTCCCGTTAATACTTTAAATGATTTCTTTATAATAAAAGATCTTGACGTCCAACTACCTTCATTCTGTAGTTAACTAAATAATAAGTATGCTCTACTGTGAAGTAGATGTATTCTACTTCATATATATATTATATATATATATATATATATATATATATATATATATATCCAATATTCCATATATATATGGTATAAAACAGTTACAGCGTTATTCAAGGGACCATGAGGGTTATGATGTTAACAATGAGTTACGTTATGAACAAGGTTGAATAATCCTGTTAACTCCTTCGTCATACCAAATGCGCATGCTCACGTAATCGTTAATATGTTAAATTAAAGAAAAGCTGCTCTGTGCACATGCATTTAGACTTCTAACAAAAGATTTAACAATTACGTACAAAATACATTATGCACTGGACTTAAACAAGATTTAAACGCAATTATAAACATCTACATGAATAGAAATGCCCTTTCAGCTTTTTGTGCAGAAACCTCTAAATCATTGGCTTGATTGTAGAACTTTCAAACATCATATTATATTCATTTGAAAAATGTAGTACCCTCGGATAAATCGACATTCCAGATAACTTGACTTTTGTCATTTAAATTATTTCATAAAATAAATACTAGATTACAATTAGTAACACTAGTATTTCTTTTCTAAATGTTAAGATGAGTTAATGAGATTTTTTATTTTTGTCATAGCTTTTTATATATTATAATTATAGTTTGACGGGTTACATTTAAAGGAGGACGGGTACATTGTTGGACAAGCCTTCCTCAAGGACGGATAAAATTTCTGAGTTTTTTTCGAGCCCTGGTTTAATCAAAATAATTTGTAAGTAGTAATACTAAATAAATATGAAACATCACTTTCAGAGTAATCGTTACTGCCATTTTGACATCTAGCAGTAAAAGTCAAAAACTCCAAGAAAGTTTGAACAAAACAAACAGAGTGTTACACTTAGAAATAAATCGACACACCAGGAAACACAAACGCATATCTGACAGACCCTGAAGCACCCCCACAAAGGCAATTTAGAATGATTGTCAAAAGTACTGTAACAACATCCGAGTGAGAATTTAACACAACCTTGTGGTAACAACAGTATATATCATGGAATCAGAACACTTTGGTCCTTAGCAGATTAACCACACACAAGCACCCTCCACACAGATTATTGAATTTTTATTGCTGCAATCTGCTTTTAGCAATACAGTGTTGAAGACTGCATTTGATAACAAAACAACTTCATAATTTTGGGGATTGGGTTCATAAAAGCCTGCATTTATAATATCTCATAACACTCAAAAAAACATCACACAACAGAATTTCACTCTATGACTTAGGCTATATCATGATACACGTGTTAGTTAAAAAAATAAGGAAATGCAAGATCGAGTTTGTTTTTTAATTGTACACAATAAAAGTTTACTTCATAAATTTTATCAAATATTGGAGCATAAAAAACCTTACATAAATGCTTTCTTTAATGCAAAACAAATATACATTTCCATACATTTTAAATATTTTTTTATTCAATTTAAAATATCTTTATCTCACCTGTAAAAATCTTCAAAGAAACGACCTTTATAATCTTGTTGCAAACATTCTCTCATGGAGGATGGGAATTCTTCTATGTGATTAGCCTCATAAAAGGTTCTTGAAAACAGTACTATCGTCACATCGTGATTGCAGTGAAGTTTCTATAAAAAGTAATCATACAAATTATTTACTTTAAATTTATCACATAAAATTTAAGTAGTCAAATCACTACATTTAAAACTCACCCTTAATAAATCAACTAAATGTATAGCAAAGTCAGAAGCATTATTCCAGCAAATTGAAAAAGAGATAATTTATTAGTAATAACCAGCGATTAACAAGCGAAAATAGATAATTACTGATTTTATGTTCATTCATTTATAATAAGGATATTGAATTCTAAGATATAAACATAAGGAAATCATCTTATTCTTAAGTCATTAGTAATTAATCAGTGAATGACAGTGATAATAAATTGTAAAAATAAAATGAAGGATTTTTTCCTGGATCCTTAGTAGTCCATACGATTCAAAAATGATTCTTATTATTGTAGATAGATTTCTTTTTGTATAAAAACAATCCAATGCATTGTTTCAGAAAATCATTTAATAAAATAACTACATTTGTAAAAAATTGCAAATAACACTATAAATGAATGCAAAGCGTCTACATCCCAATAAAATATATTTTTTTTTTAATTTCCAAAATATAATTGATAGTAAAGTATCCATTGACAATGTTTGCACAAGTTGAAAAATAACCACAGTCAAACAAAAAAAAATCCAGGTAAATTTTCAATTGAACAATATATTTTCTTCGACCAACAGTACAGAATAATTACAATAACAAAACAAACCTTCCATTTTGAGAACAAGGCAGGTAGGAATCCATCAATGGCCTTTTCGAAATACAGATCTCCATTAATGTCAAAGTCCCACATTTCGCAGCTCATCTGAATGAATAGGTAGACCATGCTGCTGGCTGAACGATAGACTATCTTCGTGTCTTCAGTAACAATGCCAGAGGACACTTTTTCTCCTTGGAGGTACATCTCCAGAACTTGGCACCTACAACATAACGTAATGTGTTAACACCTTATAATCTATTCAAAAGATACAGTGGTGGTCAGAATTATAAGGACAATGGAAAAATCGCTAGATCTTTTCAGCAAATCACGGTTGAATTATGCAAATTTTATGTCTGTTAACCAATAGTAAACTAAGCATTTTAAACAAGATTTTTTTGCAAATATACATAAAATTCATAATTTTAAAATGAGTTATAAATTTTAATATACAGCGAAATTGGAAAAAATTATAAGGACAATTGCATTTCTGTAAGTCTAAAGCATAAATTTGCATAAAACTAGCAAATTTTCTGCTTTGTACACGTCATTCCATGGTGTTAATAAGATTTTGCGAGTGTTTGAAAATTTCATTACACTTATCTTCAACCATGTCACTGGGTATGAAGTCTTTCGGTGTCTGAAAAAGGAAAATTAATTGCTTATAAAAATTCTGGACTTACTGGACGTGAAATAGCATTGAAATTGAATAGATCAAAGACTGTAATATATAATTTTTTGAAAAAAATCCTGGAAATTATGGAAAACGAAGACACCCAGGTAAGTCATCTTCTGTGTCTTGGAGAGATAAAAGACGAATTATAAGTAGAGCTTGCTCCAAAAAGCAAACATCAACGGAAATAAAGCGTGAACTGGACTTGAACTACAGTGCTCGAACCGTTCGCCGTGTTTTACAAAATGCCAAACAGGTACGATACGGAAAACTGAAGTCACGACCCCCTCTTACAAAAACCCAAAAGAGACTGAGGCTGGAGTTTGCTAAAAAGTACATTTCCATGGGTGACAAATGGAATGATGTTGTCTTTTCTGATGAAAAGAAGTTTAACCTAGACGGACCTGATGGGTTTAAGTATTTTTGGTATGATCTTCGCAAAGGAAAAGAAATATTTTTAAAGCGTTCATATGGTGGCGGCTCAGTAATGGTCTGGGCAGGTTACGCAGCCTCTGGAACTACAGAAATAGTATTTATTCAAGGGAAAATGAAATCAAATAGTTATGTTGATATGCTGGGTGACAATCTTTTGCCAGAAGCATTGTTGATAACCAGTGGTGACTATTTATTCCAGCAGGACAATGCATCAATACATGTGTCCGCAGCTGCAAAATCATGGTTTGACGCTAATTCTGTAAAACTGTTGACTGATTGGCCAGCTAAAAGTCCCGATCTAAACCCAATCGAGAATTTGTGGGGTATTTTGGCGCATGAAGTTTACAAAAATGGCACTCAGTACCATAACAAACGAGAACTGATGTCAATTGAAAAGGCATGGAAAAATATCCCTGTGAGCACCCTAAAGAAAGCAACGAGTTCTATGACGTCAAGATTAATTAAAGTAATTGAAAATAAGGGTGAACTTATTAATTATTTGGACTTGAAAATCTTAAATGTCATTATAATTTTGTCCAGTTTCCTAACAATGTATTTGTTGTTTATTATTTTTATAAACTCAAATTTTGTATTTTAAGTTATTTATTGTTCTTAAATGATTTATAGCATAAAGAAGTATTTTATGTCTAAATACATTTTCATTTAATTCAGAAATAAATTTTTCTGTTCAATTTTCAGTTGTCCTTATAATTTTGACCACCACTGTAGATTATATTTAAAAAAAAACAATGAACTTTTAAAATATCTTTTCTAATAAATCTCTTACCGTATGCCAAAATAGTCCAGTTTTTTATCTGGATACAAGCATGTATTAATCTGAAAATGAGTAAAATAAGCTTAATACAGAGTTATATACCAGACAATCTTGAGAAGTATAGGGTAACTTGGAAGATATAGTATACTAATCACTTGCACCAATGTCAAAAATGCACAAAATTAAAAAAAAAAATTATGTTGCAGTTTTAAATATTTATTTAATTTTAGTTGTAACTCGATATTTTTCCAGAGGATAATAAATCAATGAAGTTTGCACCAATACTCATTAAGTTTATTAGCTTAGAAAACATAGTTACCATGTGATTTTTTAACCTCCACATGTCACTTCGAGCAAGATACTGGTCTTTGAATGTTAACTCCACAGAGTCCAAAGATACAGCCTGAGTAAACAATAAAAAGTTGAAAATATGTGTTAGCTTGACTAAATTGAAAATGACAGTTTCCTTAAAAAAAGTTTTAAATATTTGTATCAACACAATTTATTCAACATGCTAATTTAAATAAACAAACTCTGCTATACCCTCCCTATAAAGAAACCAAAAGCGTCTTAGATACATTTATAAACTGGGTTTTGCCTTATTAACAAGTAGGTTTATTTTAAAAAGGAAGTCCAGCTGATACATTAAATCCGTCTGAATATGTTTTACAACAGTTCCCTCTTCCCAGTTTAAAAAATAAGGGGATTTAACACTGCACGATTTTCCACTATTGCTCGAAAAATCACTACATATATTAAAGGGTTAATTATATACCTTATAACCCAATGTCAATAACTTTAAAACCTAAAAGGCTCCATGGCAGGTAGTATTTAGGCATGCAGGACTTTCTAGAAAACTTTATTTTGACTTCCGGCAGGTACTGGCAATATGGATACCAAATGTGATACCTGTAGCTCTTTTAGTTTCAAGCTGTAGAGTGGTTTCAGACAGACGGACCAATGTTCAAAACCACTCTTTTTTAATCAGCATTATCCAAAAAGTGGTAGCAAACACAAAAACCTCCATTTCTGATTTTTGACCCAATTGCAATACTTTCATTACTTTATATTTCATATTAGGAAATTGAAAACATACAAAGAATCGGATATTGTCACAGTGATTAGAAAAAGGAGAGCCCAGTGGTTAGGACATGTTGAAAGGACGGAGTCTACGGAACAACCGAAGACTCATGAAGAAACCTAGCGCAGTGGTTCCAACCTTTTCTGGATCATCACCTCGTATTTAGGTTGATTACACCATCGCCCCTTTTAATTTTCATGTTATGTCTATCATAATTGAGTTAAAGTGAAACTATAAAACAGTTTTATAAACTTGCTAACGTTTATAAAAACAACCAAAGAGGCTTTATCCGTCACTTTTAAATAAAATAGAAAAAACATCACATATTTTAAAGAACAAAAATGAAATAATAACTAACTAATATTAAATTAGATATTTTTACTGGTTCAAGAAAATTTAGGAGTTTAAAGAAAAATGGCTGGTTTGGTTATGGTTGGAGAATGGTTTTACTGTACAAAGGTATAACATTATTTTAATTTACCCCTTTGAATACTCATCGCCCCTCAGTATTTTTGCCCCCTTGATAACACAAATCGCCCACTTGGGGGCGATCGCCCCCAGGTTGGGAACCACTGCCCTAGCGGATCAAGACCTGGAGGAAGACCAAAAATCAGATGGTTGGACCAAGTTGAAGATCTTAAGACTTGGGGAATTACCAACTGGAAGCAAAAGTCGTCTAACAGGGTAGAGTGGAGAAAAACCTTAAAGGAGAACAGGGCCCTTCAGGGGCTGTTATGATGAAATTGAAAGTATAATTAATCATATAAGGCTTTTTTTTTAGACGGACAGTAACTATATGCAGATTATTTGGATAAGCTTAACACTAAAGCTACTGCCAGGCAAAGGGCCTCATAAGTTTAAGCCTCACAGCACAAAGTTATCACATCCTATGAGGCATGAGAACATATACTATAATATATTTAATCTGTACTAACCAGCCTCTTCTACACAGAGTATTTTTATAGAATATTTTTACAACACAATCATTTATAATGTGGTAGTTGTAAATTTGGCCCTCTAACGGCCAAAGTTCTAAAGCACCACTAGTTACTAAGGCTAATGTTAGCAGCAAAGTTTCTAAAGCCCCACTAACTTTTGTTTAGCTTGAAAGAATTTTAACATTTGCTTCTTATTAATTTTTTTGTTTTAAAAAAATTTGACAAACCAGTGAACTACTGTTAATAGAATTTGAAAATTTGTAAGAATATTTTTAATGAAAATTCTTAACCTTAAACATTTTCAAAGAAATAACAGGAAATTAAGAATAACTACATGTTCTCACTTTTAAGTTTTCTATGACTCTAACAGAAACCTCCGTGTACATTTTGAGTTGAAAGTAGGTTGCAATAGCCTGATCAACACTTATGCATCCTAAAGAAAAAAGAAAATCTAAATAATTATATTTTTTTTTTAAAAAGTATGCCAATTGTGAGAAGTAATGGTAAACTAATATTTTACTTAAAACTTTTTAAATTCAATAAATGCATTTTAGTAACTTTACATATTTTTAAAAAAACCATAGCTTTTGTTGAAATTCATAGTATTTTTTAAAAAAAAATCCATGCATCTGTTCATAAATACTAAAATGTGTAGCACAAAAATATTTTTAAAGGATACACAAAGGTATAATATTAGACTACTAGAAAGTAGCAAACATATAGTCAATGGCTTCAAAGTCCTCCTGTGTCTCAGTAAGGATACTTAAGGTGACATCCTTACTGAGGCACTTATTGGTGTACCATAGGTTACTCCAATTTCCTGTAATATAGTACCGTGACACTCAGCACAAATACCCAATACTAGCCCTCATGACCGAGTAATTACTTTGTCGCACACAGTTCCGTATTGGGCTAGAACGCAAGAGAGGATCAAAACCGGGCCAGTCCGTTCCTCTTCTGAACAAATGCTACAAGTAGGGTGACCAGACATGCTGCATTTTGCTGTTCAGTTCAGTTATTCAACTATCTAGCTACAAAAATTGTGCAAATAGTCTCCGCTTTATTCTTTTGTAGTTTTTTCAAACGTTAATACGTTCAACTAGTCGCCATATTCGTCAAACCCATGAAAATATTGCTAAGGGAAAGCTTGATTAAAGATCCAATTCCGATGAACCTACACCGAAAGATATTCTCTGCAAATTTTAGAACTTTAACTGGACACGACTACTTAAACGGACATATCTGCAGAATCGGCATCAAAGATAGCCCTGTTTGTCCCTTGTGTTCGAGTGGAGAAGACATGACTTTTATTCATTTGACGACTTGTGCCTCTTTAGCCAACACAGTTTTTAACCTTTTACCCCTCGACAAGTTTTTTTCAAAGGCAAATCTTTATTGGGCTGCACGAAGGGAAATGGTCTCTCCGACTGACTCCTTGACGTAATTAAAAAAGTTTTTTAAACAAAAACGTAATTAAAATAGGATTTATGAAAAATTAATTTCTTAGTCAAAAAGTTAATCACTGAAACAAATCTGGTCAGACTAGCTACAAGTCATAATAATGTAATAAATGTACAATACATGGACAAAAGTGGTACTTAAGACTGAGAACTTGCCTTTTTGAAGAATATCAGTGCTAAGGGTAGTAACTTGAACCAACAGTGGGCTAGAATAAAAAATATTGGTTATTTAAGAGCCATAAATAGATTAAAGAGCTTTTAAAGAGAGCAATCATTGTTTCGATTCCTTTTTTAGTTGAAGTATTTCTCTAGTCATATAATATTGGTGTTGTGTTTTCTAAACATTTCATATGATTTTTGGTAGCATTTTAAGGTTTGGGGATTAAAGTGTGGTTTGTTTTTCGGAAATTTCTGCTAAAAGTTGTTAAATTTACTTAGAACTTATCTAAAATTACAATCATTTTCTCTTATTCTTCATGAAGTGAGTCATTCACCTAGAGAAAAATGCTGGACTTTGAAAGTATTCAATAATCTACTAAAAATAAGTATATTTTTAAAAGCATGCATCTTTAGGAGGTACATATTACAAATATAACAAACAAATTAGAAGTAATCTGTGCTACTAACTTGGGAAACTAGGAGCAAATGTATATTACCTAGAAGCATTTTTTAAAAAATTATTGAAAAAAGTGAATTGACCATTTAAAAAAAATCTCAACAAATTTTGTGAGTCTACAGAGCTCAACTAACCCATTTTAAGATTGCCAAAATAGCATGCTTATAGAATTACCTAAGTTTCCTGATTATAAAATCACCCTGAGTTTTGCTATTTTAGGATAACTTGAGTTTCAAAATTTAAGAAGTACAACAATTTGTTATATGCAGAGTTTTTGATATTATGGTTAACTAAGGATATTAAGTTTTTAGATAGCCAGAGTTTCTAAAATTTGACAATCACCAGAGTTTTGCAATTTTACAATAGCCGCAAATTGGCGATTTTACGGAAGTTGGCCAAAGTTTTGCAATTTATAGATCGCTGGAGTGGTGTGATTTTAGGATCGCCGAATTTTTGAGATTTTATGATCACGACAATGGTTTGACAAATATAGGATAGGTGAAGACTTGTAATTTCAAGATAATTTTTTTGGCACGATCATTGGAAACCAAACATTTTGCGACTAGGGACTGTTAATTTCAAACCCAGGTGGAGGTGCTCGATTTGGATCCTTATACAACAGGGATGTTGAAATATCAACAAAATAAGATATCACACTACATTTCAACTGGTGTTAGTTTGTAACTAAGGATTAGGATTGTTATTGTGAAGAAAACATAAAAACAGGCTCAGCTGCCAGGCACTAGGAATATCCTAGAAAAATAGTTAGATAAACTCGATTTAAAAATGAATACTTTGAGGGTTTTGAAATACTATGCTTTTAAGATTCAGGTGTAAATTGTTTAAAGTTTAGAGGGATTGTCAGTCTCATAGAGCTAGCATCAGTTTTGGAATCACAACTTCCACAGAAGTATTGCTTTGCCATGTATGTTAGCCCTTTTTTCCCCCCCAGGTATGGGAATCAACATAATATCAAAATGAAACAAATTTGAAACGAAAATGTTATCAGGTTATTTAATTAGGTATATATTTTTTCGGTTTTAAAATGCCAAAAATATACAGCAGATGGCAACACTATTTTAAAACTTTATCAATTAATAATTAAATTACTGGATGTTATCTTCTTTTCAATTTTGTTTTAAATTGATGTTGAAAATGTGATAACACGTCCAAGCAATTATTTTGCAAAAGTTGCGATTTCAAAACTAATGCATCAGCTTCATGGGACTGACAGTCCCTCTTGAAATCAGAACTGTGAATACAGGGTACCGAGTGATAAAATACCTGCAATCCTCTTCAGTTGAACTAATTTCAACAATATCTCCAATAACAAGGGTGGGGTAGTCTTTGGGACTAATGACCAGGCTCTCCTCTGAAAAAGAGCATAGGTTAGACATTGAGCTAGATAGGAGAAGTGGAACGAGGCGTGCGATTCACTGAACAGGGCGGCAAACGAGCAAGTCCAATAACGAAACACGGAGGAACACACAGCATTGCAGAAGAAGGGAACCGGGCAGAAAACCTAGAAACTTGCCCATTTCGCTATTGGGTTCGCCTTCCTTGGTTCTTGGTTAGTGATCCACATGGTTATTTCTTAAAAACGTTGGAATTTAAAGTTAAAGCAAGTTAATTCTTACAAACTGAAAATGTTAGAATACATTTAGGAGCCCAAGTCATTATGATAGAGGGGTATAAAACTAGCATTGCATACAGGTGTAGGGAAAATAGTCCTTTTCGGCCCGGTTTGCTCAAAAGGGCGAGTGGGTCGCTCATTGTTTTCCCGCTCGCTGACACTTCACTTTTCCTTCTAGCTCAATGAGGTTAGATTATTGAAGGTTTCCAGCTGCCTATTTCTAGCCTCTAAGAAGAGCTTAAACACATCTGCATCAACGTATAACATTGAATCATGGTCAAGTGAAGGTCAACATCTGAGCCGGCACACAATGCAAACTTCAAGAGTCAGGACCAGTAGTAGAAATTGAATGAAAAAATTTAGAAGGAATTAGTGCTACTAACTTAAAAAATTAGGAGAAAATCCACATAATCTGGAAGCATTTTAGAGAAAAAAAATGCTATTTTTATGTAATTTATCCACAAACTCTGGATGTCTATCATGCCTAGGGATCGACCGATGGTGCTTTTTGGCTGATGGGCTGATTGTTTAAAAGTACAAGCCAATGAGCCGATTATTTTTTCTTCCCATTGGCTGATTACCGATGGTAAACATAAAATACAAAATTCGGTTATCTCATGCAAAAACAAACAAAAATTGCGATTTAACCACAATAATCTATTTTAAAATGATAATCGATTCTTTTAAAAATAATTTAGGATTTGTGCCTTAGTTTATTTGTTAATTAGGGAGTTCGGCAGACGTAAGTAGCAGTAAAAAAATGATGAAATCAATGTTGTAGACCAGCCTTTATCATCCTTCAAAGTAACAAAATATTCAAAGTTTTGATTAACCGAAATCTGCCTGGAGCTAGAATTCCGGAATATAGCGATTGCTGGTTACATATTTTGAGACTCCTGATATCCTTCTAGCTAATAAGTGGCCATTTGGACGATTAAATGATTTTTTATTTGGAAGAAATAATAATTTTGAAAAATGGGGGATGATGGTGAATGCACAATCAGTGTAGAGTACATAACCCATCATTTTTAAAAAAAATTATATTTACTAAATTATAAAAATTAAAATACATCTAAATTATTCATGAACTGTTTCTACATACAATTAAAAGAATATAACCAAATTTTTATTTATGCTTTATTATTGACAACATAAAATTTTCCTATAATGAAAATAAAAGTTAAATTAAACTAAAAGCTTGGACTAAACCATTAAATAAAAAAATCTGCAAGGTAAGAGTATTAAGCTAGAGTTTTGTCTTTTTCACACTTCATAGTTGTAAAGTTACAATAAAGGCCTTTTGATATCAACTATAAAATAGAAAGTTTTCTATATACATTAAAACACTAAATAAAAATCAATGTATAAAACACGAAGACAAAACTCTGAAACTGAAGACATAACTTGTTTATTTACTAAACCTTTAACAAATTTTAGTTGATAAATTAAAATTTTATAATAAAAATATTTGGCGAATAATTTTTGACAGGACTGTTGCTATGGCCTTGCGCTATTTTGTACCATTTAACACAAGTACTCACCACTGAAACCCTTGTTATGAATTAATAATTTAAAAGTTTTCATTTTAAGAAGTTGCAATAAAATCTTTTTAATTTGACAGAGTAATTTTTTATATATCTGTTTGCGGAATTCCTGTGTTTAAATATTATCATTTCAAAGATTTCAAGATTCCAGATTCGGTTTTATTTACATTATCAACAACATTACTTCTCTTCTTTTCATTCTTCTGCAAAATAATAACCATTCAAATGGCTTGTCTTAAAGCTCTCCCTGCTATTTATTACAATTTTTAAATATTTTTTTTAAATATGGGCACCATAAAAAAATAAAAATACATATTCGAAATTGAATAATCTAATTTAGGTTAAAACTTAAATAAATTTGATGACATTTTGGCACTATGTTATTTTAAATGACTGCTCCTATCTCTCAAAAGGAACCCGGACGGCCTAGTGGTTTAGATCGCAGACCATTATGCTAGCATTTTGCGCGCTTTAACGGGTAAGAGTTCGATTCCCACCTGTGCCCTGAGTGTACTTCCTTTCTCTGTGTCAGTAAAAATTCTTTCCGTGTCTACTCATCAAGGCACAAGCCGGAATATATATGTACCTACCCTACAGTTTAAGAAACAGTAAGTTTTCCAACTCGCTACTTTTCACTTTCAAAATTAAGTATTTTATTCTTCATTCTTGTATATTAATTTATTTAAAGGTTAATCGAAAAAGTAGTTAAAAGTAAAAATGCTTTATTATTTATCCTTACAATATGTATTCTATTATTAAATTGATAATTTAATGTAATTTTTCAAGCTTACTTCCGTCTTCCCCAAACTAATGGCATACTTTATTTTATACTTTAATTATTCGTTTACATTTTATATAGAAATCGATTAATTAATGATTTGTTCCAAGAAAAATGACATCTACCAACAATTCAAGTTCTGTTTTTAATTAAACTATTAACTTCAAATTAAAGTCACTGATGTCCTATCTAAAATACTCACTGAAAAAACTCTTTGTGTTTAATACAAGAATCATGTATAATCAAATGTATAGAAAATACCTCGGTTTTAAATCAAGTAATTCTAATTGAGTGTTTTTATAATTTTAAATAGTATATACAAACTTTTAGAAGAATGAATATTTTTGTCCATTTAAATTTAAATGAATTTTATTTATTCTGAAGTTTTCTTACACTAATTTTTATTAATTATATGCTTAATGATTTTAAATAAGTATTTACTTTTTTAAATCAATTCTTCGGCATTTTAACGTTCCACTTTTTTTATAAATCTGGTCTGCAATTTAATGAATTTTTCCATTGTTTTAAATCGGCCATTTTGAAATTAGGTAGTATTTTTGGTCATTTTGAGATGGCAACCATCTCGGCAAGTGCCGGGGTTTGTTATCATTTCCACTTGGGGACATTTTCAAAAAGTCGGCAAATCCGGCCAGGGTTCTTTAGGTTAACCGACACCACAAGACTCGTCAGCCCATTTTCTCCTGTTTTTCAAATTCCTCTACTAAACAGCTATAGTATTCAGGGTTTGACTTTTGGATTCCCTTTGTGTTATCTTTGGAAACTTTCAATGATTGTTGTTTACAAATCATTTGTAAACTAACAAGCTGTCATTGGAAAAAGTTTCTCGCATCGAATTGTTTTTGGCGCTTGGCAACAAAACTTTGCTACATCAAAACATGCACTAGGGCTTACATGCTTTGAAGTACAAATGAAATAACTGCAGACCTATAAACGGTCTGTGCAGCCAAAAAGTCTGACGAAATACACTGTTTAGAGGTAGTGCACGTTAAATATGTTTCAAAGTCCTGATGCCACGTACAAAGTCTCCCTTAAAAGTTGTGCTGGGTAACAACCCCAGCACAAGTTTTAAGGGTGACTTCTACTCAGGTGTTTTCTCGTCACTTGACTGTGGTTCAAAATTACAATGCTTGTTGCCCATAGCCCTCGTGTAGCTCTAGTCTATAATAATAAAAGAAAGTGTCTGTGTGTTTGTCTTCAGATCATAAAAGACCTACTTATAATGCCCTCAGAAATTCGAAATTTTTAAGATAGATTCCCTTTAATACCAACGTGTGCACCTGAGGCTTAGTTTTTTCATATTTGTTCCATTTTTAGAGAAAATTCGAATTTTCTGAAAAAAATACACCACTTTCGCTCAAATCCGATCATTTTTTCTCTTTCCTGATGCCATCGGCTGAAAAAATTAAATAAAACTTTTAACGAAAACATTTAAAATTCAAAATGTTTATTTTATTTTTTTGCCATTACTTTCAGAAACTAAATTCATTATTTGAAAAATAATTAACATGTTTCAAGTGACGTAAATCTGCCAGTCTTTATTCCCGGATTTTATTGTGGGTTTATTTGATTTTTTCATTGATTTTTCTGTTGACTGCATGTATGCATATCTAAGCAATAAATGTATAGTTGAGCTATTACAGAACTATGATGGTTAATAAAGGCCATGGCACGAGAGCTATTAGGTTTTTATGTCTTTATTTTTCGTCAAATACGTTGCCAAACTCGCCAAATTATTAACTAAAATTCGCCAAATAGGCAATTTCTTTTATAAATAATTTATAAGCTGGTCGGTTGTTCGAAGGTCATTGTGTTAGAGCTGTATAATGGGTGTGGGTAGCTATATCTATTTTCTCGCCAAATTAGTTCCCAAAACGCGCCAAATGAGCTAAAAGGTTTTATGTATTTATGAGGGAATTGTGATGACATTTATGAGTGCATTTTATAGCATATTTTTCATTTTGGAATTTTAAGGCAATGAAACGGGATTTTATAATTTATAACGAGCGGAAACAACAAGTTTATGATCCTATAACAGGGTATTTGGTACACATATTTGGAATCTATTTGATATTTTTTTATTCCGTGCGAAGAATGGGTATAAATTTGCTAGTACAATATAATTCATAAAATGCATAATTCAACCCAGCCCAAACCTGATGCAACTTTGGGCCCATTCCCCTGTAGGTTTAATGTCTAATTTATTATTTCATAACTTAATGAACAACAGATAATTCATCAATCCATTACCTCAGTAATAATTTTTCAATGGGTTTAATAATGTAAATTATTAAAAAAAATTAATTGGCAGTATTTGCTAAAATCTTGTCCTTGTTGTCTGGTAACCAAGTGACAGCCCTGACTTTGGGTAACCTCACCTTATAGTTTATCCTTCTTGGTTCTGATGTAGTCTGAAACAGAAATCAAATGAATTATTATAAATTAATAACCTTTTTTTTATTTTAAACAGATGACAGCAGAACTTTCAACATCTTTGCCATCCCCAGCAGATCTGAGGAAGGCTCTCCTCAATGACATAGATGTACCTCTCATTTTCAAAAACCTTGCAGAACATTTTCCTGCAGTTCCTTGGACTCTATCTGACCTAGAAAAGCATGGGAACATTGAATTGGATTTTAGAATTGTTTCTAAAGGTTTTAAAGGTGTATGTTAAACTGTTTGAAACTTTATATTTGAATTTAATTTTTAATTCTTCTTGTTCTCAAATTTTTGTTTCTGATATCTGACTATTGTAGATAGGGTGGCCAAACGTACTGCATTTCGCAGTGCAGTTTGTTGTTCAACTATTTACCTATAAAAATTGCGCAAATGTTCTGTTATTTTTTCATATTTTTTTCAAACAAAAATAACGTAAATAAAATATGGTTAATGAAAATTTAAAGATGATTTCCGTAGTTGAAAAGTTAATCACTGTAACACATCTGGTTAGGCTAATTGTAGTTTTTACAGTAAAATAAAAGGGGAAATCTAATTCAGGTTTTAAAATTTCGACGAGAGTGGTTAAAAGTTAATTACTTTTTTTAATGAATGCCTAATTTTACTTAGGTATATCCTGGGAAGGAAATGCTGAATTTGTACAAGCCACCGTTCCACAGTTCGTTTCTTGGCAAGCTGGCGATATTTTGTCGGACGAAAATCCCTTCAAGGTATTTGACAAACATCAACACTGGGCATATTCCAGCTACAACTACATGAATGGGATATTTCCAGAAGATTCAGAAATTGTAAAGGTATGTCACAAAATATCAAGTATGCTAATTTAGAAAAATCAGAACTAGTTTTTGTATGTAATATTTATTTATAAAGGTACTTCGGGATTATCCGTTCACCATTTTTACCAAATCTAGTATTATAGTCTGACATTAATATGTATGGTTATTTTATATTTATCATTTGTTCATTATGATTTGATAAATTTATAGTGCTTACAATGCTTATTTTTGAAATTTCAATGTTTAAATCGACAAAACTTGTACCAAAGAATTTAGCGATTGTTGACAGGTGATAATACTAATGTGCCATTTTTATAACTATTTAATGCAACACCTTTTTAAAACCCAGTTCTATTTTGGCAGGATTGAATTTTCCTGTTATTTATATGAATTACCTAATCATACTGCCACCTAGGGATAAATATTTGAACTAAAACTGCTTATGCTTAACACTCTGTTGTCTGCCTTGTCTCTTGCCTGCAGCTCAAAATTGCAAGGCTCATTGCCAATATCACTTCAATTCAGCAATCTGTATAATTTTCCTCCTTAGGATACTAACTGGAGCAGATTTGGATTTCCAGAGGTGACCGGAAACGATTGCACTTTTTGGTTAGGAAGCATAGGTGCCTACACCCCATGCCATTCTGATTCCTATGGCTGCAACCTCGTATTGCAAGTATTGGGAAGGTATGTATTTTTTATCAGTTACTGTAGTCCATCTGATTACAGTAATTTTCCAGATCTGATCATGATTTCATCTAAAATAATATCATATAATAAACTATGAAGCGGTTTTCTGGGAACTCTGGGGCTTCACAGGTTAGTGTTAAAATTGTTTCAAAAGGAAAATGTGTTTCTAAATTGAAATTGAATCAGTGGGGCTTTCTTCCAATCAAAACCCCCAGACCCACTCGTGCAGTAACGGTGGCATACTAAAATCTTCAAAAACCTTAAGGTGTGGTATGCAGTAATGTTAAGTTTTATCTAAACTTTTATGGAATGTATACAGGGGTCCATTCAGGTTTTTTTGCAGGGTCCTATTTTCGTGAAAAAAAATAATTATGTCAAAATTTTCTTATGTATTTATACGAAACTTACAGTTAACAATACTGTTCTTCTATTAGCAGCTGATTTAATATATCATTAATGGAGGCACAGTCAATATCAGTTAATTTTTCAGGACCGTTTAATATTATATGCAAATGTCCTAGTGATGATCCTTAGTTGTCTGAATTGGCGGTAACTGGTTAAGATGGAATATATTATATGTTTTGCTGAACTTATAAATTATGGTTTAGAAACTGGGAATCTATGAAGGCTTTTTGAATACGATTTTTGTAAAGGGTCCATATTTTCCAACACATAATTTTGTGAAGGTTTTTCGGGAATGGAATTTTATGAAGGGTCGGTAAACAGACCTACATTTCCTTCTGCATAGACCTCTGGTATATTACAATAATGGTGACTTCTATAAAGATATACTGTTTTAACTTGCTTTATTATACAAATTTTTATTGGTGGGTTTCAGGAAAAAATGGACACTTTTTCCACCTCCTGATCGAACTTTCCTTTATCCCACAAGAATTCCCTATGAAGAGTCCAGTGTGTTCAGCTCAGTGAATATTCTAGATCCTGACTTAGTGCTGCACCCTTTGTTTAAGGTACTTTAATTACTTTTTTTTTGTCATCTTAATATTTATATTGGACAAAGGATTATAACAGTTTTAAAAAGGAGACAATTAACTGTTTAAAACCAAATTTAAATCTTTTTTTTTTATAGTTCTGGTATACCTACAAGTTAAAAATATTTATTATGAATTATGCATTTTATAAAAAGTTTGAAACCTCTTTACTGAATTTCTGCGACTAAGATTAAACCAATTCTGAATAATTTCAACGTGCTAAACACGAATATCAACTTAAAAAGTGTTAGTTAGCTCTAGTTTTTGAGTTAGGGTCATTTATTTTATTACATAGGATACAGCGAAATGATTGGGCACATCAAACACAAAATAAATTACAGTCAATTTTGTTTACAGAAACCTTCTTGCATTTTTGCTCATACAGGCTTTATTTGATATTAATAATATCAAATAAAGCCTTATTATCAACATAAAGGTGAGAGGAGATGATAAGTTTCAAGGTTTTTGCTCCCATATTAGCAGCTGAATACCCCTTCGTTAAGTGAAATCGTTCTCACGTCAAGAGGTTCAGAAAAAAGTGCAATAATTTCCTTGCATTTCGTCCTTGGTTGTATTTAGAAGCTGTAGCATGTTTAGCAGAAGCATGGCTATCTCATTAAAGCTTGTTAAAAATATTGGAGACTTTGGAGCAGAGAGTCCTTTGTCCTGTTGGACCGGACGCAGAGTAGGAGGAATGTTAAGCTATTTATCTTTTTCAGGGTGGTAACAGAACCTGGAAATCGGGGAATTCTCATTGAAATTTTTAATTCTGGAAATATCAGGGAATATTTCAAATTTCGCTAAATATCAGGGAATTTTTCCATTTTGGATTATTTAAACAGTAGGTTTAGGTTTTTTCTTGCGATCACTATACTAGCGGTTACTTCTTGATCAAAAGAAAATATTTCCGATTGGCCTGAACCAGAGCTACAAAAGTAAACTCGACTCTCTTCCTATCATGCAGAGGCAAAAAACTGTCAATTTTTATCAAACGCCAAATATGCTCCAAAGTCCCAACGCTGTGTACGACGTTGCCCTTAACGGTTGCGTTGGGTGCTACTCGGGTGTCGGAAAGTAATTGTAGTATTAGGGGAAGTATCAGGGAAATCATGGAAATATCAGGGAAATTTTTTTTAAGGATTTTGTTACCACCCTGTTTTTCTAAATAACACCTCCTTTAACTGATGAGATGATGCAGAAATAACAGACATTAACATGATTTGTTGGTTCCCTCCTTATCATAAAATGGCATTCCCTTTCCATCCATCAAACGGCATTCATTTTTCTTCCCAGAAAATGGCATTACCTTTTTCCCTCGTGAAGCCGAATTGACAAATTTGCTACACAAGTCATACTTGAGGAGCCCAGCATATTTTCTAGTCTCTTATCTTGTAACAAAAATACAAATGAAACACTTTCTTAACTTGCAGTGATGCTCCTTTTTTTTGCCGAGAATTGTACTTTGCCGCAAATATAAAATAAATTATTGGCGCTATTAATGCATTTACAAGGCATTACAGTTATAGATTTATCGCTAACACTAATTTTTGATATTCTACAGCTTCTAAAACAACCAAGGTCAAAAAACAAGGAATTTATTGCTCTTTTTTCTGCACCTCTGGACGTGAGAGCGATTCTACTTAACGAAGGAGTATTAAGCTGCTAATATGGGTGCAAAAACCTTGAAACTTATCCTCTCCTCCCACCCTCATGTTGATAATATCAAATAAAACCTGTATGAGCAAAAATTTGGAGGATTTCTGTAAACAAAATTGACTGTAACCTATTTTGCGTTTGATGCGCCCATCCATCCTTTTCGTTGTATCCTATGTAATGAAAAAAACAATTGTAACTCAAAAACTAGAGATAACTGACATTTTTTAAGGTAATATTCGTGTTTAACACGTTGAAATCATTCAGAACTGGGTACTTTCATCTCAGTCGCATTTTCACTGTTGACCAGTGTAATTGAAGCAAAACTGAATAGCTGCAAAAAAATTTCTTTAAAAAAAGTCATATTTTTGATACATAATAATTTACTCTAGATTCTATATATTGGATTTTTATAATGAAAATAATTTACAACATTCATATAAAAAGAATTCTGCTTGAAAATACTGAAATAAGGTGAAAAAATTAAAAACAATACTATTTTAGATTTGCAATCCTGTTCAAATATATATAAATTATATTTAATTATAAAGACTCAATCACTCAATAGAAGTTTTCCTAAGTAATTATATTAATTGTTGTATTCCAGTAGGTAAAGTGCTTGCCTTAAATGCAAAATGGGAAAAATAAACAACTAAATGGGTTTCCATAGATAACTTTCTTGTAAAATATCGAGTTTTTTTGTTTATTAAATTGTATCCTTTCATATAGAAATCCAGAATTTATAAACCTTGCTTTAAAAAATCGGATGTAAAAAGGTTTTTTATTAATACACAAGACTTCGCATACAGGCCATTTTAAGGACATGAAAATATCTCCAGATAACACCTCAAGATTCTACCCATTCTGCAGAAATTGCCCAGAAACCCAACTAACGCCAGACCATTTGTTTGACTGCCAAGCAATTGCTGCCTCTTTTTGGGCTTCGCCCACCACCTCAAGACATACTTTATAGTCTCCAGGCCCATGACCTGGGGACTCTCATCATCAACCCTTTTGGCCCTATATAGAAATAGCTTTACATGGACACGATAACAACAACATTAATATACAAATGCTCTGTGTAACATTTTATTTATATCTAAGTAATTAATAGCAATAAAATTACAATGTTTTTATATAAATAAAATAAGTGTGATTACTCTTTCTTGTAGTGTTCCCAGCCCCATGTGGTAATTTTGGAGCCAGGAGATGTTCTTTTTGTTCCGAGCAAATGGTGGCATTTTGTCGAGAGTCTGGATGAAATTACAACAAGCATCAATACATGGATTAAGCTGGTATCATAATATTTTCAAATGATTCTTATTATACACAGTATTTTTATTATAACTGTTTAAGGAAATAGTATTTGTATAGAATTTTGCTTATCTAAGTTTTTGATCCGTGATAGAAGTAGACAAAAAAATAATGAAAGTGGGGGGGGATGCCCACAATTCATTTGCAAGTGCCCCTCTACTCATTCAGTTTGATATGTATTCACTTATTTTGCTCTTGTCCTTAATAAGTTAATAAATATCATAATTAACAAACCTAAATTTATTTCGATCATTATGTTGCAGTAGAGATGTTGCACAGACAGCTGTAACGAATAGTTTGGCTAAATTAGAATAACTAAAATAATAAAAGGTTAAAATTGTCTATCCTTCTTAAGTGGAATGCAACTATAATTGAAAGAAGTGGGGCAATAGTAAGTGTTATAGAAATTTGGGGTTGCATGACCATATTCTTGAAAAGTGGGGTAACGCATCACCTGTGTGTCTACCTACACTTCTAGTACTGCTTTTATTGTCTTAGATATAAGATGTTTGTCCACAATATTTATACAAAAAAAAATTTTAAGGATAAATTATTTGATTGCTAGGTAAACAAGCTTTTGTTGTGTTTCTTTTGTACTTAGTATTTTTAGGTCATATTGCCTTTGCAGCATGTCTTTGAATGAGCAAGACGTGTTGTGTTATATTTTTTATTATCTGGGCTATACTGTATCAAACTTTTTAATGCTTGCTCAATTAATCGAGTCATTTTTTCAATGGTTACTATGCAATTTATTTTTTAAAGGACTCTGATTGCCATAATCATCTGGAAGAAAGCCTTACCAGAGCTTTGATGTCATCCTTAATTTCATATTATGAACCGGAAGGAGAAAACTGGTTCAATCCAAAAGAGGCATGACCATCTGAATCATGTTATTCCTTAAGCCTTAAAAATTTTCCCCTATTTAAGTTCTCAGTGTTTTATGCATTATAATAAATGTAATAAAAAAATTCCAAAGGATAAGGACAGACACTTTTATTCCCTTATTTCATACAATTTAAATTTATAATTAAAATTTTATTTATAGTCAATTTATTATCCTTAAGTAAGAGTTTCCCAAATTTATTATGCGAGAAAGTATTTAGGTCAATAGATTAAAAGTGTCAGTTTACAGATGTGATGTAGCGTTACAGATCTGATGACAAAATTAAATTATTATATTGATTTATCAAAACTTTAAAATATAGTGAAAACCCATTTTCTCACAATTTTTCCTAGTATTGACCCATTTGTTAGATAGCAAAGTAACATTTTTGAAAATTTTCAAATAACAAAAAAATTTAATTTAAAAAATATCCTTAATCGGTATTTAACGCAAATTGTTTTTGTCACCATGTGACTGCATTATTTGAAAAAGGTAAGAGTTTGCCTTCACACTGTAGCTAAGTTTTTTTTATTGGCAACAACTTAGTTACTTTCGATTACTACTCGCTTATTTGTTTTCCCAAAAGTCTAGTTCCACTATATATTTTTAGGTATAAATTTTATTTTTAAAGTGTTCGTTAAATTGTGTGTGGTATAATTAACTTATTTCTCAAAGCTGTGCCAATATAGATTGTTACATGTTTTAGGAAGAAGTTCCACCTGAAGAAAACTTGATGTACATTAATTCTTCTTTAAAAGAATTAAAAATAATGGAAGGTAGCCAAAGCTTAAAGAAATCCGCCCTAGGTGAAAAAGTGTTAAAAACCATGAAGGAAAGTGATGTCTCGCAGCAATGTAAATCTCCTGTGAATTTGTTTGATTTTGAAGGCATTTCTAAAGTAGATTGTGTACCATTCTGTGAGTGGCTGGGCAAACCCACACCAGCACAAGCTTCTGCAGGGTTGCCATCTTCAGATATCACTCTTCAGAAAATGGTTGATTGTTTTGTTCATCCAGAAGTGATAGCTGTGATATCTCGGTTAATTAAACAGCTCTGAAATTTTATCAAAAAATTACTTTTTTCGTATAGTACTGCATGCATGTATTTTTCTTTTCATCTATAATGTAAATATTTGCATGGATTTCCAGTTATGTCGTTATGATTTAACTTAGTGTAATTGTTAACTAATTCAGCATAAAAATAATTTGATCATTGCTAAAGTTAAACCATTTTTGCTTTGTAAAAGAAATTATAAGAATTCTTTCATATTTCCCCCCCAAAAAAATTTTGTTTTATTATTTTAATTATAAGCAACTATCATTTACTCAATTTATTTCTAGGCGATTTTACTTATCAACTATGGCATTTTATTACTATGATTGGAATAATTTGATGTTTGTTTATTGATCATTTATTTAAGAAACATTCGAGCCTACTAGGCAAACATGCACTTATTTTTCTTTTTTCTTGTATTTGTTTAGTTGCAAAGCCTTAATTTGTGTGTATTTGTTTAAGAAAGTAAAATCAAACTTAACTTTTGTTGTGTATTTGTTATTTCATATTTGTTAAATTTTTTATTATTTTGTTTTTAACTGATTTATTTTCATGTGTTATTTATTAAAAAAGTGCTTTTATTTTTGAATAATAGATCGATAATAAACAAGTAAATATATATGTATTTTCCTTGTGTTATAATAGTAGTAACAATAAGCAAGTTAATTGTGATTTTTAATTTACAAATCCAATTGGACTAAGTAATTGTTTTGTTGATTTTTTAAAATAATTTTTTCTTATACTATTGATTCATTTATTTAGTTATTTTTGTTAATGTGTCATTTTTCAATAATAAAAATAATAGCAAAAATATACATATTAATTTTCTTGTGTTTAATTGGATTCAAAATGTATGTGTATTTTTCATTGTGTTTTCATTTTTGTTTGTGTTGTATTTGTTTCTATGTATTTTTTCTCCCCATTTGTGTTTGATACTAAAAATATCCTTAGAATATATTTGCTTTAAATATTAATGTAGTTAATATAGTTTCTATGTTGCTTATATAACATAACATTCATCATTTTCTATTATGTTTCTATTATTATAGTATTTTTATAAAATTCAATGGGGACGGAAAGAAAAATTATGCTTTTGTCTTTCTTAAACCCTTTTTCATTTTAGTTTTTTTTATCTGTAAAAGAATGTTCATTTAAAATATCAAATTTATGTTATATAAGCTTATATTAGGCTTTTATTTATTTTAAAGTTGGATGTTATAATTATATACTGTATTAAGTTTAACCAGTTTTTAAATGGTAGTAAACAATAAAATTTTATTTAAAATTGTCTATTATTTGTAAGTATATAATTATTCCATAAGATTCTTTATCATTATTTATTTAAAATAATAGTTGTAAAATATATATGAAGGTCTGATTTCGTCAAAAGCTAGTTGAATGAAATACAAGCATGATTATTTTTCAACTTATAAAATGTTTATTAAAACTCACCATTGTTGAAATAATACTAAAAAGGTAGTTGATTTTTCAACTGGTAAAGTGTTGTAACTGAGCTTTCAAGATTAAATGCATTTTCAAAAGTTCATCTAGTTAATAAGGAAGAAATATATAAATTAACAATAAACATAAGAGTATGCTATCAAAAAATCTAAAATTAACAAAATCGACCTTTATATTTCTGTTGATTTTTTTTGTTCAAATTTTACTGTAAAAGCATGATTATTTGTACATTGTTAAGTCTATTTATTCTGTAAGTTTGTGGGAAAAGGGTTGGGGTAAACTAACTTTCTAGTTTAATAAAAAAAAATTCCATAATAATTTCAAGTTTATTAAAAAAGCCAAATCATTTATTCCATAATTAAGAAAAAATAAACAAAAGGTAAATGGCCAATGTATTTTTGAATACTGTCCTTTGATTATATATTCTTTTGGGCTTTCAAAATTAAAATCGTGAACAACATTTAAAAAAAAGAATTCTGTTGATATACAACGGTTTTGCATGATTGTTGAAAATCCATTATACTTAAATGGGCTTTCACTTTGAGTAAATACATTCAGTGAGTAAAGTCATTCTTTGAGTAAATACACGTCAGTATTTCTAATAGTTTTGAAATTACTCAAACTAACTGAAAACATTTTTTTAATTTCTCTGTTTCTTTTTAGAACGGAATATTGCTAGAAGGAAACTTGCTTTGCACCACTTCCTGCTTCAAAGAATGAAGAAGAACAAAGGACTTACACGATACTGAACAAAGATAATGACTTAAAATCTTCAATTTGTAAAAATTTTACCAACCAGATTCTGCCATTATATCGTCATTAAGTGCTATGTTATGAGCTAAAAAAAGTTTACATACATATTCATTAAAAGTTCTATTTTTAAATAGTTGTAAAATACAACATTGATTACATAGATGTTATACATGAAAGGTACACTGGTAAAACAATGGCATCTTTTTTAAGAAAATGGAAATTGATACAATATTACAGTAATGAAGAAGTTAAAAAAAAAATCTGCTCATTGATTACCGTCCCTCCTCAATTGTAATTTTTTTTATTTAAGAGGTTTTTTTATGTACTTCTGGGAGATTATTCAGCAGAACAATCTCAATTTAGGGGTATACAGGCATTAATGTGTTTCGTCCTTCTTCAGAAATCTGCCTCTTTTATTTTAATTTTAGAAGTTTCTAAGATCTATGCTTTTTCCTGTGCGTGTGTGCTTTATAGGAATAATATTACTTAATTTTTTAATTGGATTGCACGCCGTGACACTAATATTGGGATATTTTTAAAGTCGTACCTTTTTGGTAAGCTTGCATTTTCATGCTTGGTGACTAGAGAGACTCTTTTTACCATGGTTGGCCAGAGTATTCAGACAAAGTATAGTCAACCAGGGTTTGCTATGAAATCCTCTCTCACAGATATTGGGCCATACACCCTACTGTGTTGCAGAACCTACAGTGTCCGTTTCTACTATGTGTGTGTTTTAATGATCCGACTGATAGCATTGCTAAGCCCATGATATTTAGTGTGAGGCATGGGAAACGAGCTAACCTTGGAACCAGTGTTGGGCAAATTTTATTTGCAAGAACAATTAATTACAATTAACAATTATTTAATTGTCAACTGTAGTAGTAACATTTAATTAATTGTTAACTGTAGTAGTAACATTTAATTAATTGTTAACTGTAGTAGTAACATTTAATTAATTGTTAACTGTAGTAGTAACAATTAATTTTCAATTGTTTTGTTAATTTTAATTAAAAATAACAACTATAAAAACACTGCTGTATTATATAAAGCCGGTATATATGAATATACAATATACCCGTGTGGGTTCCGGGTAGTAGAATATTCCCCCCCATATTTTCCTGCGGTTAAATAAATATGTTGGCAACAAATAAAAGACTGATCCAAATAATCATCAATATATTTAATTAAACATGATTAGACATACAATAACAATTTAAAATTTCTTGTAATAATTTAATACCCATTTCGTTTTAATACATAAAGTTAATTGTTAGTTTTAATTGTTTCATAAAACATCATTGCAATTATTTGAATTGTGAGTTGCAATTGACATACGTTAATCAAATTAATTTAATTGTAAGGTGCAATTAAAAGTTCAATTGCAATTAATTTAATTGCAATTACTTTTTTAGTCAGTTAACAAGATAATTGACAAATTAATTGATTGATGCCCAACACTGCTTGGAACCAATTAAATATAATTAACAAAGTATGTAACTGCACAAACAAAGCTTATATACTTATTGAGGTCTTATTGCATTGTTTCCCTCTCGACTCTTTATCTACAAATATACGATTTTACAAAAGTATTGATGTTTCACAGAAATTAAATAACAAGTATTATCCTGTTAAAAGTATTATTTTGGACATTAAAACTCTTGGAGCTAAATATTTACTTCTATCTTATATTTTATGGTATTTTTTTCTTAAATTCACTATATAATATCTCGTGTAGAAGGAGGAGTGCATGTTAAATATGTTCCAAAAGCCTGACGCTGTGTACGATGTCGCCCTTAAAAAGTTGAGTTTGCTGCCTACTTGGGTGTTGGTTCCTCACTTGACTGTGGTATTAAATTACGACGCCCATCGCTAATAGACCTCTTGTAGCTCTGTAATGCAACCTTTATTATTCAACCTAACCTTAAATTCAATATTATAAAATATAGTAAATTTTCTCAGAAGTAAAATAACTATGTTTGTAGTAATATCTCGTTACAGGATTTTTTTATAATGCAACTTTTGTGTATCTATATCTCTGATTTTTTTTATATTTGAATTTAAAATTAAAGAAAATGGAATTTTTCTAGAAATTAAAGATCTAATTTTAATTATTCAGTTAAAAGTTTATACTTGCATATTTATCGCAACTTTTGTATATCTATATTTACTGTTCTAATATTTTATTTTCTATATGAAATTTTTGTATAATGTTTGCATAAATGTTTGTTAGCTAGATTATGTCTCCACAAGAGGCATAAATGTTTGTTATGGTCTATAAGAATGTTTTGTTTTGAACTTTGTAATACAGTTTGGATATTGTATTTTATATGTAAATTGTTATGTATATATATAAATAATCCCACTTGTACTTGAAAAATTTAATCCTCTGTTTTTGTGTGTATTTATCAATAAAATATAAATTTATTTATATGATTTTCTGATTTTTACTCAAAAGCATAACATTAAATTAAAATAATAAAATCCTCATAAAAATCAGGGAGATTTTAGGCAAATTAAGTTATTGAAATAATGATAATTTTATCAATGCATTATTATATTAACCTAGTTAAACTTAGGTGTATATTTGCTTTCTATCCACTTTTCCTTGACAATTTTCCCTCGTATATTTTTTTAATTTACCAAATACTTTTAAGTGATGATTAATTATTGTATTGATTTTTTAAAAGCATACTTTGTTTTAATAGATCGATAAACTTAAGATTTAAATATTAATAGAAATAGAAAAGTGTCCTAATTTGATTTTTAAAGCTATGCAACTTCAGTATAACATTTTTTTTCCAGGAGTAGCTAGAAAACTTCTTGATGTCTGTAACATCAACCTCAGCTCTCTCTTTCCACACAGGAATCAAAGAAATGTGGAACGTTACCGTTGTCCGTACTGCAACTATTCCACAGACAGGACGACGAGCTTCAAGAACCACCAGTTGGTTCATTCGGGGGAGAGACCCTACAAGTGTCATGTGTGTTCCTTTGGGTTCACCACAAAGCAAAATCTCAGAAGACACTTGCCTCTTCATAACTTTCCTAACTTGAATTAAAGAGCTTGTTTCCACATGGCATTTAGTCAAAAGGTTTTTTTCCCGAATTACATCGAAGAGTCAGTCGGAGAGACCTTTTTCCTTCATGCAGCCCAATAAGTAGGCTGCACTGAGGAACGCTGTAACTCATTTAGCACTACTTGCTACTCGGGTAACCAAAGTTAGTCAAAAGTTGACTTAAATGTAAAATTCTGCTACACATACCTAACAATGTATTTTCAATAAGTAGATGTGCTAAGAAGTGTTGCAGCTGTTAAAAATTTTGTTTCCCTTAAATTTAATAGTAAATTTTTTATAACAAAATTATCATTTCTATAAGATTAAAAAAAATTGACTTATTACCATTTGGAAACAAGCTATTCAATTGAGTGTATCAGACCAGCAACTATACACGTTCAAATTGACTTTTTGGTTTTATTCCAAAAATACTATTACTTAGTATCAAAACAACCCATAGCGATACAACTCAATGTGCCTCAATTAAACTTGCAAACTATTGCAGTAGGATGCATGCATAGTAGTAGTTGTCCCAGTCAGACTGACCCAGTGTGTTTAGTTCCCAATCTAAAACTCTAAGTAAACTTTGGTCTATACCTCTTACCTGTGGCATATTAAGACAATTCTTATCTTTTTATTTTGAAAAATATGAAATATTTAGTAAACTGACCTGTTCTAAAAGGGTTTTTTTGTGTGTTTTGTTCCCAATGAACAATGTTCATTATTCTGTTACACTCAATTGTTAAAAAAGAAATAAGGATGATATCCAGAAAGTATTTTCCAGTGAGCTTTATATTTAAAGATACTTGTCAAGAATCTACTACAAGAGTACATATTTTTATAAACATGCCCTCTACCTTTCGATATTCTGTTGTTAAGTAACTTTTATCATAATGAAATATATACAGCTTGGAATACCAGTAAATTCTGAATTTTGGCTTTGAATTTTTATTTGTAATATATTATAGCTAATATACAGGTAATATTTGCCAGATATTTTTAATATTTTTTTTATTTTACTTCAAGAACTTACAATACATTGGTAATTTTTTAAATTATTTTTCGCCCTATAATTTGACTATTAAAAGGACAAAAAAAGGTGCTTCAATCTAATTTTATTTGTAAAAAAAAACACTTATTATTAGATTTTGTTTTGTTATCTAAAGCACCTTTTTTGTTATTTTAACAGTCAAATTATAACCTCTCCTCTCCAAACATCTT
Source organism: Oedothorax gibbosus (assembly GCA_019343175.1). Taxonomy (NCBI): domain Eukaryota; kingdom Metazoa; phylum Arthropoda; class Arachnida; order Araneae; family Linyphiidae; genus Oedothorax; species Oedothorax gibbosus. The sequence continues at coordinate 430,452 of JAFNEN010000675.1, read as the reverse complement.
GTCCGCATACATGGACTTGTTTGATAAATATGTTTATATAAAGGATATACATTTAGAATTTTACTCTGGGGTGAAAAGAATAAGAGAAAAACTGCTTTTATACAATTACTATATTTGTATGGCTATGTCCTCACTACGACCACAAAAGCTAGCAACAAATGCAACAAAATTTGGCAACCGCCAAGGGCGCCAAGCGATGCAATAGCAGGGGACTGACTCTGCCAAGTCGCCAATTTTTGTTGCCTTTGTGGCATTTGTTGCCTTTGTGGCGTAATCAGGACATAGCCTATCAGTGGGAGAAAAGATCTCATTTCTGAGTTATTCATTTTTATTAACCCAGCAGCACTCGCGCTCCTAAGAAGAACAGCGTCATTCGCAAGGGGGTACTTTAGACCTTAGCACTAAATTTCATTCAAATATCACTTTCACGTTCAAATCTTGCACAATTGTTACTTAAAAGCTATTTTCTAACAAATATTTAAGGTATTTATGGCGAAGTTTCGGTATTGGAATTATAATTCTGAACCACATATTTATCACTTCATCGATCGTATCCACAGGATCACCAGTAATGTCTTCATTTTCCGACAATTCATCAGACTCACTATCGGAACAAGGACGATAATCAATTGTCATATCATCATCATCCATAGAATCACCAGCTTCTTCTGATTCGTTTATAGATTAATCATACGAAAAAACTTCTGCTAACAATTTTCGTATACGTTCCGTCTCTTCATTGTAGGACAAGTAGCATGACAATTTGAACTAGACTGAAGAAACGCGGACACTCGCGTGGGGTCTTTCATACCTCAAAACCACAATTCTGGTAAAATCGCTTTTGGAACGTGAAAGATATTCATTTCTTTCCTTTGACCCATTTTAAAAAGTGAGAAGTTGGGTAATTCGAAACATGAATGTGCGTGGGGTCTGATAGACCCCCTTGCGAGTGCTGCCGGGTTAAACTTTCAATTTTCATCATTTACATATTAGTGTGAATGTTTATTTTGCGTTAACAATAATACATCTAATATCTGTAGGGTTAGCAAAAATACTTTTTAAGGTAGATTTCACTTCTCCGTAAAAAGACATTTTGATTACAACGCACAAAACACATTAAAACCTTTTATGTTAAACCTTTAACTGACCATAACGTTATGGTCAGTTATTTTGCTGTTTTTGTTTTTTTTTAATCCCTCTCTAACGTTATAGAGAATGTTGAATTTTCTAAAGTTCGATGTATTTACATGCCAGGTGAAGGACTTGAACCCATAAGCTTTGTTATTAAAGAGCCATTGTCTATCTTAATGAAGTTTTAGGTTAACTTAGGTGTCTAATATTACTTGTACATTATTTTTTATGTTTTTTTCTAGGAACTATTTTTGTATTTTACCATTTTATTCAACCAAAATATATATTTCAGATTAGTTATCTAAATATAAATTTATAACAAAATCATACAACTGACTGTATGATGAAATTTCATTTACGTTCTAAATCAGCATTATATTGTGAGAACAACTTTTATTTTCTTCATCTGATTTGGTTTGTAACAATCATAATTTCTATGTGATATTTTTTTGTATGATGATTTTTCTTAATTGCTTGACTTTCCATATTTTTTCTTTTCTGTTATCAATTTTGATTGCTGTGATATGGATTTATCATATTTGTTATTTAAAAGCATTTTTGAAAAAAAATTCTGGTTTAAAAAGCATCTGTAATTTTTTTCATCGAATAAATAGTTTGCATTTATTTAATAAGTTATCAAATCTGAAATACAGTAATCCCTCATTATATCGCACTTCTTGGGAGACATGCAAAAAGCTTTTATGTAACCAAATGCATGATATAGCAAAAGGTATTATAAGTATTATAAATTGGTGCATCAATGCTCTTGTTGAAGCGGAAACCCAGTATATAAAAGAAATAAAATTAAAGCTTTTAAATTAAAATTACATTAAAAATTTAAAGCGAGTAAAGATTTGAAACGAATAATTAGAAAACTCCTGAATTATTTAATTCGAAATTATTCTTTGAACACTTAGATTTATTCATTTTCTTTGCTGCTGAAAGAAGGATTAAATATTTTTGTATTCATATTGAAGTTGGCTTTATTTCAAAACCTTGTGTTCGTTTATATGCAACAACTTCAACCTTTATCTAGATCAATATTTAACACATTTTGGTGGTTTAAATTCCATTGCAGTTGATGCTCTATAGCAGTTGATTTTCTGTTTCCCAACTCATCAGCATTATTAATTTATTACTTGATTAATTTACTAACTGATTTTTGGCAAAGTAAAATATTGAAACTGGAAAAGGAGGAAAAATTTGGGAGACATGATGTAAGCGATATACGTATCCGAATGCATGATATCTAACGAGGGAGTACTGTATATGTTATTTCATATATTATATTTGGTATATGTCACTTTTATTTCATGTACATCACTATTTATTGTACCATCAGCATTGTTTTATATTTGTGTATAACTCCAAATTTCTCAATAAAAACTTATTTTAGAGTTATGTACTGTATTGCTATTTTGCATCTATGTTAACTAAAATATTTCCTTGTATCGAATATTTTTAGCAGCATGTTATTAAAGTATGTCTTTTAATGCAATTGTTTTGGTTCATCTTAGTATCAACTTAAGATTATATATAAATTATCAAAACACATACTATGCTTGCAAAATAATATAATCATTGTTTATTATCATATCTTTAAAATAACCTCTTTGTGTATAAATAATTAATTAAACCTACAATGTTGGTTGTTTAAAATTACCCCAACTGAATTAAATTGCCAAAGTTGCTTAACATTCTCAACCGTCTGGAAATGGGCAAAAATGTATTGTTTTCTCTGCATAAATAATATAATTGCTTAGGAAATCAGAATTATGTTGACTTTTATAGAAATTATCTTAGTATAATTTCCATTTGAAAAAAAGTAGATATTATTAATATTTTATTCTTTAAAAAAAATTCAAAAATTATGGTTATTGCTAGAAAAACTGGTGCTAAAATTATGGGAAAAGCGTGGTCTAACACTTATAAGATTAATTGAGAATTGCTTGATTGTTATAATTTGAAACCTTTTCCCATTCTTAAAAAAAAAAATGCTGTAATTTTTTATAAATAAGTATTTTGGTAGTAGTGTAACTTCTTATACCTTTGTTCTTATTTTAAATCTACAGTGGCCCGTGCTCGAAAATTGATTATACCGAAAAGAGATCCAATATACGAGTATCCACCATTGGATTCTCCTGAAAAGCCAATTAGCTTACCAAATATAGAAATAACAAATGTCCGCTCAGGACCAAAGCCTCCGCCAGAAAACGTGTACGTAAAAAAGTCTTATTTTAATGTTCTGTTTGTTTAAATACTGTTAAAATGTTACGTAATGTTACGTATAGCATAATTACGTAAAAATAGTTAGTGTAACGTAATTTTAATTTGTAGAATTAGTATTCAAGACTAAAAGCTATACATTGATTTGTGTTTGTTTCCAATATACTGCTATAAAAATTAATATCAAGTACTAAAAAAGCAAATACATTAAAAAATTAAAGATAGTAAACGTTATGTTTTTCAATATGCTGCTAAGAAAATTAGTATCAAGCACTAAAAAAGCAACTATATTAAAAATTTGAGGATGGTAAACATGAAATATAAATAATTTACAAATCACATTATTAGTTAAAAATTATTTTCTAAGCACTTGGATTTTCTCATTTTGAGGGTGAAAGAAGAATTTACTTTTTTTTTAGTTTTGAATGATGTTGACTTTCTTTTACAATCTTTTAAATTATTTTTGTTAAATACTATTGTATGTTTTTACTGCTACTTTTTTTTTTTGTTGTTTTTAGACCCTAAACATGTTTGTTATTTTGAATATTTTTTGTATTTGTTATCTTTTTTTTTAGGGCAAGAAGTTTGTTCTCCTCAAATCAAGCCTCAACTTCTCAAACTCCGACTTTAATGGAAAAAATAACTGGCGCTGAGAATCAGAACTCTGAACTTTTGACTCGCATCATGAACATGTTTTCAGATGAGACCACTGTTATTTTCAAGAAAGTGAAACTCCCATGCAGGCTTCCCTTAACCACAGTGGAAGAGTTGCGACAATTTGATCAGATTTTGCAGGACCAGGATAACTTTAATATATTTGTAAGTATATTTGAAGAGCTCAAGTGCAAAACAAGTTAAATCCCTTTTTGGAAAAAATTGAGTTGGTTAGCTTTTCATACAGGCACTGTAGGAAGGGATCCGCCAACATTTTGATTTGCACAAAAAAAGTTTTCACTTTTTGTCAAAAGTCACTTTTCTTGTGCAAATCAAAATGTTGGTGGATCCCTTCCTACAATACCTGTATGAAAAGCTAACCAACTCAATTTTTTCCAAAAAGTGATTTAACTTGTTTTGCACTTGAGCTCTTCATTTGTGTTTCTAGAAAATTAAAATTCTGTTACTTACGACATTAGCTTGGTTAACAAGATTTTTCTTTAAGCTGTTTATAAAACAGTATTGCCCAAGTGTTTGTGTTGCATTTAAAATTTCAATACGATAGCAAAATCTTGAAAATTGCTAATAAATTCAAATACAATAACAGTCTATCAACAACAAGCCAAAGGACCTTCAAGATTGCTCCATTTTATTTTCCATTTACAAGTCGCCTGATTAATATCTAAATCCTTTTTTTTTTTTAATTCATAGACTCCAAATCAAAGTTACTTGTTAGTAAACTGATCCATTTTTTGATAACTCTATTATAAAATTGCTTTCTTTTAACCTCCTGCCTTAAGTGTGATTTGTTTACATTCCACTGCCTCTGTTCAAATTAAGGCTCCCCATGTCTCTTTGATTAAATGAATTTGAACAACTGTACAAAATCTGATGATAGTCCTCCTGTCTTCTAGTGAATAAATGAATGTTCAGTACTTTTAATCTACGGAGTGTCTACGTGCACGGGCACTGTACGCGCATTACGCGTACTGGTAGTAACTGCGCAGGAGTGAGGCTTATTAGCAGTTTGAATTTGTTTCTTTACGGACGTTGTAGCCTAGTGGTAGCATAAGCGGTTCACACTCTAACGTTCGTATTCACCAGCCACGATTAACACGGTTTAATCTCTGATCCGGTTCTAATGCGGGATTAGCCGCAAAACGGTATCCACCAGCACTTAATCGCGAGCTTAATCCTAGATTAATTGCTCGATATTAAACCCCCTCTCGAGGTGGCTTAATCTCGGATTATTTTCTATCGACCAATAGCGATCAAGCATCATTTTAGTAAACAAGAGGAAAATGGCGACTCGGTACGAAGATTACGAGTTAGATGATTTTAGTAATTTACAACATCTAGAAACTGTAGAAAGGAGGGAAAGAATCGAATTAGATCGAAACGAAGATTTAGAAGTATTGGATGATTTGGATATTTTTGCTCGGTACAGGTTTAAAAAAGAAACTGTTGAACATATTATAGATCTGCTAGAGCTGAAACTAACGTGCCCTTCAAACAGAAATCGTGCTCTTTCGGCCACAGAACAAGTCTTAATTGCTTTACGTTTTTTTGCAAACAGAAACGAGCATTTGTCTGTGGCTGATCTACAAAGAGTTTCTCAGCCAACAGTCAGCCGCACCATTAAAAAGGTAGCAATATGTTTGGCTGAATTGAGACCTGTATTCATGTGACCGCTTTAGCTTGCTCATTTTAAATAAATGTTGCGAACGTTGAAAATTGTGTGCTATTCGCGAGATTCATTCGGCTCAAGTAAACAAACATTTATTTCACTTAGTTTCTTTTACTTTACTTCAGAGTGGCTCGAAAATAGCACAAAATAATTTTCAGCCAATGAGAGACGACTTCCGGAAGCTCATCTGTGGATAACTTAATAGGGGGTTGGTGAATACGGGCGGAAGATTAAACTTGGATCAAGAAGTTCGAGTACCAAATCTGGATTAAGTTATCCCAGATTAATCCCATGACTGGTGAATATGGGTGTAAAGGTCCCAGGTTCAAATCCCCTCTTTCGGCAGAAATACAAATGTTTTTTTTCCAAGCTCTTTTTTTTTTATTTCACCCAGGAAGATCATCATTTTAAAGTTATCCTGGAAAGTTTACTTACATTTTTTAAGTTTTCTTGTTTAAATTTCTAATTTTTCGAACGCTCATTACAAATGGCTGGAACTGATGTTTTTTAGAGAAATTTATTTTCCCTTTCCCCAAATGAGAGTTTAAGCTTTCAATGCACCCTACAATACTGCCCCATGTTGGATACTGATGTTTTTTTTAGAGAAAAAAAATTGCCTGGGGGCCCAAAAAGGGTAATCTCAACTTTCAAGTATAATTCCCTTGCCTGTTGCACGCAATGTATACACAGTTTTAGTAAGGCCTTGAGCATGCGCAGTTACGCAATGCGTGACTACACTCAATGCGTGAACGGTGCCCGTGCCCTTAGCCTTTAATCTATTCTCATACTGTATAATACCCCAAGTAGAGGCACATTAAATTGCTGCAAAATCTGATGCTGTATATGATGTGGCCTTTAAAAAATTCTGTTTTGGTGCCGATTCGGTTTTCAGCTGCTTCACTAATAGCCTTCATGTAGCTGTAGTGAGACTTTAATTCAACTCTCAACTCAACCTATTCTCATCTTGCAGAATATTTCTGTCCATATGTTGAGCTATTTCAAACAAAGCCAATGTTTTTTTGAGAAAAATGACTAAAACTGAACTAACAAAACCAAATTTAAGATCTATATGTGCCTCAGCAATCCCCTGTAGTGATACAAAATGTATTTTTATTTTTAAAAAAATTATACTTATATTGCTTCCATCAACATAAATTAGCAAGACAAAATCTACATATTTTTTGCTTGCATAACATTTTTAAGTGTCAGCATTAATTATTATGTTTATTAACTCTAAATTTATCATCATACGGCTCACTAAATTTCACCGTTAAATTTGTAGCGTCAACATTTGTGTACATTCGGAGGTGATTGCCTGCAGCGAGCACTGAGTCGGATTCTGAAAAATCTGGTGACCCAACAACTTGCAGTGCAGTTCAACTGGAAGGGGCAGAGAGGAATCAAACTGGGGTTTAATGTGTTTACAAGTATTAACCACTTGATATTTGGTAAAATATTTTCATTCACTTAGTACATATATTTTTTATAGATATAAAATTAGAAATACACTGATACTAAAGCTTGAAAAGACTCAAAATTAGCTTAAGTTTATGCACAATTTGTTTGAAGAAGATAATTCTATATTTATTTAAAAGTAAAAATCAGTTAAATAAAAAAAAGTCATAAGTATGCAGACTCTTAATTTACAAAGACTTAAAATTTAGTTTCATAAATTAATAAGTTTGTTCAAATTGTAAATATTCTTTTTGCTAGTTTCATCTCTCAAAATTTCCGCACTCAAATTTTTGGATTAAAAGAAATAGTTAAGGATTATTTCTATGCTAGCATTATACATCTATTTTTTTAAGGAGCATAAATAAGGGGGAAATATTATATTTATATATTTTTAATTTATATGAAAAATTTAGGGCTGACAGTGTAAAATTTTTGTTTAATTTTCTTACATTGTCTTTACTTTTTCAACCTGTAAAAAAATTAGTATCTTTATGGCCCAAAATGGGCACAATGTCTTTTCAAAATAGTGGGTGTTTTTTGTTAAAAAGATTGTATATACATCATTACTACTTTTATTGAAAAAAATTCTAATTTTTTTTTGTTGTTGCAGATGTTCTTTCTAGAAACCAGGATTATTTCCCTGCAACAAGATACGATGTAGAAAATGGGATTAAAAGTTGGCTAAAATATGCGAAACAACAGAAAGACTGGACTCGTGCTAGTAATTTTCTATAATGGATTCGTTCAAAACTAAAACGATTCGGATAATTTATTTTGGCTTTTTTTTTTGTTGTTGCATACAACACAAATGAACCAATGCTGTTCCAATTTAATCTTGAATTTTATCAGATGATCAATTGCACTGTTAAATTATTTTTGAATGGCAGTTATTAAATGTGTTATGCAATTATTCTTAATGTTTATGTATTGTACTTTGTTTTTGTGCAAATAAATCACTTGTTAAAAACTTACTTGGTCCTTAACTGAGTTCACTATATTTGTCAAAAAGTAAATAATATAAGGCTTATTTCTTAGCATTATATTTAAACTATGTCTTGCCGATTTTTACAAATTACTAATCTAAAAATAAAATTTCTTTGTTTTGACTGTTTGAGTTTCCAATTGACAATATATACGTTTTCAATTGTTGTATATATTGTCAATTGAATAATATAGTAAATGATTATAGCAGCAACAGGCTAATAAGAAAAACATCTCTTTAATGATAATTCATGAGTCTATTTACAATGCTTATAAACTATAAAATATTCTTCAATGAAAGTAAATAAAATTTAAATAGGTAGTTCTGATACATAAATTAAAAAACTTTCTAGAAAAACAAGAAACATAACATTTAAAAATAACTATCATAAATTCAGGTATTAACAATGTTCGAAGTTGCAAACATACACCGTGTTTACACTGGAGATTTTGAAAATGTCTAAATATGTGTATAAAACAATATTAACAATCCATTGAAAGTCTGCGAGATAAAAAAAAAACTGCATCTGAGCTCCCTTGTTACTTTCCATACCACTGCAAGGCAAGTTAGAGGTTGTAGTAATATAATTAGTGTTGTCATATGGTTGTCATGTTACCCGAAGATTTTTGTAGAGACACAAGTTAAACAAAGCTTTTAAATTTGAAAAGAAAATCAAATTTAAAAAAAGGTTGCATTGTTTAGTTGCAGAAAGTGTAGATTAATTATTTCACTACATTTTTTTAGTAATAATCGCTTTTTAACACACATGGCACTATAGAAAGGGAAATTGTGCATGGAATAAGCTATATGAAAGTAAAGTAGCAAACAACTTTTTTTTTAGTGAAATTAATACTCATTCTGTGGATTGATGGGATTTAATGCACTTTTTTCATCGTAAAAAAAGATTATGACTGAAGTCATAAACAACCTCAGACATATTGGAACACAGATTATTAACTCCTTGGTGTTGTTTATAAAGCTGGTTGGGCTGGCATAGATGAATCATTTTGTCAACAGCAGCTGCTTGTTTCGGCATTTCACTGAAATATGGACTGTTAATTTTTGATCTTAACTCCTCATAGTTACTACATTCATGTGTTTGAGGACACCCAAATACTATGTAGTCATGGTTTTCCTTGAAATACTTCCTGTAAAAGTCATATTTTACTTGATCTGCGAGATGTGGGTGTTTTTCACAAAAAAGCTTGTATAGTTTTTTAATATTTAGTTCAGCACTCAAATACTTTATTTTGTTAGAATGATGGGATTTGGCAAACGGTAATTCTGTAATGTGTTTGTCGATCATGGCACGCGCATCTTCAGGGATGGCGTTCCCACGGTGACTGTGCCTTCCTCGATTATCAACAGCAGACATACCTGCTGTAATGAGCGAAGTCAACCTGAAGAGAGCTTTGCTTTTGATGCAATACAAGATTGAAAAGGCATTTCTGCAGACAGTCACTCGCTCGGTACCTTTCACCACGTGGTAAGAAAAAACGCTGTCTCGTTTAAGTGGGACTTCACTCTTTGAGCGCCTACGAGACGGCAACTTGCGGACAATCAGTCCCATTAGGAATGTGTCTTGGTCATTTTTGGTTTTGAAACCGTACAGAGTAGTCAAACATTGCTCCTTTTCCTGCAGATTAAATTTCATAGTGCACATAAGTCTACAAGAGCAATCTAAACTCATATTTGACTTAGCAGGCATTAGGGCTCCAGTTGTAATACTGACATATTCTTCACCTCGCAGTCTTTTGTTTTTCTGGACTACAAATTTATAAGTTTCTGGATGACGAACACCTTTTGTTTTTTTCTTGGGAACAGTAGAAACATTCTCTGATGGACTTCCAGGACATGCCCGAGATTCAAAACAGTTCGCAATCCTATTAGATTCTTCAGTATCAACATTCTTTTCAATTTCACTGAAATACGGATTTCTAATCTTTGTTCTTAACCCTTCCTGTCTGTGTGCATGTTCAGCAGTGTTACACTTATTAAAAGGCCTGACTGAGTTTGCTTGGGGACATCCAAATATCACATAATCATGATTTTGATTGAAATAGTTTCTGTAAAAATCATATTTCACTTGGTCAGCCAGATTTGGGTGCTTCTTGCAAAAAAGCAGGTACAAGGTTTTGATATTCAAATCAGAACTCAAACATTTGATTTTTTTGTTAAAATGATATGCCTCTGTAAATGGAAATTCTTCAATATGCTCATCAATCAAAGTACGGACATTGTCAGGTATTGCATTCCCTCTATGGCCATGCTTCCCCCTATTATCCACAGCCGATAATCCTGATGCAATCAGCGAAGTCAACCTAAAGATAGCTTTATTTTTTATGCAGTACAAAATCGAAAATGCCTTTCTACACACTGTTAAACGTGCAGTGACAATCATTGCATGATAAACAAAAGTGCTTTGTTTAAATTGGACTTTACTTTTAGAGCGGACGCGAGACGGTACCTTACGGTCAATCAGTCCCATTAGAAATGTGTCTTGATCGTTTTTAGTTTTAAAACCCCGCAGAGTATTCAAACATTGCTCTCTTTCCTGCAGACTAAACATCAAGGTGCACATTTCTCTACAAGAACAATCTCTATCATTATTTGACTTGGCAGGAACTACTGTGCCAGTTGTCACACTTACATACTCTTCACCACGAAGTCTCTTGCTTTTCTGAACTTCAAATTTGTAAGTTTCTGGACGTCGGACACCTTTTATTCTCTTTTTAGTAACAGTACTAACATCAGTTTCTGATGTACTTGAAGAAACTGCCGCATGTTCGAGACTGCCCCACATTATTCTTGGGAAACAGACTTAAGATTCACAAGGTCCAACATCTGCAATGTTTGAAAAAACATTTGTGATTTAATTATTTTTATTTTAATAAGACATATTAGTTTATTGTGAAACTTTTTAAACAACAAGCTTGCTTAAATTGAACTAACACTCAAGGATAAAAAATAATTTATTTATTTTTCTGCAGACTTGTGCAACTAAAAATTGTTTCAGATTTCCTGCATCAAAACCAAAAATAATAATAGTGCTATATGAGTTTTTATATTCTGACGATCTCATTGTGATTATTAAATTAAACGAGCCAAATTAACAAAGAAAAAGATGTTTTATGGACTTTTTTTTAACAGTTATTTTTCAATAAAATTCAATAGAAGGTTTCTATAATTTTAGTTTCATTCATTATTATGTGCATTATCTTTTAATACTTTGCAAAGAATAATGTCATAATCCAATTTGTATCAATTTAATCAGTCACAACCATGGAAGTTTTGTGTGAACTTTTGAGCTCTCTATTTCTAGCCTTTAGCCAGGGCTTGAAAAATTTAATGTAGGGTGCTATATCTATGGAATTATGAAGTGGAACGTTTACCACATTTCGGCATTTTGTTTGGCAATGAATCGCCAAATCGAGAAGGACCATAATATCATAGCTGTTTCAAATTTTGCATTGGTTGACCCAGCAGCCTCTGCATTTTATTCCTACTTTCATGGCTACAACTTATAAAGATCAACAACAAGCTACAACTTATAACAATTAAATTAGAACGGAAACAAGTCAATTAAATTTAAGTTCCATAAACAAAAAAGAATGAGGATTATTTTTATATTTAACATACAAAATAACGAATAGCGCTTGGATTAATGAGAAGGTTATATCTTAAAAAAAGAAATGCTTTCAACAAGGCTTTAAATGAAATAAAGGTCAATCAGCAAAACTAAAAATTAAGGTAATCAGAAAAAGTTTATCCACCTCAATCTTCATATAATTATTTTAAAAAACTATTAAAATACCACTAAAATACATTTTAGATCATTCACATTACTTACTCTTGAATGCTTATCATATGGAAGCAAAAAAAAGTTCCCTACATACATAGGTTAACATACATATAGGTGGAGTTTTATTGCAATCTAAATGTTTATTTTATATCTAAGCATTAAACTTCAGCAAAGTATTATACATTCGCTCATCAAAACATTGGATAAAAAGGTAAATTAAAAATAATTTTTATTTTGCTTCAATCATAGGTTGGTTTTCCTTTCCTTGTTTACTGGTATTACTGGTTTTGAATTAAGCTCACTGTTGTCTTCTTCGATGTTATTTTGCTGAAGAAATGAATGCGTTATGGCCACCGTGTTAGTTTTGCTCCTGTTCAGAAAAGGTGCATTTGACGATAATCTCTTGAGCCCCGTGCAAGTATTCGTAAATAAAAATTATTATTTAATTCTTGCTTTTTAATTAGGTCTTTAGGTAGGGTTTTAGTTTTTTTTTTCTATTTGTGATGTGTCTTGTGTGTGATGTAAATGGACTTGTTCTGTATGGTAGTAGGAAATAAAAAAATAAATAATGATTTGCAATATTTTGATGTAATACTTTCAGTTTAAAAATATATTTAGAATGGTTACATGTAGGCTTTCATGTCAAATGCTTTTTTTTAATATCTATTTTTCATTCTTAAAACCACAAAAAAGTATCTGAAGATATGATAGTTTGCAGGGAACTGCGGCGATTATTTTCTCCTTTTTTTACTGTTTTTGTCTGAATGCTAAATATAAATATAAAACCAGGAAAGGCTGCTTTGTTCTGTTTTCATTAGATTTTAATTGTTTTTTAATATTTAAAACATGTTTTACCTAATTGTTGCTATTTTATATAACGTCATAATGCAATTTGTTTTTTACTTATTTCACTTCGGAGATTCGCCTTATGAAGTCGCCTCCATTGAAGTTTGAAATATTAAATCCTTTAATTATTTTATTGTTAAGCTTTAACTTTTAAATGTCGTCCAATTAAATTTATAATTTTTGTTTCCACAAATTACTATGCAATTAGTTTTATAACCTTAATATTTTATTTAATTTTTTACAATTAAATTTTCAATAATTATATTCTATAATTAAGGGGAATTTCTTATGATGTCACGCTCTCCGTACAACGATTCATTGATTGCTTCGTTTTCTTTCGGTACTACGATTTCATTGGTTGTTTCGGTTTCAATTCACGATCAGAATGCTGAAAAATAAACTTTATTTCTATGCAAGTTTTCTTTAATAAATGATTAACACATCCAACAGCAAAGCAAGAAGTTGACATTTAAAAAATAACTAAAGTATTCTTAGAAATCTCACGTTCGAATACCAAAACAAAAGTAATTCGAGAAAAACGAAACAAAACAGCGGAGCTGTTGCCACGTCCGACGTCAAACAACCCCATTGATTTGTTCCTATTACACTAATTTTCAATTTAATAAATAAAACATTAATTTTCTATTAAATAATACAATCATTAGTTTTGTAAAATGAAAACTAAATTAGTGATAATAAATTAATAGTAAAACACCGTATTACCATCAAATATTTTAAAATAATTTTAATTAATCAATTTTAATTAAAACTTTAATTAATAGTAGATCCCCCCCCCCCCTCCAAAAAAAAAATCTTAAAATTCATACTAGATAGAATCGACTTGTAAAGAAATGTTTTTATTTTTTACAAATATTTATACTACAACTCGTTGCATTCTCAACTTAGAACTAGAACATGGAAAAAAATATTACGGCTCGGACGCTTTTTGGGGGAACAGGTTATTACGCAATATTAAAAAAAAGAAATAAAAACTATCCCCCCTCCCCCTTCCCCCTTCGGATTTATTTTTAAGCCAATCGCAATTTTGGCGGGAATAAGATTTTAGATACTTTTTTTATGGCGCCGATAACGACGGCTATCCTCTCGAATAAGAGGGAAGTATAAAAAAATATAGAAATAAAATATTGACAGATATATGACATATCATAACTTAACCCCCTTAAATCTTATATTTTGTACCCCAATTAAACTAAATAATTTTTAGGGTTTTTATTTTGCTTAATACAAGTGAAATAAGTGTAGGCTATAAGTCTTAGGAGTTTTTCGCGCTTTTTTTCTGTCGTAATTTCTACTGTAAAGTATCTGTAGTGAGTATGAATATGATTAATATATATTTTGACCACAAAGGTATAAAGACGGTTAACGGAAACCTTAAAGTTATTGCATACTTAAGGGACTGGGGAGCCCAGTCGGTTAAGGCGTTCGCCTTGTACGCAAAAGGTCCCAGGTTCGGGTCCGGACATCGCCAAAATAACTGCCGACCTATAAACGGCCCGCGCAGCCAAAAATGTCCGACGAATAACATCCCGTGTAGAGGGAGTACACGTTAAATATGGTCCAAAGTCCCGACGCTGCGTACGATGTCTACCTTAACGGTCGCGTTGGGTGCCTACTCAGATGTCGGCTCGTCACCTGACTGTGGTTCTAAATTATGACGCCGGTCGCCAATAGCGCTCGTGTAGCTCTAGTGCGACGATATTTCAAACTAAACTAAACTAAAGTATACTTAAAAAGCAAACTACCGATGACGAACGGTGGAGCCAACGTGACCAATATTATGAATTTCATTTAAAAATCGTTCTAAAAAAATGTCTAAACATTTGCAGCTGGCGTAATAAATCTTACTGCTTTTGTATAACATTTTAATTTTGAGGGTTTTTTAAAGCTTGTGTTTTGAAGAAAGCGGAAAAACGCGTCGGATCGGTTACAATAAGAAAACGGCAAGTCTGAAAAAATATCGTGTGGCGTCGATTTTTTTTTCATTTGTACTGTTTTTTTTTTTATGAGTTGCTTGTTTCATGCGAACAAGATTTTGATTTGTTTACTTGGATTTTTTAAACTGATAACCAAAGAGACCATATTACGGGTGGTTTTTTTTTTCTTTTGGAATAAATGTGGCGTCTAAGCACGTGACTCAATGCTTCAATCGGAGTTTTTCGCGCCTTTTGTCTCGTATGTCTCAATTACATTTCATAAGAGCAAAATAGATGTCAAACGAGTAAGAGTAAGAAGAATAGTTTTTAGGTTTCTTCATCTAATCAATGAGTAAGTTCCAATTTATAACATTTTCTGACATTTCCTGTACTCAATGATATTAAAATGATTAACGATATTAATGATAATGCATCAAAACTGCAATATGTTGCACGATTAACATTTATTTCATTGAGATTATTATGTATTTAATATTTATAATAAGCTTTCTGTTTTCATTACATTTTAATTGCTGTTTAAAATTTAAGTACATATTTTATAAAAACTAGCTACTATTTTTATATATTTTAACGACATAAATGATTAGGGTTATGTTGAATTATCGTTGCACTAGAGCTATAGGAGGGCTATTGGCGACTGGTTGCCATAGTTGTAGTTATTTAAAATAGATTAAGTTTACAAGTTAAATGGATAAAAGTTATTTATAAAATGGATACACCACATAAACTTCTCATGCAAATCAAGAAGGGTTTTTTTAAATTTAGATAGAATATTGATTAATATTTTAATAATTACTATTTATTTAAATGTGTTCATTAACTACCGGTATAGTTAAATAATTAAGTTTTGAAATATGTTAAATATACTACTGTTTTTATAAACTAAATAAACGTTAAAATTATTTATACACAAATCATTTTATAATTAAATTCAATAATAGAAGCTTGTCGTTTAACTTCTGTACAACAAATCAGGTGATTAAAATTATCTAAGTAGTTAAATTTTAAATAAAAACATTCTATAATTAAATTTTTCTTAATTGTTGGGGTTGTTTCACGGAGTATCTGGCAATAGCTCTGCGGTTTTGTTTTCAGGTCTCTCAAATTACTTTTGTTGCTATTCGAAATTGAGTTTTCTAAGTTTTGTTATTTTTATAAATTACAACTTCTTGCTGTACTGTTGGTTGTTTTAATTATTTATCAAGGAAAACTTGCATTGAAAGAAGTTGGAATTAAAAAAAATTAACAACTAAAATATTCTCTTCGGAAACTCACTCCCGAATACCAAAACAACAGTAATTCGAGAGACATGAAAACAAACCGCAGAGCTATTGCCAGATCCGTGAAACAACCCCATTTTTATTCAAAGAATAAGACATTAATTATCTATTAAATAATACAAATATGAGTTATGTAAAATACAAACTAATTAATGTTTATGAAAAGTAATTAGTAATACATACTAAATTAATAGTAAAAAACTGCATTTACAATGGAAAAATAAATAAAAAATTAATTTTAATTAAAACAATGTTAATTAAAAATAATTGTAATTAAAAATGATTGTAATTAAAAATAATTTTAACTAAAAATTATTTTTATTTATTTATTATAATATTCTCTAATGTATTTCATATATTGTCACTCAAGATAAAAATGTATAATTTAATAACAATTTTGTAAAATAAAAATAATTTTATATATTTATTATGAGTCTGAAGTCTGGTTACTAATTTTTGGTCACTACCGTCCTCTTATATAAAGCTGGTCGTGTGACCAGTTTAGATTAAGTTTCCACTTGCGTTGAGCATAGGCTATGTCCTGACTACGCCACAAAGGCAACAAATGCCACAAAGGCAACAAAACTTGGCGACTTGGCAGAGTCAACCACCATGCTATTGCATTGCTTGGCGCGCTTGGCGGTCGCCAAATTTTGTTGTGTTTGTTGCCTTTGTGGCGTTTGATGTCGTAGTGAGGACATAGCCATAAGAAAGTCTTCTCGAATCCTGCAACAACCGTTTGGTTCTTGTTGGTTGGTTGGTAGACATATATTTTCAGGCTGGTGTGCTTGGTCACAAAGACCCGCTTATAAACCTTCGTCAAGAAGGACGGACACGACATAGTACATACACACACATACAAGACAGATGCTGCCATCTATCGCCACCTCCACAATTTAGACATGTCCCTGAAGGGGACGGAAATAGTCTCCAGGGACCTGTACCCGTGGTAAACTGCGCAATGATCGACCACAGGTCGTGTGACAGACAGGTAGGTCTTCAGTGGTACCGGGACTCGATCGCGGGACCTTCCGATCTCGAGACCGAGACGCTGACCACTAGGCTCCCTAATTTACCACGTTTGGTTCTTATATTCGAATTTAATTTAGTTTAGTTTTGAAATATAGTCGCACTAGAGCTACACTTGGGCTATTGGCGACGGGAGTCGTAATGTAGAACCACAGTCCAGAAAACGACTTTCGATTTTAAAATAAATTATAAGATTTAAAATAGATATAGAAGGTATTAATATCTTTTACTTATTACACCTACTGTACATCACTTAAATTTATTTTATTATGATTATAATAGTTAATTTTGATTTGATCACATAGAAAATAATATTGCATAGTTCAAAATCGCTGTTGCAGTTTTACTAAGCCGAAGTTATTATTTGTATAGACGGTATTTGTTACTTTTTGCCATGAATGTTCTCAATTGATAGTCCTCGTTTAGCTATAGTGCGTCGTTTATTCAAATAAACCTTCCTCAATTGAAGTTTTAAAAATAGGTACAATCAGCGACGCGTTTACCAATAGGCGTTAGAGGCGGCCGCCTGTGGCCCCAAGATTGCGAGGGCCCCCAAATTTCAAAATTAATAACAAATAACTAGACTTAAAACTGTTTGCATACAAACATAATAAATAATGACTGACCACTGAATTGTCACCTCTGCACTAAAAAGAATAAAGAATGTGAGGAGAAATATGATTGAACAGATACGCCTTAGCTATTCTGAACATCGAATCAGATGAAACAAAAAAATTTTGATTTCGAAGAGGTGATAAACGAATTTGCAAAAAGAAAATGCAGAAAGAAAAAGTTGTAAATGGAAAATAATTATGTAAATATAAGGGCATTAAAAGAAGGGTGAAATTCTTGTCTCTTGTAATATTTAGCCAAGATTATGGTTCTTTTTTTCAGCCCCGATTGCGTCACTAGCATTTCATGCTCCAAAAAAGGGGATAATCCCAATTTACAAACTGGTTCATCCTTCATCATCCTTTTTTGTTTGTGCAAGTATTAAGATTTTTTAAATTCTAATTTTTGTTTGGGGGGGGGGGGGGGCGGGCGAGGGCCAGGGGCCCCAAATGCGGAAGCCGCCTATGGCCCCAACATCCATAAACGCGTCACTGGGTACAATTACTCAATTAGTAGAAAAAATCCCGCTAAAAGTTCACGATGAAATGTTCCATATAATTCTGAACATGCTACCTTATCTACTTTTGAAAAAAAAATCTATGGTTTTTTTAAAACTTTTGTTTTTCATTAAATCAGCACAGGCTGAAATTATACACTTTTGAGAGAATCACCCAAATGCATAATTTACCACGAAAAAAAGCTGGTTGTGCCATGGCCTTACACAAAGTATATATATAAAAATACACGTGAAGGTCATTTGTGCATATTACATGTCGCATCGCAGGAAATGGAAGGTATAATAATTGGTGTGTTCCATGTACCGTCGTGTACAACACGGCATCATCATCAGTGATTTTCGTCGCGTTCCTAAGCGCTGTCACGTTATTATTCGAATCGATTGACCTTTAAACCGCCCTTTTTGAAGTTCACGGTGACAAAATTCGACACCAAACACAGCACGCACAAAATTCATCTCCGAAAAAAATATCATTAAGCGGATTATAAGATAATTGGATTTTTAAATATATAATGTATCGCAACTTGAAAGTGGAAAAATTGCGTGCAATTTTCAGTACAATCGTCTGAAGTTTAGCTCTTCTATCTAGATTTCTAGAGCCTGGTTTCCGGCAGAGCAAACTAGGCACATGCCCACAAACTAGGCACCATTGCCCATTGGGGCCTTCACTTTAAGGGGGCTCATTTTGTTTAGGAACATTTATGCTTCCCACAAACTTAATTTTTTAATGTGGAGTAAACACAAAAATATACATAAATTCATGAAAAGTTGACTATGAAATTGTGCTTAAACTCAGAATTAATCAATTCTCAAAAAGTAATTAATTATTGGGGGATCGAGCTTGCATTCTAAGCTATTTACTACTGATATTTTTTGGTGTGTGTACACCGATGTAGAAAATTATACACTAATATTTTATAAAGGTGTGTGAGGGGGACAAAAAATTACAAATCGACGACATACATTTGCAAATGTTAATTGGTTTTTAATAAGAAAGCTTGTTTCCTTCCACAATATTAAAACACAATTTATTTCCAATGTGTTACAATAAATCTCTGAAGAACAAACATCAATAAAATTTAGAAACAAAACATCTAAAAACAGCAAAATAAAAAAAAAATTCAATGCACTTTTTTTCCCATTTAATGAATATTCGTGCTGAAAAGATGAAATTAAAGTAGTAAGTATGATTTTAGAAAATACCATCATTTCATCCAATCTATACTCTTCCAATAGGTCGGCCTACAGATAGATAAACTGTCTGTTTTTTTTCAGTCGCAGTTGACTTTTGTTCTCGATGATTTTTTTATTAAATAGATTTCAGGCTGATAGAAAAAAAAATATTTTGCCGATGAGCGAATTTCTCTTTGCTATTTCCCAAAACTGCATCAAAACACATAAATCGACTTATTAATTAGCAAACCAAATGATCGCCACAAATAGCTAAAAAGCAACTATCTCCAGCAATTTATCCATTTACCAATCTTCGAGCTACTTTCTGATTTTGAAGGTTTTGCTTGTTACCTTTCATTGAGAATTCCCAAGATATATCGAGTTTTCAAGACTGCCGATTACCGAGAATTTCTCAATTTACAAATGTAGGATTCGTCAATTTTCGAAAATTCGTGATTTCCCGCTGATCTTTGTTTCCAATAAGTTTCTGTAAGTTTTCCAATCTTCAAGATTTCGCAATCATAAATTTTGGAGAATTCTATTCCGATTTCCGAGGATTTCCGAAGATTCGCGATTTTCCGATTTAAATCCATCTTTGCAGTTTCAAGAATTATCAATGGTACCAAAGGAAATTTCAAATTTCTCCTTAAATATTTTAGTAGATAGCTGGCATAAAAATTAAAATTTCGGATGAAGCAGAAAGATTAAAGCATTAAAGCGAACAATTTCTTTCTTTAAAGGTTTTCTAATTACCCCCTTTTTTCCCCTATTTTTGTGTCCATTCTTCTTTTTTTCCCAATTTGTGAGTTCAATTTTCCACTAAAAAAATTCACAAAATGTGGTTGCGCGATTTTAAATATATATATGTTTTTGAATATATTTTTTGGACTTAAAATTTTTTTGCATCATTGCTCTTAAAACGTTTTTTAAAGCACTCGAAATGGAACTACAGCTTTATTTGTTAAGGGGACTCAGTAGCACAAAAATAGCAAAATTTGCGATTTTTTTTATCGGCTGAAATTGATTTTTAAAATCTTCTAAGCTTGTTTGCAAAATTTCCAATGTGTAACTGCTTTTTTTTAAGAAGTTATTTGTATTTTTATGTGGGATTGGGAGTACTGAAAACATAGGAAATTTAAACTTAAAATGCAGTTTTCTCAGTGTTCAGTTTTCCTAGATGCAAAGTTTTTCAAAACGCTAAAACTTTTTTAATTATTTATTCAGTAATTCACTTTTTTGTGAGTAGTTAAAAATATATGTGTTTATTAAAAACTAGCTTTTCAATTATTTTTTTGAGTTATAATTATCTTTTTTTTTTAATGTTAAAGTGAGAACATCTTAATTTTAGGAACTTTTCAGGGCTTTTTCGAACAATTATTTATACAAAAAAATTACAGGTGATGCATCAAATTTAGAAGCTAGTTTTTATGTATCCTAGTTTAAAGTATCTAGGGAAAAATTTGGTGTTAAAATATTGTATTTAAAAAAGTTTTAGCAATTTTAAAAATGTAATTGTTTGAGAAAAGAAATTAAATTAAAAAAAACCTTTTCAAATATTCGAAGTTTTTTTAATACTTTGTTTTTATGTGTTAATTCACATAATAAACCAAGAAAATTTTAATCAAAAAGCTATAAATAAAAAAACAGTTGATGTGGTACTAGTCCCCTTAAGTAGTGATAATTTTGAATTCGTAATACTGAAAATCTCATGTCACTGAAAAAGGGTTCATGACGATGTCTTATATGGATCTGAGGCAGTTTAGAAACCTAATGCTTTATACACACATCATTATTTCATTAAAAAAATTATAAGTACAAGGTGTCCATAATTAAACTTACAGCACTCAGGACGTTCTGTACAGCAAACTAATGAACTGAATTACTAACCATTTCGTAGAGAGGACATTGGCGACATGGGAAAGAGTACAGATTTTTTTGCGTTATTCTATCTCTCATATCGTCAATAGCCTTGAAATAAAATGACTAGTAATTCGGCCGGCCAAGTAGTTTGCTCTGCCTACAAGAAAACCTGATGACCGTTAGTTTAATTATGAACACTATGTGCAGTCACATATCCCTTGATATATTAACATTCTGGCCGGCTCAACGAGAAGGTCGGAGAAGCTCTCCGTGACGTCACGATTTCTGGCCGGTTCAAGAGGTCGGCTGTTCCGAAAGAGAAGAACAAAACCCATTCACGCACGGCTGACTGTACTCTTCAAGTTCCGAACAGGCATCGTTTTTCTTCTTCGGAACAGCCGGCGGACCCTGAACCGGTTGGAAAGCAAGCTGTCATGAAAAGCTTCAAAAACCTTATAAGTTGAGTGAGCCGTGGCTACGCTCCTGAGCACCATCTACAATAGAAGGAGTCTTTTAGTTATTCAACAACTTAAGCAGTAGCTTCCTGTGGCATACGCTGGTGTCTGCGTAAAAGCTCTCCATGACGTCACGCTTTCCGTCAGGTTCGGGAGGTTGGGGCTGTTCCAAAGACCAAGAAGGAAACATAATCACGCACGGGCAACTGTACTTTTAAGGTCCTGAATAGGCATCGTTCTTCTTCTTCGGAACAGCCGAACGGGGCGGAAAGCGTGACGTCACGGAGAGCTTCTCCTGCCGTATAAGTTGAGTCGTCCTTCAGTTAAAGGAGTCTTGGTTTTCAGTTATTCAACAACTTGAGCAGTATCTTCCTGTAGTCCCCGCTGGTGTCGGCGTAAATGGCTTCACTAAGATCAACGTCATACTTCAAGTGGTACCATTCTTGTATGTCTGAGAGGTCAACCTACAATTTTTTTCAAAGGAAATAAATATCAATACAATATTTATGTATCATTTTGTTTTGCATAATTTCAAGAGATAATGTTATTATATAGATTGCCATGATTTCTATTTAAAAAGCTTTTTTATAACCGATAATTTTTAACAAAATTATTGCATTTAAACTCTAGGCCTTTAAAAGTTTTTTAAAAAGCATTTACTACCCAACTACTATTTTAAAAGTAATTTTCTAAAACATAATACGCTGAAAATGTAAAGTAAGGTTTCAACCGGTGAAAACAAGTTGGCATTTTTCTCAATTTGCTTACTTGTATACTACATAAAGAGCGTTTTGCGTACCATTGGCATTTTTTTTCTTATTGATGTGGCTATGCTTTTTGGCAAAATAAGCTACTCGCAGTACTCGGAATCCAAAAGTAGATCTCATTTGTTTTTTTAGGGGGCGCGGGAGCGGATCCTAGAAAGCACAACTATCACTAACCATTATTGCCAAAATCTGACACTTTTGGATCTTACCGAATTACAGTCGTAAAGCAATCAATGACTACAGCTTTTTACATGTGCTTAGTAATGTACTGTATATTAAGAACTTAGCCTATCTTTGCCACCGTATATTAACGATGTAAATTGATTTTTCTCAATTGTGTTAAAATAGCTTGATTCTCCCAAAAAACTAAAAACCGTTCTTTTTTTTTTTTGGAGGGGGATCATGAAAGCAGAACCATCACTACCAGATTGCAATGAATCTGAACACTTTGTGGATCTTAGGTTGCATACGTAAAGAATAAATACTTAGCTTATTTTACCCATGGCTTTGGTATCGACTTTTATTTAAGAATTAGCTTATCTTTCCCAGCCACACATTCATTACGAAATTAAATATTGTTCTCAATTGTAAAATTACATTAGATTTCTATTTACCTCTGATCTTGACACTAATATCCTTATCAGAGTTTTATCATCTGTTTGTGTACCACTAAGGGCTTCGTAAAGTTGCTTAGCAAAAAATGCTGGCCTGTTGTCTATGCATTCCACTGTATAAAAAAAAGTATAGATTTAGTTAATTGAGTTACAGCCATGAGCCATGTGATGGTCCCAAATTGTATAACACGTACATCGTTCAATAAATGAAGTTACACATTGCCATAATATTACATACACTTCTGAGGTAAAAGTAATGCCTTAAAGTAAGCAGTTTTTAAACTAAGGTATGAGAATCGTAGTAACAACAAAATAAAACAAATTTGAAGTAAAAATATCATTTCGTTATTTAATTATTAGATATCGATTATTATTTTGATTATTAGATACATATTATTCCATAAGTTAAGTGCATTAGTTTTAAAATCTCAACTTCTAAATAGGTATTGTTTTACCATATAAGAATTTTTCATTAGGCGTGAGAATCGTCAAAAAAGAAAAAGAAAACAAACTTGAATGGAAAATATCAGCTGGTAATTTACTTGTTAATAAGTTTTAACTACCGAAAACTATTCTAAAGATGACAACACTATTTTTAAAATTTATTAATTAATTATCAAATAACTTCCTTTGAAATATCATTTCGCTGTTATTTACGGTGAAAAAATGCTCTGGTGATATTCGAGAAAACGGTCATCAAAGTGCTATTTTTTATGCCTGAAAATTATATAATAATATGTGTGTGAACAATAGATGTATTTATTATTAATTTTCACTTGCTTTTCAGCTTGAACATTTTTTTTTTTTAAAAATTCTAGGAAAAGCCAACATTCGTGGTTATTATGACAATGTTGATTTTCCAGCAAGCAAGGAAATTTTTAAAAATATGTGCTTTAAACAATAAATAAGACTTTTATTAAACTTAAATATATGTAATATTAGCTTTATAAACCCGGCGTTGCATGGGTGTACCCTTAATAACACAAATTAGTAGTTTTTTGTGTAAACTTTTATTTTATACCAATTGATCCCATCTCCACTGTGTGGTCCACTCCATCAGGATATTATAATCTCCTCCCATTCTGATATGAGGGGTTGATTTTATCCAGGCCCTTCCAAGAGTTTGAGGGCTTTCCCATAGGCCCCTGTTCAAATTGCCAGAACAGCTATGCGATATAATGGCCTGTTTCTATTTCAGGATTAGCGCAAAACGAAACTGCCCAAATGTGGTAAACATTCCACTTCATATTTCATACAACTCGATAGGGCTTGGGGGACCCAGTCGGTAAAGACTTTCGTCTTGCAAGCGGTAGGTCCCAGGTTCAGGTCCGGGCATCGCCAAAATAACTGCCGACCTATAAATGGTCTGTATACATCCGAAAATGTCCGACGAATAATACCCCGTGTAGAGGGAGAGCACGTTAAATATATGCTCCTAAGTCCCAACGCTGTGTGCGATGTCGCCCTTAACGGTTGCGTTGGGTGCCTACTCAGGCGTCGGCTCGTCACTTGACTGTGGTTCTAAATTACGACGCCCGTCGCCAATAGCCCTCGTTTAGCTCTAGTGCGACGATATTTCAAACTAAACTCATTGTAACAGAGTTATTTTTAAAAGTAACTTTCCAATCCCTGCTGAGTAGATGCTCCTTACCTATGGCTAGGAGTGCGTGCCTGACGCTGCCGCCGAATTCGGCCTTGACAGCCTCCTCCATGAGGTGGCCGGAGACGCGCTCGAAGGCCGCGACGGTCGCCCGCAGCTGCTCCCGGCTGCGCGAGGCCAGCACGCAGATGAACAGGTCTTCGTCCGAGCCCCAGCTCTTGGACAGCCCGGCCTGCAACGGAGAACTGATGAGCACTAAAACTGTAGGCAGGTGCGACAAACCTTGAGAAATGGGAGCCAAAAGCGTTAGCAGAGTACCGACGGTGATACCTATGGTCTGGAGAGCACTAAACTACCTTGGTGGATGAGCTTGTAACTACCACTTGTACCATCCCCCCTCCGCGTCTAACCGACACCTAAACACTGGTACTAGACGTACAGCGAGCAGTCGACGCGGGGTCGGTCTGATAGTTCATTTGATCATCAAAGTCCGAAGATAATTATTTTATCCATATATGTCATTTGAGTGACCCTGGGAGGCTTTCGCACGAAGATAAATTAATAGACTGATTAAAGTCAGTTTAAAGTGAGTTAGATGCATTATTTTTTTACCCATCCGTGTCAGACTGTAAGCTTGAAGTCTTCTTAAACAAAGTTTATTTTAAGAACCCTCCTTAGACATATTGAGCCTCCCATTTATCCTTCTTTTGTATATCTCCCCTACGCGCGCACTAGTAGTAAGGAAGGTGCACTTGCGTCGTAGAGTTGGTGCGCCTCCACGACCGCCAGCTGCTCGTCCACCTCGGAGTAGTACTCCCTCTCGCGGGCGCACAGCGCAGAGACCAGCTTCTTCATGTCCCCGCGCAGGCCCCCGCACAGGAACTCTCCCAGGTCGTGCTTGTACTCTGCAAGCGACGAAAGGGGATCGTATTAGCAAAAGAAATGGCATAGGTGGGAAATATGATTTTTTTTTAAAAAAAAATATTAAAGTAGAACTTCGATTATCCGATTTAATTGGGACCGGACTTAGATCGGATAATGAAAAATTCCGGATAATGGAGAATTTTTATAAAATCGTTAAACTTAGATAGTATAGAAGACCAACGAAAGTCCGTGGACCTCAAATTCGCGTTGGTCGAAATCGCGTTGGTTGAAATCCTCGTTGGTTTTGCAGTTGTAAACATTGAATTTTCGTGTATGGTTATCTCTAAAGTTGAGACTCTCTGGCAAAAAGAAAGATCGTAAACATAATTTGGAATTTTTAATCTTAATTTTTTTTTTAATATCTGAACGGAGAATGACCTTATTTTAATTTTTTTTATGTTGACTAAGGGCTTGGAGGCGATTGGTTAACAGAGAGTTCCGTATAAAAGAGAGACGGATAATCGAATTTCGACTGCATATTTAGCCCTTCCTTTATTCTTTGATTGAAAAAAAAACTTGTTTAAACAAATGTACTTGAAATGGTTTTGATGGGGGTAGCATTGTAGTTCGTACTACCAAATAAATACCCGTTCTTTGAACGGACAAAAAATATCAAATCGATCTTAATACATATATGTACCATTTAATCTGTCATAGGATAAATATCTCATGTTATTGTTCCCGCTCGTTATAAAGTATAAAATCCCGTTTTATTACCTAAAAATCTTTTTTGATTGATAAAAAAAAACTTGTTTAAACAAATGTACTTGAAATAGCTCTCATAGTTTTGATGGCATCAAACATTCAAAGCAGACTTGTAGTTCGTACTAGCAAATAAATACCTGTTCTTCGCACGAACAAAAAAATATCAAATCGATCCAAGTATATGTACCATTTAATCTGCTATAGGATAATAAGCTTATGTTATTGTTCCCGCTCGTTATAAAGTTTAAAATTGGGTTTTATTACCTTAAAATTCCAAAATAAAAAATACGCTATAAAATATACGCGGGTAAGTCCATGCAAAATTATCCTATCTGTAGTGTAAGTCACGTTTGTAAAAAGTACAACTTTGTATCACTACAACTTTTAACATTAAATGAAAAAAAGTTGTGGGATAGTTGATCTACACTTATTATAACTAAATAATGTAATGTACTTTATTTAATTTGATTTAATTTTTAAATTAAAAAAGCTTTTAATCTCCGCTTAAATCGTGACTTACACTACAGTTACATGGATATGGCCAATGATATGGCTTATATTTTAGCTACCACACTACGTTTATAAAGTGAAAAGGGGGAAGCTTTTATAAAGGCTATGTCCGTCCGTCACCCACTTTCATATCCCAAACTGCAAATGCTACAGGCAAGTGTGATACGAATGTGATTTAAAATATAAAGGGGCGGAAATTAGGCAATTTATTCAAAAGTATCATCTATTTAAACTATTAAATTTGTAGTTTCATACAAACTATATGAAATTTATGTTTAAAATTGGGTAAGCACTCTATTTTTTTTTAAATAAAACAAATGTATATTAAGAAATTAGAACTATAGAACGGGCGGCAAATGGGCGTTAGTCTGTAGGCGGCATATTCTCAAATGCGTTAGTCTGAAAAATTAGTTTTTAATAGTTTTTAAAAGTTTTCATACTTTCTTTAAAGACCACTTTAATGTACCTCAGTTCCTGAAACATTAAAATAAACAAATTTCACACAGAATAATTACAAACCACACTTTACCAAATAAAGATTAATAAAAGTTTCTTGCTTACCATATATTCAAGTGAAACTAAAATTTCAATGATACAATTTTCGTCAATTCGATAACCCTAGGAAATAAAAATAATTAACTCAATTTTCATCATGTTTAAATACCATTTATATTACATTTCCCGACTACAGCCAAACATGAAACAATTTTCTATGTTCATTACTATTTTACCATAAGATATTGAGTGGCGATTTTACTTGTGTTTTTACCTTAAGAGCTGAGTGTAAACAGTCGACTACGTATTCTGCTAGAGGCGTTAGCAGCGCTATGCAGACGTCTTCGAAGTGCCCGCCAAGTTCGTCCTGTATGTCTTCTGTTAGTATCTGTAATAAAAATGGGACAGTAAAATAACTATTTTAAAATAAAATTTTCCCTTCAATGGAAATTATGTCAAGGGGGTCCGAAAGGACATTATTCCGACAACAAAAATTATTAAATTGCCCTTAATTAAGCATTAATTTATTGATTTGTCAGGATTTCGTTATGTCGGGTTTCTGGCTTGTCGGGCTTATTGGCTTTCTGGATTATTTACGGAACCTATGTCAAGGTTGGGATTATGTAAGGTTGTTTTTCTGTCTTATACAAAGCAGTAGTAAAAAATAAAATACGTCTCAATTTATTTATGCTTAACTATATCCAATATGTAATCTTGACTAGGTTTTGAGATTAATCTTTACGCTTTCTTGCTGTGTAAAACTTGTTGTTAAAATTGTGTTTAAAATGTTGCGAATTTTGCTTTGTGCTTTGGTCAGTTTTTCTCCTGAAAAATGCTTTTCTGACTTTTAAAACAGCGTAGTAAAGTAAGACAAAACGTAGATCCTGATACCAAAGTATGATAATCCTAACTAAATGCTGGCGACAACATCGCATGTGTTAATTGGAATATGAAATGTGCTTGCATTGTTAATGCACAAAAGTGCTTTTTAGTTCATACATGTTCCATTACTACAAAACATTCTTATCGAAAATATTTAAATCACCAAGATATATCTATCTAAACTTTAGGTTTTCTTCTCACCGTGTTCGGAAAATGGAAGCAACATTGTTGGTGCGTATTTTGCTGATGGGTTCTTAAATACCTAAAAGTTGTTTTCCTAGCCTTAAAACTAAAATAGTAGTAAAACGACATGTACAGAATCAATTCTGTAATTTATTTGTAGTTTAAAACGTGGTTTTAACCTCCCGAATGTTAGACCCGGCTTTTTCCTTATTTTGTACATCAAACTTTCTTACAATAACATTATATTTCAAAATTTTAAATAATACATTTTTATTCATAATGTATTTTTTTCATTTGGAAACGATTTTAAGGTCATATCTTCATAAATTAACCTAATTCGGAATTTTTTAAACAAGTATTTTATTTGAAATAAATTTGATTTAAAAATATTCAGTGAAAACAACCATACATTTTGGCCCATTTCCAGGCCGTTCGGGAAAAAACTTTTTACCCTTTCTGGTCGTTTAGACCTAAAAGTTGTTTTTCTAGCATTGAAACCAACGTAGTAGTAGAACGACATATACAGAATCAATTCTGTAGTTTATTTGTATTCTAAAACGTGGTTTAAAAGAAAAGTTTTGACCTTTTCTGGTCGTTTAGACGTAAAAGTTGTTTTTGTTGTTTGTTGAAACTAACATAGTAGTAGAACGACATGTACAGATTTTTTTTTTTTTGCTTGCTTGTAGTTTAAATCATCTTATCATGAAATTTGTGGAATATTCTGTTCGATGTATAAGAGGATAATGACGAATGATAGTAGTAATGCATTGAAAATAGTTCTATAAAACCTGTTTTCTTGATACGTAAAACTATGCGAATTATTTCAACACCTGTAATGAATATTGTAATTGTTTAATACATTAATAGAGTATGAGAGTAAAGAAAACAACATAATTATTAACGCAAATGGTTTATTTGATGAAAATTGTACATGTTTCTGCGAGATCAAGGCTCGCCATCTTCAGCAATATGCACAAACAAACTGACTGAGAGGACGCGATGGAAAGAAAGTGAAACCTGATATCCGGAAAAGGGGGGTGGGGTGTAGAGGGAGAGGGGCGAGGGGATGTGCGTGGGAAGAAAAGTTACTCTAGACCCTTCCAAATTTTAGAAAACTCTGGCATGTTGGAAGAATTAACTCATTTATTTTGGTTTTTAAGTATATGGTAAGATTCGTAAAAGTCAAGTTCTCCAATGTAAAAAACGGTATGATGTAATGTGTATCATCTCACCAATAGAGGGCGCTACGGCACAAGTTATGTAACTTTGCCCACGATTGAATCAGAAATAAATTTGTCTTGAACAAAAAAGGATGCTTGATTTTTGCTGAGCATCTACCGTCACTAATTATTGATATTTACACTTCAAAGCGTAAACCCAATGCTAGAACAGTTGACCAAAATTGAAGCAGAGGAGAAATTTTAACGGCGATTAAACTCCAAAGAATGTGTAGCGCCTGAAGATTTCTGAAATTCTTGTTTTTTAACATACGCTTCGTGTTCTTTAAGTCTTATTTTGAGTACTTTATTCGTTTGTCCTGTGTATGAAAGGCCTTTTAAGCTTATCTAAATAAACAAAATATAAGACAGATGAAGACCATAGAACAGAATGATTTATGTATGACAAATTAAATTACATCATAAACGAATTTTAAAAATTTAAAGTTAACGTATTTATTCGGTAAGGAAGGCGTTAATGGTATTCACGCATGAGTCGTTAATGGGTCAAGCAAATAAAAAAAATTGTCTGATAGAATAAATCCAATTTGAAATAAACAAAAGAAAATAAATTAAACTGTAATTTATTTCATTTTGGATTTCCAAACTCTTGAAAATTTAGAGAAAAACATTTTTAAAAATATGTTTTATGCTCTTTTCCCCTTCGTCTTATATGAATAATAGTAATTGTTTGAATTTTTTTAAATCGAATTAAATCGAAATAATATTCCTAAAAGTATGGATAATTTTAACAATTTCAGAAATGTACTTTTATAACTATCAAGTAGCACTTTATATAAACAATTATACATTAAAAAATTAAATTGTAAAGTATTCAGATTTACTCAAATTTTAAATAACTTTAATGAATATAATGACAAGTTGTAAAACAAACGTAGTTCAGTAAAAATTCATACCCGTCCGTACATGGTTTTGTACTTTTTCTGTATAATTTGGCGCTGGACGTTGTTATGACCCGTCAACACTTCAATTATGACTTTTTCATCTG
This sequence comes from Oedothorax gibbosus, assembly GCA_019343175.1. Classification (NCBI taxonomy): domain Eukaryota; kingdom Metazoa; phylum Arthropoda; class Arachnida; order Araneae; family Linyphiidae; genus Oedothorax; species Oedothorax gibbosus. Next base: position 399,882 of record JAFNEN010000675.1, on the reverse strand, counting down.
TGCCTGAATTAAATGTAAAACCATTGAAATTTTTAGTATCAATATATGTAAATAAATATCTTTATTTCCAAAAATTGTAGTGATGTTTTTATTTTTAAACTAGCAAATCAATACCCGTTCTTCGCACGGACTAAAAGAATATCAAATTGATCCAAGTATATGTGTCATTTAATTTGCTATAGGATAATAAGCTTTGCCTTTGTTCCCGTTCATTATAAAGAATAAAATCCTGTTACTTATATTGCTTTAAAATTCCAAAATAAAAATACATCACTATAAAATACACATCCTCATATCACAAAAATCTTCCTTAATATGAACTGTCATCGCAATTTTCCTAATAAATTCAAAATTAACCATAATTGTATAACAATATTATTTCATGTCAAAAACTCCATTCTGGGTTTTAAAAAAAACACTTAGCTTATTGGCACGTTCAATTATTTTTGAAATCATTAATTTAGTTTCTGAAGGTAATAATGGCAAGAAAATAAAAGCAATTTCAATTAATTTTTGTGTTCGTTTTAATTTCTTCTGTCGAATGGCAACACGAAAGGGAAACAAGAAGTTCATAAAGAACTAAAATAGCCCTACTTTCCTGTTACTTAAATACTTACTGAAGTTCTAATCGGGGAAAAAAACTAGGTTCCTAAAGTAAATATCATCAACAGCCGTTTCTACACTAGATTTATACACATCTAAAAGCTAAAATCAACTATTTTCCTTAATATTCTTTCGCAAATTAATTAAATATTATTTATCATCTGCTCGTGATTTATTTGTAGTTCGAAGAATAATTAAATATTTATTAATAACAAAAGTAATGAAACTACTACAAATTACATTAAAAAATAAGAAATGTAAATTAAAACTAAGCATAATTGCATGCAAAAGTATGCATTGCCGCTTTCTTGGTAGATAATCTATAATAATAAAAGAAAGAGTCTGTCTGTGTGTGTGTGTCTGTCTTCGGATCGTAAAAGACCTACTTATACTGCCCTCAGAAATTCGAAATTTTTAAGATAGATTCCCTTTAATATGAACGTGTGCACCTGAGGCTTAGATTTTTCATATTTGTTCCATTTTTAGAGAAAAATCGAATTTTCTGGAAAAAATACACCACTTTCGCTCAAATCCGATCATTTTTTCTCTTTCCTGATGCCATCGGCTGAAAAAATTAAATAAAACTTTTAACGAAAACATTTAAAATTCAAAATGTTTATTTTATTCTTTTGCCATTACTTTCAGAAACTAAATTCATTATTTGAAAAATAATTGACATGTTGACGTAATTCCGCCAGTCTTCATTCCCGGATTTTATTTTGGGTTTATTTGATGATTTTTCATTGATTTTTCATTTGACTGCATGTATGCATATTTAAGCAATAAATGTATAGTTAAGCTATTACTGAACTATGGTGGTTAATAAAGGCCATCGCTCTAGAGCTGTTAGTGTTTTATGTCTTTATTTTTTCGCCAAATACGTTGCCAAACTCGCCAAATTATTAACTAAAACTAGCCAAATGGGCAATTTCTTTTATAAATAATTTATAAGCTGGTCGGTTGCCAACGTGTGCACCTGAGGCTTAGATTTTTCATATTTGTTCCATTTTTAGAGAAAATTCGAATTTGCTGAAAAAAATACACCACTTTCGCTCAAATCCGATCATTTTTTCCGTTTCGTGTGGCCATTCGAGAGCAGAAATTAAAATGAACACAAAAATTAATTAAAATTTAAATTGCTTTTATTTCCTTGCCATTACCTTCAGAAACTTAATTAATGATTTGAAAAATAATTGAACGTGCCAATGAGCTAATTTATTTTAAAGAAAAAACCTGAATGAAGGTTTTGAAGGGAAATAACATTGTTATACAATTGTGGTTAATTTTGAATTTATCAGGAAAATTGCGATGACAGTAAGTTCATATTGAGGAAGATTTTTTTGATATGACTATGCTTCCGATAGTATTTTATGCTTTCCGGATGATGGTGCGACCTTCATGTTTTATCTAATTTTTTCTTATCTCTATTTTTAAATCATGAAATTCTTTTAATATTACTTTAACTTTAAAAGTTTTCGTTCGTTATTGTTTGCTTTTGTATTGCGCAGGCGCAAAGGAAGTTAAACACAAATTTGATTTCTGCGCCAACGCGATTTCGATTTTGGATTTATTTTTGAGTATATTAATGAGTAGGCATGCCTCCTAAAAAGAAACAATGCGTTCGCACTAAACTGAAGAAAAAAAGAGTGGATTACCAAAATAGAAGGCAACAAGAAACAACTTCTGATGAAGAAGGAAGACGCCGGCGAGATAGAATGTCACGGGCACTTTCCAGGGCATTAGAAAATGAGGCAGAAAGATCCGCAAGAAGAACCCGAGACAGAACTTCAACAGCTGAATCGAGGGCGTTGGAAAATGAAGAAGAAAGGTCTGCAAGAAGAACCCGAAACAGAACTTCAACAGCTGAATCGAGGGCGTTGGAAAATGAAGAAGAAAGGTCTTCAAGAAGAACCCAGACAGAACTTCAACAGCTGAATCGAGGGCGTTGGAAAATGAAGAAGAAAGATCCGCAAGTAGAACTCGAGACGGAATTTCAACCAGAAATTCCCGAGTGCTCATTTGGAGGAATAAAGAAAATTCAGCATTCTTCTACGATCCTTCGATTGACTATGCTTCCGATCCGTCAATTGTCATCGGTAGTGTCGATAACATGTCCACATTGTGAAGGTTTAAAGTGGAAAGGGGAAACACGTATGTGCTGCAGTGGTGGGAAGGTACGGCTTCGACCATTAAATGATCCGCCTGAAACACTGCAATCACTACTTACAGATGATACAGCTGATGCCTTGCATTTCCGAAACAACATTCGCAGCTACAATTCGTGCTTCCAAATGACGTCATTTGGTGCATCAAAAGAAGTACGGGAACCTGGGTATATGCCAACTTTCAAAGTACAGGGGCAGGTATACCATCTTATCGGAAGTTTACAACCTTTACCAAATGAAGAGCCAAAATTTTTGCAAATATATTTTGTGGGTGATAATGTACAACAAGCTAATCTTCGCTGCAAAAATGTGCCAAGAGTGAAACAAGACATAATATTGTTGCTGCAGGAAATGCTTCACCAAGAAAATATCTACGTAAAACAGTTTCAAATTGGCAATGGAAAAATTAACTCCTGAACAAAATTTGATAATCTTGGCCGATAAAACTCCAAAAGGGGAACATGAAAGAAGGTATAACGCACCTACAACATCGGAAGTGGCTATAATCATGTCTGGGGAACAATATGGAACCAGAGATATCATTCTAGAAACAAAAAGCACACTGTGAAAAATAATCTATAATAATAAAAGAAAGAGTCTGTCTGTCTGTGTGTGTGTCTGTTATCGGATCGTAAAAGACCTACTTATACTGCCCACAGGAATTCGAAATTTTTAAGATAGATTCCCTTTAATACTAACGTGTGCACCTGAGGCTTAGTTTTTTCATATTTGTTCAATTTTTGAAGAAAATTCGAATTTTCTGAAAAAAATACACCACTTTCGCTCAAATCCGATCATTTTTTTCTCTTTCCTGATGCCATCGGCTGAAAAAATTAAATAAAACTTTTAACGAAAACATTTAAAATTCAAAATGTTTATTTTATTCTTTTGCCATTACTTTCAGAAACTAAATTTATTATTTGAAAAATAATTGACACGTTTCAAGTGACGTAATTCCGCCAGTCTTCATTCCCGGATTTTATTGTGGGTTTATTTGATGATTTTTTCATTGGATTTTTCTGTTGACTGCATGTATGCATATTTAAGCAATAAATGTATAGTTAAGCTATTACTGAACTATGATGGTTAATAAAGGCCATCGCACTAGAGCTATTAGTGTGTTATGTCTTTATTTTTTCGCCAAATACGTTGCCAAACTCGCCAAATTATTAACTAAAATTCGCCAAATAGGCAATTTCTTTTATGAATAATTTATAAGCTGGTCGGTTGTTCGAAGGTCATTGTGTTTGAGCTGTATAATGGGTGTGGGTAGCTATATCTATTTTCTCGCCAAATTATTTCCCAAAACGCGCCAAATGAGCAAAAAGGTTTTATGTATTTATGAGGGAATTGTGATTACATTTATGAGTGCATTTTATAGCGTATTTTTCATTTTGGAATTTTAAGGCAATGAAACGGGATTTTATAATTTATAACGAGCGGAAACAATAATAAGTTTATGATCCTATAACAGGTTATATGGTACACATATTTGGGATCTATTTGATATTTTTTTTATTCCGTGCGAAGAACGGGTATAAATTTGCTAGTTAATGAATAATCAAAGAATCAAATTGTGCTACATTTTATGACGTCATTCCAAACTGATTCATGAAAATATTATTTTGCTTCAAATATTTTTTTTGTCGTGTCCATGAGAGTCGAACTCTATATGTGTCCATGAATTTTGATAATTTCTTCTACGACTTGCTTGATGTTGTCTCCATACGGATCTAGCATAGTCGGCAGTACTCCAATCAGTCTCAGGCTGGCGCTCATAGCCGGACACTCATTTATAGATGTGAGTAGGCGTAAGCTGTGTATCAAGACAATGTTCACAGCTTCTATAGATCTTCTTGCCATCTCCATCTATCTTCATACCCCTGTGGTGTCCGGTTCTCAGCCTAGTTATGGTTTTAAGAGTAGATCTGTTCGCAGTTATTTCAGAGAGAAGATGTTTGGTCTGAATGGATTTTTCTCTAATCTTATATCTGGCCACTGCATTCGCATCCTGAAGAGAAACATCATTGCAGCTAGTGTTGAGGTCTCTGCCCTCCTTGACCAATCTATCCGCAGTTTCATTATCTTCTATGTCGACGTGTGCAGGAATCCACTAGAGGATGCAGGTCTTGTTTATAGTCTAAAGATCTTGAAGACCTGAGATGATTTCTTGGGTGATAGAAGAATGTCCTTTTAGAATTGCTTGGAGGGCGGCCTTTGAGTCGCAAAAGATTACTAGGCCTTTTGCCTGTTTGGAAGTGGGAAGGGCCTTATAGATATTTAGTGCCTCCAGAATTGCCCTCAGCTCACAGGTGAAGTTAGAGGCTATGTTTCCCGCCCCATATTTGCCCTGGTGAGACACACCATCTGAAGTAGTTAAAAACACACCGGCACCCCCGTTGGTGATGGTTTTGTCAGAGGAGCCATCTGTGTATGCATGTACAAAGTCCTATTTTGGAAATTGTTCTATTGCATTGAGTTCCTTTTTCCTAATGATGTCCTTTTGTTCATTTTTGTTGTATGGCTCCAAAAGGTCAATGTGAACGCTGGTGTTCATTGGAAGCTTTTTGAAAGAGATGGGTTCTTGAACAATAGCCCATTTGTTGTGTTTAAGGCTAACACTTCCTCTGATATCTCTATCATATTGCATGGGTGAAGATCGTTTCAGTCTTGACATATCATTCCACTCTCTAAAGGCAATGCGAGATATATGTTCAGGAGGGAAACTACATGTTCGTAAACTTAATCATATTTACTTTTCTTCTATTTTGTAGAAATTCTAGACAACACTCCCTAATTATTTTTCCATTATTGGTGGATGAAACTGCTCCTGTTATTATCTTAGCAGCTCTCGCTTGAATGCTTTCTAACTTATTTAAGGCCGTATCGGAAGCATGAGCTCATATTGGGGAAGAATATTCCATAATGGGTCTAATAAGTGAAATATATGTGGTCTTAAGAGTTTTGACAGAAGCTCCCCAGTCCGTGCCGCAGAGACTCCTGATAATTTTCAATTTTTTGAGTGCTCTTTCAGAGACTGTCTTCACATGCTCAGTGAATCTCGATTCGGCATCTAGTATTATTCCTAGATATTTGGGATTGGATGCCTTTACAATACGTTTACCTTCGATATTTAATTTAGGATCAAAAAGTTTTCTGTGCTTTCTGTCTGTTGAGAAGACGCTAAAATTTGTTTTTTCAACATTGATTTTTAGCTTTAGATCCTGGGTCCATTTGACAATTCCATTGAGGGACTTCTGTAGTGCCTTTTCTGACATGTCGATGTCTCTGTCCGTGTGCCATATCGCAATATCATCGGCGTAACAGGCTACTTTAGTTCCATTTTCAAGGTTGGGGCTTCAAATATGTTTAAATAAATAAAGTTTCTCATGCCATTGTTGATTTGGCAACAGTGATTTAAATGATTAAAAATTGAATTTCAATGCTAATTCAATGGGAAATTCGCCGAAAGATAGTAGATTTATGTCCGTCCGGACGTACAGACAGACGGACAAAAAGTATGAAAGTTGGGTATCTGAGGTCATAGCTTTCTAACAAAAAAAAAAATTTTAAGATCCGATGGATAGAACCGATTTTGGAAGGGGGTACGGACAGACAGACAGACGGACATCGACCGCATGTCAATACCTACTTTTTCATTTTTTAAATTCTTTCGAATTAAAAAAAGAAAAGTAGGCTAAAAATTATCGGATTCGAGCGAAAGTGGTGTATTTTTTTCAGAAAATTCGAATTTCTCTAAAAATGGAACAAATATGAAAAAACTAAGCCTCAGATGCACACGTTGGTATTAAAGGGAATCTATCTTAAAATTTTCAAAAATCTGAGGGCAGTACAAGTAGGTCTTTTACGATCCACAGACATACAGACACACAGACAGACTCTTTCTTTTATTATTATAGACAACGTGTACGTATTTTCAAAATGCATGTTTTCGAAGAGGCTGTGTATTTTATCTTATTATCCGGATTGACGTAAGGATAGAGAAGGTCCTTACTGCGAGTTAAGGGAAAATGAGCCCGATGGATGGGAGATCTCCAAACGAAAGTGTCTCAGTGTTAATTCAATGGGGAAAAATTATTTTCTAAGCCACATTTCTCCGACTGTATTGAATATTTTTACAAACGGTTTTTTTTAATGATAAATGTAGATAACTTGCAGGTCTATAATCCCACTTTTTAAAATTGCTTCGAAAATTGTATGTAAAATTATTTACGAAAAATTAAAAAAATAATTGAACCTATTTTAAAAAGTGGGATTGTCGGGACCTGTTAGTCAGCTACATTTATGATATAAAATCCTGTTTGTAAAAATATTCAATACAGACGGAGAAATGTGACTTAAAAAATATTTTTCTAGGTTGGCTTACCACTGAGACACTTTGGTTTGGAGACCCGTGGTCCAGCGGGCTCATTGCCCCTTAAACTGCAGCGGGCAGGTAGGCTGCGGTATCTATATCAATGTTTTGGAATAGTTTTACAATCACTTAATAACTCTATCCCAAAAGAAATCATACTAAAAGACTGATTATTTTAGGTCCAAAATGGTTCAATTTATTGTTGTGTTTTACTGTAATTTACCTGCCTATGGCAATATGATTATAGAAATGCTTCTCCTATTATAATAAACTGATGGTGCTACCCTGCACTCTCAGAAACAGATGCTCAAAATCAAAGAAAGTTTCTTCTTCTTTTTTTAATATTGTCGTGGAAAATGTTGCGAGTGAACCTATCGTCAAATTGTAATAAATAGTATGTTTGAAGGTATGCGCATCAGGTTAGTTGTTTATAATCTCGCTATAGGAAAGGATTGTCAAAATGGACGAAATTTGTTTCACGATTAAAAGTGGTAATCTCAAAAGTGGGACTTTCATTTCCGACATCCGAGAGTATGCACAAAACTATTTTTTTTAATTACTTAATATGAAATATTAGGTAAACTACATAATTTGAAATATTAGGTACTTAAAGTATTGCGATAGGGTTGAGGGTGCTACTTCTAAAAATGTCGTTTCTGAACATTGGTCTGGCAGTTTGTCTGCTGAGGTAACTCTACAGCTCAAACTAAACGAGATACAGATTTAAAATTTAGTACACGACTTTTTATAGGACCATTCGAACATTTTAATAAGGTTTTTGAACTTAAGAACTTTTTAGGTTTTAAAGTTACTGAAATTACCTTATAGGGTACAATTACCCTTAAATATGTAATTTTAGGTAATTGACACTAGATAGAGTGGTAACCGAAACTCTTGTTGTGTTAAACCCCCTAGTTTTATATAGTTTTTTTAAAGGTACCGGTATCCTAATATTTGGTGGTGTGTGCATGGTGTGACAACAACAAAAGCTTACCTATGCCTCGCATCGCTCTTCGAAGTCGAGATGCTACTTTCTCTGCATTAAAGTTGGGTGCCGGTTCTATCGTGCCCTGTAAATATCAAAAAATAGTACACTCCGGAAAAATTTGTGAGAAATTTCAATTTTAAAAAATTTGTATTCCCTAGTTTTAGCTTCTACGTTTATAACGTAAAAAGTGGAAGGTTTTACAATCGTTCAGTCCGTCTGTCTGCCTGTCTGTCTGTCCGTCTGTCTGAAGAAAGATGCATAGAGAATTCTAACTTGGCATAAAAATATGAAAAGTTTCGCTTTTATTTTTAAAGCATCAATTGTACTAATTATATATTTTTCGAACTGTAAATTAGTTTAACATACTATAAATAACCAAATTTTCGAAAGAAATATAAATGGGAAATTGTGGCGACACAAAGATATTTATTAAAAAAAGATTACATTATCATTCTTTGAACTTCAAACAAATTTAGCATGGCGAATTTCTTTCTGAGGTGTTTAAATAGTGTGTTTCCTGTTGAGCACAAATGTTGTGTGGAAGCGGTTTAAGTGACTAAAATTCTGAGAAAATCCAATATTCATCTAAGAAATCCCAACTACCACACCTCGTCATTTTCACCAGAGCGAGAAGGAAGGGGCTAATGTTTCGGTTAAATAGCTACACTAAAGTTTAAATATATACATTATAGTACTTTAAAATTAATGTTATAAAAAAAATTTATACATATTTTACAAAACAATATAGTTTCGAGTTTCTTGTCAATCGCGCATGGATAGAATAATCGCCTCTTCACGCCATAAACAGTTGTGTTCGAACAACACAAATTTGTGTTCAATACAAGAATTTTGTGGATAACAATCAACCAAATTCTGGCATGAAACAATACAATATTGAAATGTTGCCATTTTTACATAATACTTGTGTTTAATTTGTATGTTTTAACAAGTTTTTAATGAGTGTACTGAACTAATTAAGCAAATTAAATTGAATGTGTCAGCCCTCCAGATAGAAAAACATAGTTGAAGTAAAATCTTTTTGGTCATATTACATATCGTAGCATGCCAATGCAACTTGATTTGTTGTAATTCTGAAACAATTATGATAGAATGAATGCCTGTAAAGCATGTAAGTAAAAAGTGAAGTATAAAAATCCTTTTAATAAAAAAATATTCAATGCCTTTAACATCGGCCTAAACATCAAAACCTATTTTTTAACTTTTTACTTGAATATGTTTAATTTGTTAGTAAAAGCTTGCAACTTACTGTAAATACTTCTTAAAAATGAAGTTTATTTTATAAAGGGTCATAATGGAGCAAAGTTGAACTAATAAAGATGCTCCAATTTACGATACCAAAAAAGTATACGAGTGCAGTTTCGGAAAAATATTTTTCTTGAAAAACTTTCAAGTTTTACATTTTATAAACAACCTTTCTTTAAAAAGAACTAAAATAGTTATATATGCAACAAGTGTGAAAAGTGACACTTTTTAAAACTAGTGGATTTTATTTGATAATGACACGTATTTATTAAATAATGACACGTGTTTTAAAAAGTTTACTTTACACACGTGTTTCATACACTATTTTTTATAATTTACGTGAAAAAAATCAAATCTCATTGGTTCAAAAATAATTCACGTGCTAATTTTTTTACGTAAAGAAGATCGGCATCGATAAATCTCTGGAACTACAAAAGGCAAACTTATTTTTTAGTTTGAAGTCAAACATTTGAACATGGATACCGATTAAAAAATAAAAAATAATAAAATTCACGCGCATAATATTTATAAATAAAGCAGATCAATAAATTTCTGGATTTTATGAATATTATGATATAGAAATTTTACTTGAAATGTTGGCATCTTATGAAAAGAGTGAAAAAAAAGTACTTTTTCCACTGCTTTTGGGTGAAAAAAAATTTCATCACTGTTTCTAAAAAGTATAACTTTTCGCACGCATCTGCTATTAAAATTATAATGTAAAAATCGGATTTTTTTCACGCAATTATAAAAAAAATGGTTTATGGCAACGGTTTGCTCGATATAGAATCATGTCATTATACAAATAGTTTTTTAAAAAAACTATCATGAATTAACATATGTATAGCTTCCAAAATAAAATCCCGTTTATAAGAAATCAAATTTGTCGGAAATCATAAATTCACCAATTTTTTTTTAAATATCTTATTAATAATCTCAATTTTTTCCCAAGTTTTCTTATTTAAAAGCTCAAAGTAAGTTAGATATTGTAAAACCACTTTAAAATAATATTTAATGTATTTTTTAACATCTTTTAGATATGCTTAATTTCTTATAAATTCACTAATTTTTCTTACAAATCTTAAAAATAATGTTTTTATGTCTCGTAATATATAACTAAAAACAAGTGCGATATTGGGAATCCAAAAAGAAAATATTATTAAATGTGTTTTTAACAATTTTTATATATACATACCCAATATATTTTATCGTACAACGCAGACATCATTCCTTTTTCAATATCATATGAAAAACATCAAAAACATATTGATGTTATTAATGTTGCATGCCTCAAATGATGCTAGACTCAGGCAATCTATCCATTTTGAAGGACTGAACCAATTGTAATCTGCCCCGGCCATCGGAAAATTTTACTTAGTTACAACGATTTCTTTTGCCAATACACGCAACTTGATCAACTTAGTACGATTGTAGATTTTGTTCGGGTTTGCTAGCACGTTAATGTATTTTCAAAGTGGAACGTATATTTTCATTCCAAAGTTCCATTGAAGTTTTTTCATGTCAATTAAATTACCATTGCATTAATATTAAACCGATTTTCGTATCAATTTAGGTTAAAACAATGCAAAGAAAAAGTGTACACGTAGATAATGGAAATACAATCGTCTTGCAACGTTTGACATATTTTTTATTTGAAATACAATAATCGTTTTTTACTTTCAATTACATAATATGAAATATAAGGTAATGAAAGCACTGGATAGGGTTGAAAATTTCTGAAATTTCTTCACGTTTTAAAGGGTACTGATTCTAAAAAGGTGGTTTTCGAAAATTGGTCCGTCTGTCAGACTATCTGTCTGTTTAAAACCCCACAATTTGGTACACAAGTGTTTATCACCTTCCAAACGTCATTAAGGGCTAATGAGCGCGATCGACCACGGGTCTCCAAACTAAAGTGCCTCAGTGTTAATCCAATGGGAAAAATTATTTTCTAAGCCATATTTCTCCGACCGTATTGAATATTTTTACAAACGGTTTTTTTAATGATAAATGTAGATAACTTACAGGTCTCTATAATCCCACTATTTGAAATTTCTTCGAATGTTTTGTGTAAAATTATTTATTAAAAATTTTAAAAAAATATTCTAACCAATTTCAAAAAGTGGTATCTTCTAAAAGTGGAGGAGGGTATCATGGAATACAATTTACATTTTTAAGAATAATTCTTTTGGTTTTAAATAAAAATCCACACAATTTTAAGTACAAAACTATAACTAATGGTAATGAAGTGAAAATGGTGAAACAAAACAGTACTTATTTTTTTTATTATGAAAAAATGTACTTTACAAAAAAGTTACAAATGGAGGTTAATATGGGATAGTCGGGTAATACGAAATAGTTGTTTACAGCTATTGAAAATGTAATTATACTTCACAGAGCATAATTGATTTTAACTCAAAAACAAGATTTTAAAATTTTCATTCAAATAGTTTTGTTTTTTTAGTCTATTTACTAAATTACAGACATCTCTAGTAGGTTTAGGTCTTTCTGACTGTTAATCTTTTTCTTAATATCATCCTCCAACTCTTTATATGAGGAGTAGGTTATGGAATACTTAACTTTTACGTCGGGTAATGCCTAGTATTCTATAATACCCGACACGCCATTTTGGATTATGAGCCATTTTACTGACGTATAAAACATTGATAGCTAAAAAAACGACTTCAGCATAATAAACTACTATTCTTTTAGTATACATTATTCTTAACAACAAAATTAAAGTCTCATGATTACTGGTAGATTAAGATGTTCGAACACTTTTGGGGGAAAACTTTTAAAATTCCGAAAACACACTTTGTTTTGCCGCGACTGAACAAGAAATTAACTCTTTGTGTACTGCGTCATGGATTTCTTAGGTCTTTTATGGCATTTCCGCGTAATGGCAGAACGAGAAAGGGCTGAAACTTCAATATCCCATATTCCACGACTATTCCATAATACCCTCCTCTCCTCTATTGCATAAAAACCCCGTTTCTAAAAATATTCAATACAGCCGGAGAAATGTGGCTTGGAAAATATTTTTTCTCCGTTGGATTAAAATTGAGACACTTTTGTTTGGAGACCCGCGGTTCAACGGGCTCATTCCCCCTTAAAGGGTTTTCGAAAAAATTGCGCAAGGGTGAAAAGAGTATCTGCCCTAGAACTTTTGGTTTTTGAGGTATTACTGAAAAACGCAAAGATATTCAGACTTAAATTTGGTAGACGAGTTTCTAGTACCTGTCAGACGTCATAATTAGGTTTTCGAGAAATCGCGCATGTGCAAAGGGTAGCTACCACAGAACTTTTTTGGTTATAAAGTTATTGAATTTACCAAAGGGTGTATATGTATAAGTACCTCTAAATGTATTGATTTATTAAGTGTTAACTGAAAGTCGTGTAGTTTTACATACCACTAGTTTTCGCATTTTTTTTTAAATGTGTACTTAATAAATTTTTAAAGGTCTGATAATAAGAGGGACCTTGTTAATCCTATAAAGTTCAAATCAATATTGTCACATCATTAGAAAATAAGTTACAAACTCTTGAATACCAAAAAATAGATTGTATATAGTAAATTTCAACTTCAATGGATCAATCGATTTCTGTGCTTCAAAACTATAAATAGAACAATAAGTCTTGACAAATTACTGAGCATCAATTACATATTTGTTGAAATCACCCAAAAAATGTTAAGAATTTCGTCACCAAGTTTAGTAATAAATCAAAAGGAACGCATTCTCACGGAAAAATAAAACTAATGGAGAACAGTCACGCAAAATTTGAGTAATGCACATTCGAAAGATTAGTTCACTTAGCTTTCAATTCCAATGTCATGTTTGTTAGAGTTAGAAAGTAGAGTCGCTAAAAGTATTATTCTAAAAAGCATATTCGGAATTAGGTTCAATTAATACTACCTTGGAATGCAATAAATATCAGTACCAATAATGCTAAATCCTTCTAAAACAAACATCAATCAAAAAATATCCTATAAACTTTTCGGAATATTCTAATTTTAGCTGGCACACTACGTTTATAACGTAAAAAGTAGAAGGTATTATTATCGTTCAGTCGCCACTTTCACAAACGAACCGCAAGTCGCATAAACAAGTGGGATACGTCATTTTGAAGCAAAAAATCAGGCTAGCTTACATCCCAAATTTCATTAAAAAAAATAAATTAGAAGTATATTTAAAGTTTAAATAACTAAAAAATTAATCTACATTGAAATAACATGCAAATTCCATTTTCATTCAATATTTTCACTGTTGCCATTTCGTCAAACGTACGAGAAACTTTATTTAAAATAAAAATAAAATCTCTTGAAAAAATATTTATTTATGTATGATGATTAAGTTTGGATTGATGTCATATCATAATAGAGTTCTTTGATGGTTCATTATATATGTATGAGGTGAGGAAAGATGCATTACGAATTCCAACTTTGAATAAAAAATATGCAAAAGTTCGCTTTTATTTTTAAAGCATCAATTTTACTAATTATTATTTATTCTTCTCTTTTTCGAAAAAAAATTAATGAACATGGGAAATTGTGTCGACTAAAAGATATTTATTAAAAAAATAAATTGCATCATTATTCTTCGAATTTCAAACAAATTTAGTAAACGATAATGAGTAATTATTAATTTGCGAAAGAAGATTAATGAAAATAGTTATTTTTGCCGTTTAAAAGTTTGAATTAGAAATAAATTATTAGTTTTTTCTTCGATGTACAAAAGATAAATTTGTTTCAGAATTCATTGTATTCATGCTTTATGTTTAATTTTTTTTATCAAAAGAGTTTTAAATTAAAAGGTCTAAATTTATAGTATTTGTATTCATGTAAATTAGCATAAACTGGGTACAAAAAGAATACGCACACAATTTCCTAATAAAAATAATTTATTTTCTAAACTGCATAAAACCATTTATATATTTGTTTTATTTTCCACTTTGATTTATTCTGCAGATACTGTCTATCGAAAGAGAGAGAAAAAAAAGTTAATTAAGTTTAAGATTAATTAAGTTTTTTGAATACGTACGTAAAAGAAAACATCGCTTATTTAAACGTATAGACTATATAATAATACAATATTTAGAATAATTAGTTAGCAAAATATGCGACTTAATTTTTATTTGAATTCGGGCAGATATACACTGAAAAGCCAAAATAACTGGTATAGGCATACATCTGCGAATAAAGGTGTATAAAACCAATCGAAGTTCGTCGCTATGTTCAGCAGCGTCTATGTGCTGCTATCATGACAGGTTATGAAAATTGAAGGGATTTTGAAAGTATCGGGATTTGAGAAATAAATTCCATATCCATGTATCTCCGAGGTGGAGATAAATTTTGGATTTTCACTTACAACAATTTCACGAGTGTACCATGAGTATCGATAATCCATTAAAAATTAAAACTACCGACACAGCTGCGTCCTAAAAAAGATCATGCAAAAACGGATCATCAAAACCACGGACAAAAATCATTAAACATGATATATTGCGGATACGTGATATTTACGGCTCCAGAACCCCATATCGGTGAATATTCATTAAATGGTTAACAAGTCTACACTTGTACGACATAGAATAGACATAGACGAAGACGTTTATCACATTTAATGATCAGTTGCCAATGCAATCACATTTAATGATCGACGTCAATGATTTTGTCAACGCCTGCACGATGTTTTTAAGGTCAAAGCTATGTCGTAAATTTGATGTTTTACTGGATTATCGATATTCATGGTACACTCGTGAAATTGTCGTAAGTGAAAATCCAAAATTCATCTCTTCCTCGGAGATGCATGGATATTGAATTCCATTTCTCAACCCCGATACTTTCAAAATCCCTTCAATTTTCATAACCTGTCAATAGCAGCACACAGACGCTGCTAAACATAGCGACGAACTTCGATTGGTTTTATACACCTTTATTCGCAGATGTATGCCTATACCAGTTATTTTGGCTCTTCAGTGTATATTACGAAAATGTCACGTGTTGATTGATTGTTTAATGTATTCCTTTAGCATAGTTTAAGATAAAAGAAAGAAAACAATAATGGAAAAGTTGAACTGTAAAAACAAGTGGACATAAAGCGAAAATATCGTGAGTATTTAAATGCAGTTATATTGCGTTTTTCCTGCTTTCTACTACAAAGTGGTATTGATTGTTAGATTGTTTAAAGACAAACTTCAATTACTCTAATGAATCTATGGCTGTATTTTTACCTTTTTTTATCGGATTTTTTTTTAAGGTATCCATATACCTTAGACAACTTTTTCTTTAATTTTTGAGATAGACTTTTTAAACTTTGTGAGAAGATCAGGCACATAAAAACTAACATAAAAATACTTTACTGCAACAAAAAAATATATTATATAATAAATTAATTAGCAATTAATAAATTTAAAAGGGCCAAATTGTGTGCAACGTTACGACATTCCTAATTACTTGTTTTACATAATTTTTGCAGAAAAGAAAACAATAAATGTTCAGGCATGTGATCATATAATATCTAAGCTCTAAGCAATATAGTTATTTAATTAAAATAGTTTGAAATGGCTATAGCTTTAAAATATTATTTTTTTTAATAATTTAATTTTTTAAAAGTCTGTAAAAAATTAAATATTCTTTACAATTGTTATAAAAAGTATGGCCACATGCCCCGATTCTTACTCTTTAAAATAAACTTTAAATTTTTTAAATCGAAGCATATTAATTTGAAATAACTTGCTCGGAGTACAATATAATATTATGAAAAAATCGTTCTTCAGAAAATGAGTTCAAGCCTTTCATTGTAAGATTGATGACAGTAGAATTTCCCTTAAAAGACTGCCTGTAAATCGAAAACTATTTACAGTAGAAGAAATCTTCTTGTACCATTTGAAAGATAAAAAATCAGATAATATTTTAATGCAAAAGTATCAGAGCACATATTTTGATCAATTTTTCCGTTTTCTAAGGTATATGGATACCTTAATGAAGAGTTATATTAACATGGTGGAGATTTCCGTTTGCCTGACTGCCCGTACTAGCTTTCACAAATTCCTTCTAGCATTCCAATTTTAAAAATGCTTTTTTTTTTGTTCGCACTGTATGATATTAGACCTATCTTTGATTGGGGCCTCGGAGAAGAAGAAAGAGGAGAAAAATATAGTAGAATCTACTATTCTTCGCCTCTCTTCTTCTTCTCCGGGGCCCCATTTTTTCCCATCTGTACGTCGGTCCTTTATTTTTTTTTTTTTTTGCTTGTCCAATACAATACCCCTTTGAATTTCCGTTCTCACCGTCCGCTTCCTGATTTTTTTGTAGGAATGATATAATATCATCGGACTATATATATTTTTTTTAAATGTCCGTTTGTCTGCCCGTCCTTTCCTCCGTTCGAACACCGGTCCGCTCCATAGATGAGGCAATAGGTCATATAAGGTCCGTACCCCTTTCAACTTCCGTTGTAATGAAAATAAATTATTTCTCGAGCCTCGGTTGGTAAGTATATTTCACGTGGGAACAGAGCACCAATCGGAACGCAGATCGAAGGTACGGCAGGAATGAAATCTGAAAGGAAATGCGTCACCTAACGCAAGCCAATTATCGACAGCAAAATATTTTTTAGTTTCCAAATCCATTGGGTTATTCTATAATCAACGATATATATTTAAAAAAAAATAATAATGCTTCAAAGTTTTAAAATCACTTCCTCGCCAATATTTTTGGTCATAATTTTTTTTTTTCATAAAATTGTCCAGTTTTACACAATACCTATTATAGTAAGTCTTAGAATTTAAGCTTCAAATAGCCTCTAGCTTGTTATAGCCTAGGGTTTGGATACTATTTATAATTTTAAATAATTTTTAAACAGATTTATTTAAAAAAAATCTTTTATCGTGGAGTGGTTAAAAAATGTTGTAAATAAATTCAAATACAAAAATCTTTACAATTTTATTTTACAACACGTATCTGTAACATTAAAAAAATAATTTGCTTACCCTTCCCCTGCCGTCTTCCGTCATGTTTCTAGATCGGTGTCTCAAGTTGACACAAGGTTGGCACCTGCTAGCGATAGCTTTTTATGTACTTTCTCTGGGTTGCTATTGGATACATCACGCAACCTAAACGATAGAGCAAAACCATGCTTTTTATTATTTTTTACGCACACCGCAGTTTTTCTTGCGACACTAATGTTACGCGGAGCACGGTCACTCAATTTTTAATTAGTTTTTTGGGAGGGTCATCTTTTTCACGGTCGTCGGCAGATTGTTCAAATTGTATGATCGTGTTAGTTCGAAAGGAATTTTTTGTGGATATATAAGAGAATATTGAAAATTCCTGTGTTGGGAATTTGTTGAATTTACGCCGCACTAGAGCTGTCAGCTGCCGCATAGGCGACTCCCTATCCGATAGGAACGGACTACAGTCCTTCCGTAGGGGGAAAAAGTACTTTCGAAGCTTGCGTTAAGATCGGAAGAACTTTAACTACTGTCCGTCTGCATTTACAAAGCCCAGCGAGTAAAATCTGGAATCATCCTTATTTTTTATAAATTTTTATTTAAAACTCCTTGTGTACCACAAAGTATATGCCACGAGGTTTAGAGATTCCTTGAATCCTGATTTTTTGCTGTGGGAAATTGTTTAATTGAATACTAATATAAAATATAGATATAAGAAAACATCAAAATCGATTGATTTCACGAAAGTAAAGAAAAGGGAATCAGTTTTGAAATTGAAAAAAAAAACCTTAAGGTATTTTCAGAGCTTTTATTTAACATCCTCAAAAGGTTTACAAGGAGATAGTGCTCTGGAATTTTACAGTGGTGGAAACAAGTTTTTGTCTACCTGTACAACTATCGATGAAAAATGACAATTTAAATTTGATGATATCATGAAACAATCCTGAGTTTTCATACAATACATTATTACGCCATCAATCCATACTATAATTTTTTACAGATACATTGTCATTTATAAGAGGAAAAGTCAAAAACATAACAAAATTATTTTTTTAAATGCCAGTCTGTACTATTTAATATTTCTTTTAAGAATGCTCCAGTATATATGTGGAAGATTGGTGCAGGTGTTCGATTCTCGAAGTTTCGTTGATGACTTTTAATGGCACAAGATAGCAACTAAAATGTCCCTAAGTATTCACTCATAGAGAATAATAAGAGCTTTGAAAAAAGATTATATAATACAATATTTGAAATTTTTTGTTAATTAGTATCAAATTGTAAATATCAGCCAAACAATGATGTACACTATAGTTTTTCTTTAGTGAGAATAGAAAATATAAACAACCATTTAATGAAGCGCTCTCTTTAAAATAAAATCATATTTATACCTGCAATTACACAACAAAAATTAATTTAAGTATATACAAAAAAGATGAGTAGAGGTATAAAAACATATTTTAAAACTAAATAACACAAGTTCAACTTCAGGATTTTACAATAACAAAAAACTATCTTTAAAAAAAATTATTCTCAATCTCCAATGGACAACAAGGTATAAGACGTAGGTGCGACTAATAGTCGATATATACAGAAAACAATATGAAAAGTTTCAATTGTTAATAATAGAAGTACAATGATAATATTTGTACAATGGCTATGGCACATTCTATTGGGGAAAGTTACTATTAGCTGTGTTTTATAAATTACAGTTTGTGTAGATTCAAATCAAAACCTACTTTCTTCGTAATTGAATTTCGTTGCTGAGAGCACAAACCTCACATTGACTTTGTCACTCTCTAAAACTTTCACAATTTCTGATTGAAAAACATTAAGTAAAAACTAGAATTTTTATTAAAAAAATTTAATATTTGTGACCATTTATTATTAAGTTTAAAATTCCTGATCTATATTAAGCATAACTTGTTTTATAATTATAAAAATGAAATATATTTGTTGAACAGATTACTTTCAGTCATTACAACACATTTCTTTTAAACTATCACAGTGCTTTAAAAAAATAGTTGCGATCCTGAAAATTGGTAACATGTATGATAAAGTATGTTTAAGAAAACTATGGTACTTTTTTTTTAACAAGAATGGAGAATGTAGGTTTTGGTTCTATATTCTTATAATTGCTAAAAAGAGACTTAACATTCCTTACACAGATACAGGGTGAAGCAAATAAAAATGTCCCCAACATGGAGATAAGAATACGACAGAAATGTTGCCAAGCCAAAAACAGGTTTGCTAACATGAAGCCATTGATCACTTCAATATTAAGCCCAAACAAACGCTTGGCGACGTATTTGCTGGCAACTACGCTATGGTTTGAAAAGCTAGTCGAAATGAAATATAAAAAGGTTTGTAGAGCTCTGATAAAAAAAAGTTCCCAGTAGTGATTATTTCGGTTGTTATTTATCGTAGAGAATCGGACCTTTTTGTTTTTGTTACTACAAAACATTCTAAATTGATTGCAAGACAAAAAAATTTGCATAAGAAGCCGTCTTCATACAAATACACACTACGATCTGAACTGGCCAATAGTCCATGAGTAGCTCTAATGTGATGCTAATCCAATCCAACCAATGCAAACACAGGTTTGTCAAGTGAAACCATTGCACGCTTGAATAATCTTTTATTTCCACTTGAAAGCTTTCAGGCGGCTTCAAGAGTTTTTCTCGCCAAGCATTTCAACGTATTCCTATCTCTAGACCAGGGCCGCTTTTATTTGTCTCACCCTGTACAATTACAATTACAGAATAATTTCTAATTTTACAATAATTACATTCAGGAAATCACCAATTCCAATCCATAGAAAAGATATTACACACTTGTGCAGCAGTTTAATATGTGCTGTATAATAAGGATTATCCTGCACCAGACAAAAAAAAATCTAATACTACACACTTTAATTTAGAAAAAAATACATATTCTAAAAAAAAGATACCTAATATCCCACATTATCAAAAAAAGAAATGTGTATTAATTTCTAAAGTTACATCCCAAAAGAATAAGAAATAAAATTGAATAAACACCAAAATAAAAGACATAAACCAAGAATAAAATTTTCCAAAGATGGCTAGTGAAGTGAGCAAATAAATAAAAACAAACATGCAAACACAATTTCTATTTAAACAAAAAACTAACTAAAAGTATAAAAAAAATTCACAAATAAAAAACAATAAAATAATACTTTAAGTAACCATGTAATATTTCAACCACTAACAAAATAAACTTCACCAACAAAAGTAAATTTATTTATACCTAAAAAACTTAACTTTAAAAAAAATGCACGTGGTGATTTAACCACAACAAAACTTCACTTAAAAGAAATTAATTTAAGTAGTAGGTTGCATTTATTTGCAACAAGCCAGTGCTATTCCAAATATTTTGTTATTTGAAGTATTGTGCATATTGTACCACATAAAATGTGTCTTCATACTGCATTAGAAGTAAAATACAATATATATACACTATAAATCACCAAAAACCAGAAAATCCTATTCCTTGAGAACTAAAAATAACTAAATGTGCCAAAATGTTTCTTTTTAATTTCGAAAACTGCAAAACATTGTTCGTTTATCACAAAGATAAACAGATTGTTAAATAAAAAGTGAACAATGCAAAATAAAAGATTTTAACAAAGCCATAAAACTTAAAATGTAAGACAGCAATGTTATGGTACTCAAATTAAAAAAGAAACACTGAAAAAATTATCTTATTTATAAAAAAAAATTAATTTATTAATATTTGTTGTATAAGAGATTAACACAGTATTAGTACAATCCACATTTGCTAATACAAAATACAAGCTGCAAAAAAAAAACTTTCAATAGCTGAGAGAGGTTTGGTTGGTTTTGAATTGCACCGCAATACAGCAAAAACTGGCGGCATGACACACAGTGGTTCTGCATCTTTTTCAAGAGTCTAATATCAAGCAGTGCATTCTTTTTACGAACTCCAGTGAGAATAAAAAGCCTTTTAAATTATAATTGTAGGCACATAAATAAGAAATAAAATTTAACTAAATAGGGGTAGCTACTTTTTATTAACATCTTTTTTCTTGCAGTTAAAATCAATCCAATGATTACACTTACATTAGATATGGTACAGTTAGTGAATAAAATATAAACCAAGACCTCCTGGAAACCAAACGAGTCTTCAAAATTAGCAAAGGTAGATTGTACATCATAATGAGAAAAAATTATGTGACATAGCATTATTTCTAGTAAACATATTAAAAACAAAATCTTAAGTTACTTACTTATGCACATTCGAACATAAAAGCTAATTTTATGCAAGTTTTCCTGTACATCGACCTTATCACAGGGCTCGAAATTAACTTTTTACGCCAGGTGCACGAGTGCACCCAAGTCTTGTGAATTAGGTGCACTAAATAATAGTTAGGTGCACAAATATAAATATTATGTGCACACATATAATATGAATAACAAGTTAAAAAAAACCTTTTCTTCATACAAATTGACTAAATGCAGGGTTTCCGCGTATATGAAAAGTCATGAATTTGGACATAGGGTAAATTTTGTCATGAAAAGTCATGAATTTAGCAAAAAACGATCAAAAGTCATGAAAATCGTTGTATTCGAATCGCTGGAGTTTCGCAACTTTCGGATCGCTGTAGTTTAGCGATTTTCCGATTGCCGTAAATTTCGCGACTTTCGGATCGCCGTAGTTCCGCGACTTTCGGATCGCCGTAGTTTCGCGACTTTCGGATCGCCGAAGTTTCGCGACTTTCGGATCGCCGAAGTTTTGCGACTTTCGGATCGCCGAAGTTTTGCGACTTTCGGATCGCCGGAGTTTTGCGACTTTCGGATCGCCGAAGTTTTGCGACTTTCGGATCACCAGAGTTTCGCGACTTTCGGAACTTGGGTGCACAACGTGCACCCAAGTTGAAAACTTATGTGCACAATTTTCTTTTTAGGTGCACGGTGCACCCGTGCACCCGCTAATTTCGAGCCCTGCCTTATCATATTGAATTATTTTATTTAATCTAAAAAATATTATATAATAAAATTAATTTATTTAATCTAAAAAATATTAGATAAAACACATGAACAAATCCTTAAATCTCACGGAAAATTATTTACCTCATGCTTGGTAAAAAAAAAATTATGCCTGCACTTAAAAAGGATTATTTTTAGAGCTTTTTGCACATGTGCGCGAGTAACCATTACTTTACATCCTTGCTCCGTTTCCTATGAATATGAGAATGCTTTTGAAGGAAGTTATACTTGGGGAATATCTCAGGGCAATAGAGACACTTGTACGAGTGTGTGGAGTGCAGTCGCTCATGATATGTGATGTGGCACTTCTTATCGGTCGAATAGACACAATAGCGACACTGAAATTTACTACTGAACTGGTGAACCTTTTTTATAAGCGCTGTAAGAAATGAAAGAGAATTTTTATTAAAAATTATAAACATTCGGACAATGCAGTTAAGTTTATATAGGTAAGCATGGACAAGAAACATTGATACAGAATTCATACATGTGTATTTTCTAAAAATAGTAATAACTTTTTAAGACCAATTTTCTTAAGAATCTTCAGATGAAACAATATTAGGAAATTAAAGAAATTATAGAAATTTTACACTTGAGAATCTTATAATACGAATAAAAATATGCATAATAATGTATTTTAGGTAAATATTCTTTTAAGGTTTTTTTTTTTTAAAGGAACATATTTTAAGCTTGCTTTTTTTTATATTTTAATTTTGATCATTGTCTGATATTAGTGTTGATGATGTTTAATGATCTTACAAACTTTATAATGCAGGTAGAATATAAATGTTATGGCTCATGGGAACAATAGGTTATTATTTATAATAACTAAAAATTATGTTAATAATAACCAAATTAATCACATTAACCAAACAATATATATATTTTGACCAAAAAAAGATCACATGAACTTAGTAAATAAAAACAGGTAACTTAGCATTGCAAAGTACTAATCAAAACTAAATTTTCGACAGTGAACAAAGTGAACCATTCACAAAACAGAATAAAAAAGATTTTTAAAAACAATAAAAGGCTCTAACTAAACTTAAAACTATTACATAAAAATTATATATAAATTGAATATTATCCAATATAAAAACTCCTATTAGCAGATTTAGTGAGTAGAACTAAAACTAATGCTAAGCAATACCAATAAATATGTTCTAATGTTAAATCTAATAATGATTAATTATGTTAATATTATATTTATACGATACTTAATTAAAAATATTATCAGTCTTATAACAAAATATATTTATATTATTCATCCAATATTTCAAATAAATTATTTATCACTTTATTTAAGTGGCTAAATGCGCTCTAAGATTATCCTGTAAGAAGAAAGGAAAAAAAAAGTGACATTAAATACAAAAATATAGCAATAGACAAATATTATTACAATATAGTTAATTTGAAATTATAAAAAAAAGATTATCCTGAAAAAAGAAGAGAGGAAAAAAGCATCATTAAATACAAAAATATAGGAACAAAAAAATATCATTAATATATTACATTTGAAATTATAAAACGCATGAAACAAGCTTGAAAATTTAAGGCAGGGTTTGAAAATTTATTAGTTGTATGAAATATGAAGAGGAATGTTTACCACCATTGGGCATTTTTGTTGCTTAGCAACGTAACACAAATCGAGACTGGCCATTAAGCATAGCTGTTCTATAACTAGTAAAGAACAATGAGAACAACATAACAAATAATTTCGTTTCTAAATAGCAAATACAGTCCAATATTTTAAATAACTGATTTATCACTCACACCGCTTTGATTTATCAGTAAAAAGAAGAAAGAAAAAAACATTAAACACACACAAAAAATGGGAACAAAGATCATATTACAATACATTTCATTTGAAATTATAAAAAAAATCATGTTTAATATTCATATCACAAATATACAAAAAAATATAAACCTAATTAAAAATAAATATGCTACAAAACAGCTAGATATTATATTGTTAAAACTAATCTCGAATGAGAAATTTTAAAAAAGTGAAGAATCATTCATCTAATTAGAAAGAATGATCTCTAAGATTACAAATTTAAAGAATCACTCATTTTAGAAATTAAATGATTTTAAGATTGGATTTTAGCTATGAGATGAAGAATCAATTTATAAGACGATTTTAATACTAATACTCAATTACAAGGTTTACATTATGCTTTTAAAAAGTTATAAATTGGTTTTTAGCAAAAATACGTCCTGATTTTTACACTTCAGGAATTATCACTATCTTATTAGTTAACTTTGTATTAATAAAAAACACCCCTTTAAAATAATCCTATTAATTTTTTTTAAATAATAAATATATTCAGGCATATTAGTACGGAGTTATGCAGAACGATTTATTCATATAGATATTAGATTTCAGGACAAATAAGTAGAAATTGAAATGTTTTCAACGTATACAAGGAAATTAGTTGCATTTTAAAAAAGGATACATTTCGCTCAGAATCGCTACAATATTTTAGATATGGCTTGAAAGATAAGGATAAAATATTTCCATATCCAATTAAATAACACAGCCGTAATGATTCTAAATTTTAGCAAACATAATTTAAATGATCAAAAAATTTAAATATTTGGTTTGGTCTACTTTCACTTTTCAAAGGTTTATTTATATATCGCCATTGCCAGTTCCGAAGAAGCATGTTATCTCAACCAAAAATTAATAATGAGTAGACAGTTGTTTTAACTTACAAATTCGGCATCTACCATATTATCGCAATCAAAAAAATAATTTTTTCTTTTATATTGCACTAATTAAATTAGAGGTATTAAATCTAAAAAAATGGCATGAAGTAGTATCTTTATCTTTGAGTGGCAACGTTTTCTCGTTTGTTAGTTTGTTTTGTAATGTTTGTTATTTGTTTCCGTCTGATTGTTCGCTGAAAGGTTTTGCAATCGAATCAAACACAGACTTATGTGAGGTGTGGTTTTTTATACAGTTGTTCAAAACGCGTCACTGGTGCTTTGCGATTATGTGTGTCACTTTGCATTCGGACCTCTGCGATGAAATTCCACTTCCTGAGCTTCGCCCTGGACAGCATTTAAGGTAGATCTTATCAGTGGCATTTTCGGATGAGTTATCTCCACACAAATTCACTTGAGTGATCATGATATTCAGTAGATATGTCAAACCAACAGTATGCTGAGTGCAGTCGCTCGGTTTCGGAAGGGGACTTGATCGGAGTCGACAAGCGGAAGCTCAAGCACTTCGACGATAACGAAACCAACGAGGACAAGCAAGTTTTCTTCACCCTTCCCCGATGGATGAGCGGGAGGAAGAAACGGAACAAGATCAAATACGTCAAAATAGACGTCCCCTTCTCCTCCTCCCAAGACGCTAAACCCGTCCTCCAGAACGGATTCCCTAAGAATGCCCACAAAGAAGAGAGGCCCAGCACTTTCATCCGCAAGCTCTTCAGAAGCAACTCCTTCTTTTCGTCATCATCTAACTCAGCCTCCAAACACCTAGTCACTAAAAATTCCCCCGTGTTGGACGCCCGGAGCAGCAGCGCCTTCAACTTCCACTCTTTCGACTGCGGGGAATATTTCAAGGACAAGTGTCCCGCCGTCTGCGGCATCAGTAACCACGGCAACACGTGCTTTATGAACGCGGTCGTCCAGTGTCTCAGCAACACGGATACATTCGCAGAGTACTTTGTCGCCGACCATTTCCGGATAGACCTCGCCCGCCGCAACAAGCGCCATTCCAAGCGGTACGGCACCAAAGGGGAAGTCACGGAACAGCTCGGCTTGCTACTGAAGTCGCTCTGGTCGTGTCAGTATTATGCCCAAGTTTCCAACAAGTTCAAGACCACGGTCGCCAAGTTTGGGGCCCAGTATGAGGGGAATGACCAACATGATGCCCAGGAGTTCTTGCTGTGGTTGTTGGACAAGGTGCATGAAGATTTGAATGTCGCATCCAAAGAGAAATATAAAAAGACTAAGGTGAGATCTCAATTTTAATCTACCTTTCTTACATATTGGCCTTGTTCATAAGTTTTCATTTAAATCCTCTTTCACGTAGCTTCATTACATTAATTTCCTATAGGTCCGTTTTCAATCTAATAGCACAGATTCGAATACTTTCCCACACATATCATATAAGTTTGTCAACAAACGCTTTTAACTTTCCTTTCTGATTCAACAAAGTTTTTGTACGTTCTTGAAACCCCTCTTTTAAGCCTAAGAAAGGTTTATTTGAACTTCTTTAAAGTTCGAATAAACTTTAAGGACAAAAAACCTTAAGGCCTTTAACCCAAAGTGAAATCGTTGGACATCCAATATATCTCATGTTTTTATACTAATGATCTAGAACTTAATTCAATACTATTCAAAAAGCTACTCATGAAACATATTTCTGTTTCATGTATGAATATTTAATATCAATATTTAGACTGTAAAATTAAGTACCTTTTTAATGTGGGCATCTTAAGCATATTTTACATGAATCCATACCACCTACATGTGTTGGATATTATAAATTATAAAAAAAAATTTCATTATAATGAGTTAAATATGTTTTGGTAAATTATCAAAATCCTGCAAATGACTGTTGCCGAATCCATATATCTTGTTTGAGTTTTTTTACCAGTCACTTATTAATATTTAAACATATACATATTTTGGTATGTTAAAATATGTAGCACAAAGTTACCTATCATATGACATTATTTTAAATTCATTTTTAATCTAACTACTGTTATGAAAATATTAATTCGTAAGATAATGGTAATGGAAATACTCTATGGTTGCATGTTATAGTCTTTGAATTTTTAAATCTTTTTGATAAATATATGATGATTATAAATGATGATAAATATATAATATATTAATATTGTTTAAATTAAGCAAAATCTCTTCTCTGAAGAAGTTTAAAGGTTAAATTTAATTTCTATATAACTACTTGACAACACATAACACACCTGAGTGTATTTTTAAAAAATTTCATTCATTTCAAGATGGACAATCAAGTTAACATGAATTGTTTTTTTATTGTATAGGTTGTAAAATTTATTGTGCTTGCTGTTTTGTTTTCCCACTTTAATGTCAAGAGCATGACTTTTTTCAGAAACTATTATATTTGGTTTCAATTTTATGTCTCTAATAAAGCTGTTGATTGCTTGCCAGCTGTAAAAACAAATTAAATTTGTTGTTTTTACCATCTTTTCCGAACAACATCGGGTCCTGGTATTAAACAGAAATTTTACTGTCAGCATTATCAAACCTAAGAGTGGTAAAAAGCGTACTGTTTTATTTCAATTTATGCATTTCTGTGGCTTAACTTCAAATTTTTTTCTATGGGGAAGGAGTATAAAAAAAATGTGGAATATATGAATCAAAAATATAATAAACCAATTAATTTAATTAAAATAACTAAATGTTATTTGCATGATGAGTTTATATATTTGGTTTGTTAAAAATGACAAAATTACTTACAGCCTTCATTCCTGCATTTCCTTCAATCAGTGCACCTATTGGTTTTCTGTTTCCACATCACATTGATTCACTAATCAAAGCATAATAAAGAATTTGTTTTCATTTAGCATTTCTGTTGCCATTTAAAACCTGAAACATGCCCATTACTTTTCTATCTTTTTATTTTATTTTTTGGAGTGATTTTAACAAAAATATTACCATAATACTACCATTTGAAAGATTTTTGTATCCTGTTATTCTGAATGTTGCCGTGGATGAGGAAACTGCAGTAACCCCAACAATGAAATGGACCATTTTTACTCCAAACTAATCAGTCCATCAGTGTACTTTCTTAATACGGTAGAGCCATTTAAGTGCTTACAACAATAGTCTAAGTCATTAGTCTAGTTACTGCAGTTTACCTGCCCACAGAAGAAGATAGTGCTTTGTATCTGAACGACTGTTATCACTACAATCCCTTAATTTTAAATCTAGGGAACGAATGGCCGCACCGATGAGGACATTGCGGCTGAGATGCTGGCCAATCACCTGCGTTGCAACAGCAGCTTCATCCACGACCTCCTCCAAGGTCAAATGAAGTCTTCCCTGTGCTGTCTAGGGTGTGGGAGGCACAGCAACACCTTCGACCCTTACCTGTGTGTGTCCCTGCCCATCCCCCAGACACACAATGTGCCCCTCTATCTGCACCTAGTCTACTTGAATGAAAAGATCAGGATGGTAAGTGGGTGTTCGGTTGTATTCGTGCAGTGGAAAATAAGCCAGCAAGCAGAGTTTTAAAATATTAGATTTATTTAATTTCAATAAAAACAGCTCATTTACAAGGTCCACAGTTTTAAAACACTAACGAACTTAATCACTACAGAAAGATTGTATATTATTAAAAAACATCATATCATAAGAAATAAAGTATATAGATATATATACCACGTTACTCAAAGACCGAAGCTTAGATTCATGGCTGAGTGATGTGGCCGCAAATGATTGGGTGCTTACTTCATTAAGGAAAACGCCCACCAGGACGCTGTTCCAAACACAATCACACCTAAGTTCATGACATCAGGGGCAGCAAGGCAACATAAAAGTAAGTAATCCTCACAATTTGCATGAAAAAGGTTTATGCCAACAGTCCTAATTTTTACCAAAAGGCATGAAAATTAAAAAATGTAATATTGTTGATCATTGTACATTTGTTTGCAAGAGGGTAAACACAAATTTAGTTCTGCCTTTAACCAATGTTGAAGGGTTGTAGAGCCCAGTCGATAAAGCGCTTGCCTTGTAAGCGAAATGTCCCAGGTTAGGTCTTGTGCATTACCATAATAACTACTGACCTATAAACGGTCTGTGTAGCTAAAAAATCTGGTGAATAACTACCATGTGTAGAAGGACTGACGTTTAATATGCTCCAAAATCATGATTTTGCCCTTAAAAAGTGTATTGGGTGCTTACTCAGGTGTCGGCATGTCACTTGACTACAGTTCTAAATTATGACGCCAATAGCCCTTGTGTAGCTCTAGTGCGAGGATAAAAGTTTATAAAAAAAGGGTAGACTTGTAATCTTTAAAAAGGGGAGTAACATGCTCATTGACACAAAAATCTCAGTATTAAAAAAAATTTCACATGACACATCCTTCCATTAAGCTCTTCAATAGTCTGCAAGAGGATAAAACACAACTTTTTTTGGCTTTAATAAACCGAGAGGTGGACAATATAGCCAACCCTTGGTAATTAAAAACCAATTATAAGTCATGATGTTCTAGTTTTGCACTGTTAGGACTACTCCAGTATGTAACCTTAAAACAAATTTTATGGGCCTGAAAAGTAAAAGTTGTGTGTTGGAACTTGGAACCCTGATCAGTTACCAAGAAATGCCTTACTTCATATGAATCAAGTTAGCCTTTAGAAAGTGTGTGTAAGGTGTTACTGAAAAATAAAGATATAAAACATTTCTGGCAAATTTGTAACTTCCTCAACCTGTTTAACAAACAAATTAATTTTCTTGATTGATGTTATCTCTAAAAACAGAAGGGTGATTTAATCTTCAAATAGTAATCTTATATTCAAAATATAACATTTTCTTTGTCATAGGTTTAGTTAACTACTGAAATTTCTATTAGTCAACCTATATAAAAGTATTTTTCTACTAATAGTCAATTGCTGGTCATATAGAAGAATCAATAATAAGTCCATCAAAAGTATACCTACTTTAAAATATTCCATTTTACTTTTAATAAACTAAAGTAATCAAAATTATTTAGAGCTGTCTCTGTACATACTCTCAAATATAAACTGTTTATAACTCAAATTAAAGAAATTTTACATTTTCTGCTTGCCATTAAATTATTTTTTTTTTCAGACTAAAGTAGGATTATTTGTTGATTCCCAGGCAACAGTTGCTGAACTTCGTGAGAAGTTAAATGTTCATTTCGGAACTTCAAAAGATAATGTGAGTGTTTTAGTAGTTGAGTGATTTAAATATTTGTTGTTTGTTAGATTGGTGGAATATACTGTACAATATTTAAATTAAAAGAAACTGGCTATGTAACCATATTTTAGTTGCATAATAGACCATTAATTTCAGAAAATGATTAAAAAAATGTATTAAAACTATATTTTTGTCTGATCTCATTATTTTTTTTTATTTTGAAATATAGAATAATTTAAGTTTGATTATAATCTACTCGCATACACTTTTCACCATTTTTTTTAATGTCCACCAATATTTTATATCTGCTTTTATTTTCAGTTGCTACTGTTAGAAGTGATTGACGGACAGTTTCGCAGGACATTTAAAAACTCTGACTTGGTTACCAGTTTCAAGGATAGTCAAGGCTTGTATGCCATAGAAACCCCAGCCAAAAGCAAAAATGTTAGCATGGAAAGTGAACATATTTTATTAGTTTTAATTAATAAAATAGAAAAGGAAGAAGGGGAGTGTGAAATGTAAGTTCTATTAATACTCTTCACTCTTGAGCAAAATTCTACATGTTCCAGGGCTCGAAAAATCTCAGAAATTTTACCCGTCCAGGATGGCTTACCCAACAATATACCCATCCTCCTTTGAAACTAACCCGTCAAACTTTAATTATCTATAAATAGCTTCTAAATAAATAAAAATATAATATTGTTTTATTTATTATAAACGTTTATACAAAATGCACAATGTATTAGTAGTTACTAGGGTTACATTATACATTAATAAAAGAAATACTAGGTTGCTATGATAGCAACCTCATATTTATTTTATAACTATCAGAATTAAAATGACAAAGTTCATGTTAGCTGGAATGTTAATTTATCCGAGGCTACTACGTTTTTTAATAAATCAAATATGGCGTTTGCCAGTTCCACACTCAAGGCAATGATTTACAGAGGTTTCTGCACAGAAATGTGAAAGGGGTTTTCCAGTTAGGTAGATGTTCATAATTGCGTTTAATTATCCTTGTTTAAGACCAGTGCATAATATGTTTTCTATCTAATTGTTAATTCCTTCGTTGTTACAAGTCCAAAAGCACATGCACTGAACAACTTTTTTTGTTTACCGATTACGTGAGCTTGCGCATTTGGTCTGATGAAGGATTCAACAGGATTTCTGGATTAAAAGGTCATTTTAGAAGTGAAATCTAGACTCTTGTAAGATAACAACAATTTCAAATGTATCACAAACATTAACAGGGGAATGGCCGTCCACGAGGACGTAGGGATCGAGTAATTAGTTGTCCTCGGGGAATTTTTGACCGGACGGGCGGTTTTTGGAGCCCTGACATGTTCTTTGTGTAAACATTTTTTTAAACAAATATGTCTTTATAAGTAAGTTTTGCAAGTAATTTTGAAAAAAAGTAATTGCAGGGAGGCATTTTAATTTTGGGTTTTAATCCTAAAATACATATTTTTTGTGTGTTATGAATACAAAAACAAGCTCTGTAAATTTTTTTTAATTAAAAGTCCATTTTAGCTTTTTTTTAATGCAAAACACCTTTAAAATTTACTGCTAAAAATCTCTTTAGAAGAAATTTTAAGTATCAAGAAAAATTGAAGGGATTCTACAATCTCTTTTGCTAATAATTTTCCTATTAAGATTCATTAAAAGAAGTTGAAAGCTTTATCATTAATGTCTCAATTACTTCAATTTGTGCTTAATTTTTTTTCTCTCAAGCCTATGGAGACCTTTTATAGTGGATCTGTCCAGAGAAGTTAACTATGAAGAGCTTAAAAAAGAAGTTTTTATCACTATTGACCATTTATTCAAAGGCAACTTGGAAAAAGTAATTATTTAAATAAAATGATCAATTAAATATTGAGTTTCAGCATTATAAATAGTAAAGTTTATTTCAAAATATACTCTATAGAGTTTAATCTAATAATCCTAATTCAATGAAGTTTTTATATTAAATTTTACTTACGTTTAAAATATATCTCACAACATTGGTTAAAATCTTAAATGCAGACTTAAGCCCATTGTCCTTTCTAGTTGTTGTCTAACAGCTTCTTTTTTAACGAATTCTACTAGTTTTCTTTTTTTTTCTTTTTTTTTTTAAATTTTGCTTAGTTTTCCTCAAAACCAGTTTTAACAATGGATGTCTCCTCCATGAAATGCTCTTGTCTTAGCCACATTCTTTTTTTAAACTTCTTTCCTTTTTTTTTAATCGGAAGAATTTAAAAAAATTAAATGGATATTAGCGTCCTGGAAATTTCTGGCCATCTGTTCTAATTGCCAGATTTATAAAATTAAACTTTTTGTTTGAAAAGTTCAACATCAGATATTTATTCTTTTAAACTTTTTGTGTCTGTGCCTCCCCTCTCACCTTTCAACTTGTGTTCTAGTAATCATATTTTTTTTAAAATAATAATTGCTGTTTGATTTGGAGATTTAACAAAACGTCTCTCTGTTATAATTTTTGTCTTCTGTATTATAATAATTTCAGTGAGATTAAAGTAACAGCTGGAAACTAGGCTATTTTGGTTCTTTTAGAACTTGTTTAATTATGAAAAACTATTATAGAATTAAAATGGTGCATTGCTCAGATTATAACTAACATGTTAGCATTTTAATGATTGTAACTTTACAATGAAATTTATAATTTAATTTTTATGTCTTAGTTTTTGTAGAAAAACAGTTTCTGCTATTTTTATTTTATTCTAATTACTAACTTAATTTCTTGATTGATATCATATTGCAGGTTATTTTTTTCAGTTCTGTAGGATTTTTCACTTATTTTTACAAAACTGAATGTAGAGTACCCTCAGTTGTAACATCTCCTAGCTTCTTTATTGAGACTTTATTCTAGCAAAGTTCAAATGTACATACCAATTGTAAATTTTGTAGTGCTTATAAAAATGATTTTTCAGTTCTGTAGGATTTTTCACAAAGATAATTATTTTTACAAAACTGAATGTAGAGAATCCTCAGTTGTAACATCTCCTAGCTTCTTTATTGAGACTTTATTCTAGCAAAGTTCAAATGTACATACCAATTGTAAATTCTGTAGTGCTTATAAAAATGATTTTTCAGTTCTGTAGGATTTTTCACAAAGATAATTATTTTTACAAAACTGAATGTAGAGTACCCTCAGTTGTAACATCTCCTAGCTTCTTTATTGAGACTTTATTCTAGCAAAGTTCAAATGTACATACCAATTGTAAATTTTGTAGTGCTTATAAAAATGATTTTTCAGTTCTGTAGGATTTTTCACAAAGATAATATTTTTACAAAACTGAATGTAGAGTACCCTCAGTTGTAACATCTCCTAGCTTCTTTATTGAGACTTTATTCTAGCAAAGTTCAAATGTACATACCAATTGTAAATTTTGTAGTGCTTATAAAAATGATTTTTTAGTTCTGTAGGATTTTTCACAAAGATAATTATTTTTACAAAACTGAATGTAGAGAACCCTCAGTTGTAACATCTCCTAGCTTCTTTATTGAGACTTTATTCTAGCAAAGTTCAAATGTACATACCAATTGTAAATTGTGTAGTGCTTATAAAAATGATTTTTCAGTTCTGTAGGATTTTTCACAAAGATAATTATTTTTACAAAACTGAATGTAGAGTACCCTCAGTTGTAACATCTCCTAGCTTCTTTATTGAGACTTTATTCTAGCAAAGTTCAAATGTACATACCAATTGTAAATTGTGTAGTGCTTATAAAAATGATTTTTCAGTTCTGTAGGATTTTTCACAAAGATAATTATTTTTACAAAACTGAATGTAGAGTACCCTCAGTTGTAACATCTCCTAGCTTCTTTATTGAGACTTTATTCTAGCAAAGTTCAAATGTACATACCAATTGTAAATTGTGTAGTGCTTATAAAAATGATTTTTCAGTTCTGTAGGATTTTTCACAAAGATAATTATTTTTACAAAACTGAATGTAGAGTACCCTCAGTTGTAACATCTCCTAGCTTCTTTATTGAGACTTTATTCTAGCAAAGTTCAAATGTACATGCCAATTGTAAATTGTGTAGTGCTTATAAAAATGATTTTTCAGTTCTGTAGGATTTTTCACAAAGATAATTATTTTTACAAAACTGAATGTAGAGTACCCTCAGTTGTAACATCTCCTAGCTTCTTTATTGAGACTTTATTCTAGCAAAGTTCAAATGTACATACCAATTGTAAATTTTGTAGTGCTTATAAAAATGATTTTTCAGTTCTGTAGGATTTTTCACAAAGATAATTATTTTTACAAAACTGAATGTAGAGAACCCTCAGTTGTAACATCTCCTAGCTTCTTTATTGAGACTTTATTCTAGCAAAGTTCAAATGTACATACCAATTGTAAATTTTGTATTGCTTATAAAAATGATTTTTCAGTTCTGTAGGATTTTTCACAAAGATAATTATTTTTACAAAACTGAATGTAGAGTACCCTCAGTTGTAACATCTCCTAGCTTCTTTATTGAGACTTTATTCTAGCAAAGTTCAAATGTACATACCAATTGTAAATTGTGTAGTGCTTATAAAAATGATTTTTCAGTTCTGTAGGATTTTTCACAAAGATAATTATTTTTACAAAACTGAATGTAGAGTACCCTCAGTTGTAACATCTCCTAGCTTCTTTATTGAGACTTTATTCTAGCAAAGTTCAAATGTACATACCAATTGTAAATTTTGTAGTGCTTATAAAAATGATTTTTCAGTTCTGTAGGATTTTTCACAAAGATAATTATTTTTACAAAACTGAATGTAGAGAACCCTCAGTTGTAACATCTCCTAGCTTCTTTATTGAGACTTTATTATAGCAAAGTTCAAATGTACATACCAATTGTAAATTGTGTAGTGCTTATAAAAATGATTTTTCAGTTCTGTAGGATTTTTCACAAAGATAATTATTTTTACAAAACTGAATGTAGAGTACCCTCAGTTGTAACATCTCCTAGCTTCTTTATTGAGACTTTATTCTAGCAAAGTTCAAATGTACATACCAATTGTAAATTGTGTAGTGCTTATAAAAATGATTTTTCAGTTCTGTAGGATTTTTCACAAAGATAATTATTTTTACAAAACTGAATGTAGAGTACCCTCAGTTGTAACATCTCCTAGCTTCTTTATTGAGACTTTATTCTAGCAAAGTTCAAATGTACATGCCAATTGTAAATTGTGTAGTGCTTATAAAAATGATTTTTCAGTTCTGTAGGATTTTTCACAAAGATAATTATTTTTACAAAACTGAATGTAGAGTACCCTCAGTTGTAACATCTCCTAGCTTCTTTATTGAGACTTTATTCTAGCAAAGTTCAAATGTACATACCAATTGTAAATTTTGTAGTGCTTATAAAAATGATTTTTCAGTTCTGTAGGATTTTTCACAAAGATAATTATTTTTACAAAACTGAATGTAGAGAACCCTCAGTTGTAACATCTCCTAGCTTCTTTATTGAGACTTTATTCTAGCAAAGTTCAAATGTACATACCAATTGTAAATTTTGTATTGCTTATAAAAATGATTTTTCAGTTCTGTAGGATTTTTCACAAAGATAATTATTTTTACAAAACTGAATGTAGAGTACCCTCAGTTGTAACATCTCCTAGCTTCTTTATTGAGACTTTATTCTAGCAAAGTTCAAATGTACATACCAATTGTAAATTGTGTAGTGCTTATAAAAATGATTTTTCAGTTCTGTAGGATTTTTCACAAAGATAATTATTTTTACAAAACTGAATGTAGAGTACCCTCAGTTGTAACATCTCCTAGCTTCTTTATTGAGACTTTATTCTAGCAAAGTTCAAATGTACATACCAATTGTAAATTTTGTAGTGCTTATAAAAATGATTTTTCAGTTCTGCAGGATTTTTCACAAAGATAATTACTTTTACAAAACTGAATGTAGAGAACCCTCAGTTGTAACATCTCCTAGCTTCTTTATTGAGGCTTTATTCTAGCAAAGTTCAAATGTACATACCAATTGTAAATTTTGTAGTGCTTATAAAAATGATTTTTATAGGATCTCCAAGCTTTCTTCTCTATCTTTGTCGTGGACGAAAAAGGCATAAGCGAAGAAATATCCTCTTCAGTGGACATGCCGCTGTATATGCCCGTGATCGACACTGCCCTCCTGAAATGTCACTGCAACGTGCCACATGTGAAGATTTACATCAACTGGAAAATTGAAGCCAAAGAACTGTAAGTTTATTTTTTAAAAAAATCTCTGTGCAGCCTCTGTGCAATGTTAATGCATACAAACTTATTTTAAACATTTTAATTCTTTTTTTTTTAATTTCTTATGCTCATTTTTAAATGCTTCTTCCTTGCTTTTGAACAGAAAGTGTTTTGTTCCTAATTTTTCAAACATGACTCTACGTAAATTATTTTATTCTTAAACTGTGAAATCTGCGAGACACACGAACTGTAAATTTTAACTTAGTGGTACCACTTTCTTATTCGTTTAAAATTAACACTTAGCTTTTTGGCATCCACATTGCTATTGCATGTCTGGGTTGAGATTGTACATATATCATTAAAAGATGGATGCAGTTGCAAAACTCACATTCTTCAAAGTATAACTAAGATATAGGGTCTGGTCCTGTCATTAGCAACTTTTAATGGTTATGAGTTCAATTGGACAAAGTCGCCTATGAGCGAACTGGACCCTATATTTTAGTTATTCTTTGGATTATATGAGTTTTGCAACAAGACATTTCAAATAAAAGTACTTCATTGGAAGATTGTAGAAATCAAACATAGTTCAATTGCAATTTTCCACTTATCGTCACAATGATTACCTTCGAATTATGCAATAATAAATTTAAAAAAATTATTGTATTGATTAGAGTTATCGCTCTCTGGCAACCATTTTCTGTGGAATGTCTACTGATACGACAACAACAACAATAGCTGTATGAACCTAGAAACAAATATGCATTTAACAACTTATCTCAGTTAAGCTTCCAATTTTCAATCTTGTCCAAAGCAAATCGTAACAATTATGAATGGCTAAATGTAAAAGGGGTCCAGTCAGCAAAAGGATTTCCCTCTAACTTCTTTGTTTACTAAAAAATAAGTGGGGCTGGGGAGCCCAGTAGGTTAGGCATTCGCTTAGCATGCGGAAGGTCCCAGGTTCGGGTCCGGGCATCGCCAAAATAACTGCCGACCTATAAACGACCCGTGCAGCCAAAAATGTCCGACGAATAATACCCTGTGTGGCGGCAGTGCATGTTAAATATCCTTCAAAGTCCTAACGCTGCGTACGATGTCGTCCTTAACGGTTGCGTTGGGTTCCTACTCAGGTGTCGGCTCGTTACTTGACTGTGGTTCTAAAATACGACGCACGTCGCCAATAGCCCTTGTGTAGCTCTAGTGCGACGATAATTCAAACTAACCTAACCTATAATAAAAGTTCAGTTTTATTTATCTGTTCCTTTAGGTTACAAAGTGAACTGGAGTTTTGTGAAGAGCATCCTAGTGTTGAAACGTTGATGAACTCTAAGAAGCAGTCAACTGATGTATCTTTGCAGCAGTGCTTTGACCTTTACTTCAACGAAGAAAAAGTAAGTTATTGTTGTTGTTTAGTTATATTTAATCTAATGCAAAGAAAAGCATTTTAGGTAGTATAAATAGCCTGACCAGATTTGTTGTAGTGATCAACTTTTCGACTATGAAATCATCATTAAATTTTCATAAATCATATTTTATGGACGTTTTTTGTTTGTAAAAAATATTAAAAATTAAATGGAGACTATTTACATAATTTTTATCACTAGAATAGTTATGTAACAAACTAAAGTGTACTGCGAAATGCAGTACGTCTGGTCACCCAAAGCATAAAATGTGGTCTACACTAGATCTAAAATGCAGGCTGTTAAGATAATAAACTTTCTAGATTTAGTCATGAAAAAATGCTCTGAAAGATAGCATGTTATTTTGAACTCGTGTACTTTTTTATATTTTTAGTTGGGAAATGAAGATGCTTGGATGTGTTCTTACTGCCGCCATCGTCTTCCTTGTGTCAAAACTCTTAGTTTGTGGACTATACCTGATGTTTTCATTGTGCATTTAAAAAGGTTTAGACAGGTTAGTCAATTTTATCCGAAAGTGCAATTTTTTTTTTCAATCTACCGTATATACTCGTGTATAACCCGACTCCGTGTATAACCCGACCCCCCATTTTTAAACCAAATATCCTTCTAAAATCGGTAACCCGTGTATAAGTCGAGGTAGGAAATAAGGCCAGCCTTCTGAAGAAAATAAGAAGAAACCGGTTCATAACGGGATCGTAATTTTTATTTATTTTGCAAGCTAAATTTCAACCCCAATGAAAATAAAACTGGTTTCATCTCCGAGTGTCCTTGACATTGCCGACCCTGAATGGAGAATCTTAGTTGAAACTAAGTTCAGTGAAGCGTGAAGACTATGCTGCCAAGGTCACCGACCGATGTTGTTTACCTTAAAGACTGGTTGACTGAACTGCCCTGTGCCAGAGCTACACGTGCAAAATACGCATCACGTCGAGAACTAACAATTAAACATCATTATGGTGGATACCGTGAATAGATACCAATCTTATTTCATCTTCAAAATTTAACCGCTTTTGGGTCCTTATTTTTAATAGATAGTATTTAAACCTTAAGTTTGATTGAAATTTAGTTTTATTTTAAGGACATAGGATTTTTTTTTTTTGGGAAATTTGATGTCTCGTGTATAAGTCGACCCCGATTTTTACGGCACTGAAATTGTCCAAAATTTCTCGGCTTATACACGAGTATATACGGTAGTTTCGTTTGTATGCTTGCTTATTTTGTATTAACTTCTTCACTCCCAGGATTAATTTCTCAAATAAAAAGCCTATAGATCAGGCTGACAAGCTGTTGCTGTTTATTGTACTGTGTACAACCTGGTCGTTGATTTTCGAATTGAGGAAACGTATACTGTGTATGTCCTGGTTGTGAAGGGGTTAAGTAATTGTTCTGTACCTCAATAAAAGAATGGCTTATGTAATAAGTTATAATATTTTAGAATTGGTCCGATTTCTACTTGGGTATACAGTTGTGCATTGTTTTAAAATACTAAAATGCAAAACAAAATATGAATTGTTTTCAGATTTTGATAGTAATTTTGCCGATATAAATTTAGAAACCATAAACATTAAAAGTGTTCTTTCTGCCTCAAAAGAGCAGTTAATTCGCAATCAAAAATATTGTCTGTTAGACTAATTAATCTTGAATGTGTTGTGTAACGTAAGTTTCAAATTTGAATTTTATCAACATAATAATCTAAATTCTATTTTCTTCCCATAACAGGTGAGTGACACTCAAAAACATTGTCTTTTAGACCAATCAACCATGTATTTGTTGTGTAACATAAGTTTCAAATTTGAATTTCATCAACATAATAATCTAAATTCTATTTTTCAACACATAACAGTTAATTGACACTCCAAAATATTGTATATTAGACAAATTAACCATGTATTTGTTGTGTGACATACATTTCAAATTTGAATTTTGTCAACACAATAAAATACAATAACATAAAATATAGCACACAATAATTAAAGTAAAATCCAATATAAATACTTTTTTTTTCTTCCAGTCATCATCCCAACGCATGAAAATCACAACATTCGTGGAGTTCCCCTTCCATGGCCTAGACATGAATCCCTATGTGGCCACTAGAAACCAGGCAGCTCAACAGATGCACAACAACACTCTGGCTTCACTGGCATTTTGGTCGCCATGGAAACGATCTCGATGCCGGCCTTACTCCAGAATAGACGACAATGTCTATGAGCTGTATGCTGTGTGTAATCACCATGGCAGCATGCAAGGGGGACATTATACAGGTAATAATTGAGGTCTACTAAAAAGAGGTCTTGAAGTATTTATTGAACTTTTAAATGCATATATATACCATTATATTGGTCCATTTTGAAAATAGTTTAGACTTATTATTAAGATTGCTTTAGTAAGGTTAATATATTAAGAAACTTTAAAATATTTATCTATTTTTTTGTTGAAATCATAAACTGGCTGCAATGTTCACAAGTAAATGTCATTTTGTAGAGTGTTTTGTTAGTAAGTTATTAATTTTTAATGCATTACGTCTATGGTTAATTTATTTATAGATTTAAGCTAAACTTTATAACAATTTAAATTTCCTGCTCCTAAACAATTAAAATCTCCCCCTGCTCACTACTGGTATTGTAGAAAGCGCCCCGGCTGCATTCTTGAGCTCAAGGAGAATCAACCAGATATTAAAGCAATTTTAAGGCTTAACAATGGCCATCTTTAAGGAATGACTTTTACCTCTGGCTGCGAATAATTTCCAACCTGCAACAAGTGTCATCTAAAGCCAGCCTCTCCACAGCATATCCTAGATTGCCTGGGTCTAGGTTTAGAAGACTTTAAATCATCCACTTGTTATTAATTTTGCTAGAATACATGGACTCATGGACCACATCTAGCTATTGCTAGGTCATGAAAGTTTAGTAACAACAACAACGATTTAAACATTTTAATATCTATTTGAGTTTTTATGCAGTCATTCATTTGTAAGGAATTTTTAAGAAATCGCACTAGTATCGCACTCATATACTCCACCTTTAAGTGTATCAACACATTGTGATGTATTTCATTTACACTTATTGATGACAAGTTGGAAATTTTGTTTATATTTAATACAGATCTGATATTTAGACTTGTGAGAGTATTCTAATGTCAAACTCAGTTAAAACAATCAATATTTGAATCCTCAATAGAAATCAAAAACAAATTAAGACACAAAAAGTGGATTCTATATTCATAAATTTCATTTAATAGTTTGGATTTATGTGAAAATATTTTCATGGCAGTCAGCACACATTAGACCTCATATGCGAGTAAATACTTATAATACTCTAATACGAGCCTTCTTGGCATAGTAAATTCTTTAGTTTTAAAATCTTTTAGTATTCTGCCGAAGGCAGGTAAACTGCAGTACCTAGACCAGTGGTTCTCAACCTTTTGTAGGTGACGACCCCCTAACGGCACAAAATAACTTCACGACCCTCCCCTCCATCCAACACATACTGTACTCTTTATTAACTATATTTGTTTAATTGGTTTTTTATTTGAAGACATAACCCCCCCCCCAATTAAATTAACAATAGTATAACTTTCAATACCATTAACAACTAATAACTAATGTGTTTATACCAGATGGCACCACTAAATGGCATATCATATATAAAGACCCGTATAACTATAAACTGCGGGGTGGCCGTCTAACTGGTATACTTTAATATTGATGTTGTTCTTAGAAAATTGCAACAATTATGGAAAGGTATTTAAAAAGAAATCAGCCCTCATCTTCAAGGGAAACCAGTGAGAAAACAAAAAAAATTAGAAAATACGATGATTCGTACTTAAAATTCGGTTTTACTGTGCTCGGAAATCGGTCACAGTGTGTATTGTGCTCAGGTGTTTTGTCTGCAGAAAGCATGAAGCCTTCAAAATTGATGCTCCATCTTGAAACAAAGCATTCATCAGTGAAAGGTAAGCCGATTGAATTTTTTCGACGAAAACTTTCTGTTTTACAAAACCAGCAGATGAACATTACGAAAATAGGTAATGTAAGTTAAATGGCACTTCATGCATCTTATCTAGTGGCCTTAAGAATTGCGAAAAAAGGAAAGCCTCATACCATTGCTGAAGATCTTATTCTTCCATGTGCAAAAGATATGGTGTCATGTATGATCAGTTCGGAGGAAACTGAGAAATTAAATGCAATACCATTATCAAATGATACTGTGGCAAGACGTATTTCTGAAATGACTGAAGTTGTACGCGAACAACTTAATGAAAATATAAAACAAAGCCAAGATTTTTCCATTCAAATCGATGAGTCTACAGACGTGTCAAATTGTGCACAATTTTTGTGTTTTATACAGTTTGAGTCAGATGGATATATACATTTATACAAGAAGAAATTTTGTTTTGCAAATCTTTGCCGGACCACACAACGGGAGAATGTTTATTTAAGTCTTTTATGGAAGCTACGGAAAGATTTCAAATAGATTGGGAAAAGTGCACAGCAAAATGCAGTGATGGTGCTAAATGCTTAGGTGTTAAAAGTGGTTTAGTCAAAAGGTTAAGAGATTTTATGCCAAATGCCAAGTGGGTGAACTGCTTTTTTACATCGACAAGTCCTTGCCACCAAGAAAATGTCTGCTGAACTTCATCAAGTCCTAATGGAAGCTGTAAAAATAGTCAATGTTATTAAAAGCAGACCTTTACAGTGCCGACTGTTTGAAATACTTTGCAATGAAACGGGCGCCACATAAAGCGCTGCTGTTGCATACAGAGGTACGATGGCTGTCCCGTGGGAAGGTTTTGAACAGGTTATTTGAGCTGCGATCTGAAATGCTGATATTTTTACAAGATGCTAAATCAGAATTAGCCAGATTTTTTTAGCTCCCCAACTTGGTTGTTTCAACTTGCATACTTAGCAGACATATTTATGCTAATTGAGCTAAATACAGAGCTACAAGGTCGAAATATAATTATAATCAAAGCCCAATACAAAATTAATGGATTCTTAAAGAAACTGAATGTTTATGCTGCTAAAGTTAAGAAATCTAATTTTGAAAACTTCCCTTTATGTTATGTTTTTAAAAGTTCCGAAATAGATGCAGAAGAAGGAGATTGACTACGATTCCATGTCTGATTTGATATCAACTCGTGTAACTGAAATTAGTAA
Source organism: Oedothorax gibbosus (assembly GCA_019343175.1). Lineage (NCBI taxonomy): Eukaryota > Metazoa > Arthropoda > Arachnida > Araneae > Linyphiidae > Oedothorax > Oedothorax gibbosus. Next base: position 356,880 of record JAFNEN010000675.1, on the reverse strand, counting down.
CCAAATCCTAAGCTACATTCCATTTGAAGAAAATGTCAGTTGACAGTGGATACTTAATCCTTTTAATGAAAAAGCAGAAATTCCATCGCAACTCCATTATAAATTAATGGATCTTTCATCAGGCAGCATTTTAAAACTGGAGTTCGCAAGTGAAGAAAGTGATATATTTTGGTTGTCGAGAAGACGTGAATACCCTGGTTTGGTATCTGAAGTTTTAAGGAGTATCATACCCTTTGCCAAATCCTATCTTTGCGAACTTGGCTTCTCGACCATGTTAAACTTAAAAAATAAATCAAGAAATCGTTCAGACCTGGACTTTAATTATGTGTGTGACAAGAATAGAACCAGACATTCAAAAACTTGTTAAATCAAAACAAAAACAAGTTTCTCATTAGATTGTTGCAACGTAAACGTACTAGAATTAAAATTATGTATTAATAACATAAAAAAGTTTAAATGTAAATTAACCAAGATATAAAGTAAAATATGTGCTGATTTTTTTTCTTCAATTCCAGTTGTAAAATTATTGTATAAAACGTTATTTAAATTTTTTTTAAATATTTTTTAAAAAGTTTTTGCGACACCCTTAGGATCCCTTCGTGACCCACCGGTTGAGAACCACTGACCTAGACTAACGAGTCAACTTGAACCATTGTTGTAAGCACTCAATAACTCTAACGTATAAGAAAACATACTGAAAATGACTGATTATATGTCATATATATGCTGGTCATCCCAAACCCTTAGTGTACCCCTACAACTGTTGCTAACCACTATTTTCACTTGGAGAGAGAGCGGGCATTCGGAAGGATTTCTTTGCTCGTTGTAGCTTTACTCTTAATAAAAATAGTTCGTAGATATGTTTTTCTGGCCCTCCCTCTCCCCTCCTTAACATATATCAGGGCAAAAATGGTCCAATTCATTGTTGCGGTTACTGCAGATTATCGCCCACAGCAGTATTAGGCTAGCATGTAAAGAGATCCTCGTTACAATTCCCTGAATCTTGATTTAACCGTATTTCACTCTTCCAGCCTACTGTCGCAACCCAATCAACGGCCATTGGTACCACTTTGACGACAACAAAGTCCAAGAGGTTTCATCGAGCGAGGTTCTCTCATCTGATGCCTACATCCTGTTCTACCAGCGGAGCAGCCTCATGTCCCACTCCTGTGCCTCTTCCTCATCTTCGGGGTACAGCAGTGCCTCCTCTGTGGGGCCAGACCACTGGGCATTCCAAATGTCCTCCTTCTTCAGGGATTTCCCCGTCTCGAGCAAGAGTTCGGATAGTCTCTATGATGTGGGTGAGTGTTGAAACTCATGAATTGGTATTTTATGTTAGTAGAAGTACAGTGGTCATTTTTAGTTTTCGCATTACGTTTATAACGTAAAAAGTGGAAGGTATATAATCGTTCAGTCTGTTTGTCCGTCATCCACTTTCATAGTCCAAACTACAAATGCTACAAGCAAGTGTGATACTTCAAAAATTTGAATTCGAAGTGCTTCAATAATTTTTTTAAAAAACTGCAAAATTGAATTAATGCACGAAAATGCTCATTTAAAACCATAAGAAGCCATTTTTAAAAGAATTAAATCAACAATGCCATTCTCAACAAGTGCTCGAGAGACTTTATTTCTTTTAAATAATAAATTAAAAGAAATTTATTTTTTCGACTTAAATCAGTTTGAAATGACGTCAAATATATTTCACATAGAGATTCTTTGATTGTATGGTGATATGAAATGTTTTGCTTCTATTTAAAAGAGGGGAATATTACATATTTATTCTTTGAAATATAAATTAACTTAGCAAACGATAAGTAATAATTATTGAATTTTCGAAATAAAATAAATGAAACTAGACGAATTTAGCATGTAAATGTTTAATCTAGAATTAATAATATGTTTGGCGCCTTTTTTTCTGTTGAACACAAATGTTGTGTGCAAGCGGGCTAAATGACAGATTCTGTTACAAAGGTACTTGTTTAACTATAAGTTGCTCCTTTAACAAATTAGGTCAGTGGTTAAGGGGGATGGGAGCGGGTCTCCAAACCAAAGTCTTCTCTCTGTGTTAATCCAAAAAAAAAATCTATAAGCCAAATTACTCCAGGTGTATAGAATGATTTTACATATGTATTTTTTTTATATGATAAATGTAGCTGGCCTACAGGGCTCTATAATACCACTTTTAGCTTCCACACTACGTTTATAACGTAAAAAGTGGAAGGTATAATAATCCTTCAGTCTGTCTGTCACCCACTTTCATGCACAAATTACAAACGCTACGGACAAGTGTGATACGTCAAAAAATTCAGCGCATCGAAATTAGAATACATTGGAAATTTCAGAAAAGAATTTGAATTCAAAGTACTTCAATTATTTAAAAAACTGCAAAATTTAATGCTCATTTAAAAAGCATAGGAGGCCATTTTTATTAGAATTAAATCACCATTGCCATTCGCAACAATCGGCCGAGAAACTTAATTCTTGTAGACAATAAATTAAAATAAATTTATTTTTACGACATCGATCAGTTTGAAATGACGTCAAATATATTTCACTACGAGATTCTTTGTATGTTGATATGAAATGTTTTCATTCTATTTCAAAGCGAGGAATATTACATATTTATTCTTTGAAATATTAATTTTTGCAAACGATAAGAAATAATTATTGAATTTTTGAAATAAAATAAATGAAACTAGCAAAATTTAGCATGTAAATGTTTAATATAGAATTAATGCTGTGTTTGGCGCTTAGTACCTGTTTAACACAACTGTTGTGTGGAAGCGGGTTAAGTGACAGATTCTGTTACAAACCTACTTGTTTAAACTTCATTAAAATATTATTATTATTTATGTACTTTTAATTTCAATAAATAATTTTGCGACAAAATTTTTTAAGCAATTTCAAAAAGGGGAATTATAGAACCCTGTATTCCAGCTACCATTTACCATACTACTTATACCATACTTTTTAGGTAAAACAGCCTCACTGGACAGAAGAACCCTGTCATCTCACCGCAACATGGAGCGTTCCCTGAAAACGTATTCCACTCTGTCACATTCCGCCTCTACCAAAGCTGCCAAGAAAGACTTAGTGGAGGACAACGCAGCCCCCAAGCCCCAAGAATGCCTCAAGCCCCTCACCATTGAAGCCCCCCCACCACCACCCCCTCCCCCTGCAACTAGGCATTACTGGACCGTGACGTCTGTGTGACGACCGGTACTTGCTTCATATTTAAGTACTGTAACAACTAAACTCCTAATATCCTTTTAAGTGCTATACAGTCAAACCCTGTTAACGCAAACTCGAAGGGAACACCAAAACATTTCGTGTTAACCGAATTTCATGTTAACCGTCGAGAATTTTTTTTTCATTGAAACAGTGAATAGTTTTTAAAAAATAACATCTAAAAATTATTCGAATTTACACACTGTATAGAATTAGTAATTCAATTAATAAATTTTATTGGATTAAAACTGACGAATCATGTCAGATTTTGTGAAGAGTTGAGAGAGATTTTGTTTCTCAGAAGCAAAAGACAATTTTTATAACATTTCCTTCCCACTTTTTTTAATGTTTTGCTTCATCTGTATTTCATAATTTTGAATCCCTAAGAAAAAAGTCAAATCCTCAATTTTTTTGTTCGGGTTATTCAGGATTTCGTCTAAAGCGATTTAACGTTAAGAGATTTTTTTTGCATTAGCTCAAAGCTTTGTAGGCCGGGGAAATTCTTTCAGTTCACCTTAAGCGAAATTTCGTGTTAAGCAAGTTAACGTTACATAGGTTCAACTGTATATACTGTTTTATTAAAAGAAATTCCTTTCGAAATTCAATAACTATCAGGTTTATTAATCGAGGTCGAAGTGTGAGACAATAAGTAAATCGGAACAAAATGGAATAGTTGATGAAATATTTTACTCATTTAAACCTCGATCTGAATCAATATGTTACTTTTTCAGTGTAAAAAAGGGATTAGATAATATTCTGTGCGATTTCATGCAATTAAGCTGTTGATTAAATTAATCAGTAGTTTTATAATACAGCACTTACTGTATTTTTATTTGTTGTATTATGCCTAAAAGCCCTATATCACATTAATGTCGACTGTTTTATATAGCCTGGGGATTTTTAATCAACCTGCAAAAATGATTCCTAGGACAGCTTTACGGCCAAATGAATAATCTGCTTTTAACTTAAGGACTATTTAAGATTTTATAGAAATTTTTACTTTTTTTTATGACCTATTAGCTATTACATGCTTTAATTAAAGTTACATTTGAACTTATAGATTTTAAATCACACATGCCTTTAGATGATGCCTATTATGTATATAAAATGTTAAGTATATAAATATTTGATTGTGGCAGATGTACATTTTTAAAACTATCAAGTGATTATCAAAATATACAATTTGTACTTTTATAAGAGTCACACTTTGTGATTGAATGAAATATTTAAAGATTGTAGAAATTTCTTAAATGCTTTTAACTATATATCGAAACAAGTTATTAAGAGTTCCATTAGTTCGAGATATAAAGTATTCTATCAATTATAGTGTGCTATTATTATTTTTAATATCGAATTTAACTAACTATTTTAAAGGATATGTGCCTTATATCCTTATATATTATTGGCAGAGTCTATACTATTGTCCAGTATTGTTAAGTCGGTTAACATATTTAACTAAGGAAGTATTTCCTATTATATATCTATAATTTTTAATTTTAACAGACTTGTTAAAGGGTTTCTAATCAAAACTGGATATTTTACAATCGAATCCATGTTTGTTATTGCTATGTTTTAAATAATTTTTTAAGAATAACTTTATTTATAAAACGAAATGCAGTATTTGTACACCAACTTGAAGTTTATGTTTAGAACAAATATAATTAAATTAGAATAAAGTAATAAAATTAATATATTAATAGATGTCCTTTGAAATCAGATATATTAATAATGACAATCATGTTTCATAAATAAATACAAAAATATGTACATAATCTTATCAAACAAAAACTAATAAATTTTATTTTTACTTTTTTAATGATAATATTAAATTACGATTTCACATTACTATGATCAATATTCGGCACCTGTGCTTTGAATACATAATCTTATCTGGAAAAATGCTTTATTTTTTTAGCTGCAGTGTATTGCCAATTTCTGTTGTTTTATTTTAAACTGAAAATTTAAGTTGACTAAATAAATAATAGAAACTTTTTAGCCCTTATATATGTTATTTTAGTGTATAACTGTTACCTTTCTTTGTGAAGGATTTTCCTTAAGACTGTTTTTTATAAGGTGAATATAATTTTTTTTATTTGTATTACTTTTGAAAAATTCGAAGACTGATGAGTAGTTCAGATTTAAATAATAGTTATTTATGCAACAAGTGTGAAAAGTAACACTTTTTAAAACTAGTGGATTTTATTTCACGAGCGAGTGAAATAATGACACGTTTTAAAAAGTTTACTTTTCACACGTGTTTCATACACTATTTTTTATAAGTACGTGAAAAAAATCAAATCTCATTGGTCCAAAAATAATTCACGCGCTAATTTTTTTTACGTAAAGAAGATCAGCATCGATAAATCTCTGGAACTACAAAAGGCAAACTTATTTTTTAGTTTAAAGTCAAACATTTGAACATGGATACTGATTCAAAAATAAAAAATAATAACATTCACGCGCATAATATTAATAAATAAAGCAGATCAATAAATTTCTGGATTTTATGAATATTATGAAATAGAAATTTTACTTGAAATGTTGTCATCTTATAAAAAGAGTGAAAAAAAGAACTTTTTTTCACTGCTTTTGGGTGAAAAAAAGTAATTTTTTATCACTGTTTCTAAAAAGTATAACTTTTCGCACGCGTCTGATATTAAAATTATAGTGTAAAAATCGGATTTTTTTCACGCAATTATAAAAAATATATTGTGTTGTACTAGAAGAATTTACTGAATTTTTATTGTATATATAATGCAAAATTTTTGCATGACTCATTTGATTGACCAAAACGAAGTTTATAATGATTTAAATTGTCTTCTTTAATATGTGATATATACTTAAGTGTTTTCATATAATTCTATAATTATAATTTGAAGCATTATTTTTAATATTTACATGCCATGCCAACTTAAGTCATTTTTAATCATATCATATAATTAGTCTAACAGTATTTAAAATATTTATAATTACTTCCAATTGTTAACTTAAAGTTTAAATATATTCATGTTCAATTCAGATATTCTAAAAGTTTATGCAGTTAATATCCTTATATTTTTATTTTCAACGTTTCATCTATTTCTTGTTAAGTAAATCAGCCACCAATTCCCAAAATAATAGAATGCAAAGATTTTTTAAGTTTAGACAATTTAACATTCAGGATATATATTTTTTTTAAAGTTAAATCGTATGGAACAATAATCAGAAGTTTAGTTTATAGTATCAGTTAAAAGTTCTTTGTTATATATCCTCTAATGGAAAAGCTTTAAATCCCAATATCTGTATCAAATTTTCCAAACTCTTATAAAAGTTTTTTTTAAATAAATCTAAATGTTTTCATAAATATTTTGATGGATTTCCTATTTTCATTTTGGCTTTTTTTTAGAAAAATACCCTATTTTTGAAGAATGTTTTTTTTTTTATTTGTCTCTAATTCACGAAATGACTTAAACAGAAAAATTTGTTCAAGAACATTTTACATAAATGTATGTTTTATAATATTTTATTTGTCTATTAGTTTCAGTTTAAAAAGTTCCATTCATTAGATATTAATTTTGCAATTTAGTAAGGGCTCAAAATATGGAAGAGTTAAATTCTTCATTGTCCTTGCAATCCTAAATTTTGAACTCCTACTCTATATATATTTAAAATTTATAAATTAAAGTTGGCAAGCATGAAAAAGATGAATCAGCTTTATTATATTATTTTTTCTTATGTACCTTTGATTTAATCTATGTTTATATTCTGTACATTTTATTGGGTTTCGGTATACACATTGATATCTTTTGGAAATACTTTATTAAATATGTATATATGTATCATTTTATACACGATTGAAGACTGAACATAAAAGGTTGTAAGTGCCATTTTCATGAAGTTTATCATTTTAAAGTATAATTACAGAGTTTAAAAATTCTACTGTGCCATTTTTGTTTCTTAAGATGCCTAATACTGTTTTTACCAGCCCTTCTTTTAAACATCTGTCACCCCTGTTGAGTACTGTGCTGACTTAACCAGAAAAATTAGATGGGTAGAACATTTCTGTGGCAGGTAAACGGCAGTAACTAGACTTGGATCATTGTTGCAAGCACTCAGTTACTCTAACCTATAGGAAAGTATACTGGAAATGAATAATTATTTCAAAGCAAAAATGGTCCATTTCATTGTTGCGGTTACTGCAGTTTACCCGCCCATGGCAGATTTAATCCTGACATTTCTTTTAACCAAATATAAGGATTGGATCATTGTTGCAAGCACTCAGTTACTCTAACCTATAGGAAAGTATACTGGAAATGAATAATTATTTCAAAGCAAAAATGGTCCATTTCATTGTTGCGGTTACTGCAGTTTACCCGCCCATGGCAGATTTAATCCTGACATTTCTTTTAACCAAATATAAGGATGGATCATTGTTGCAAGCACTCAGTTACTCTAACCTATAGGAAAGTATACTGGAAATGATAATTATTTCAAGCAAAAATGGTCCATTTCATTGTTGCGGTTACTGCAGTTTACCCGCCCATGGCAGATTTAATCCTGACATTTCTTTTAACCAAATATAAGGATTGGATCATTGTTGCAAGCACTCAGTTACTCTAACCTATAGGAAAGTATACTGGAAATGAATAATTATTTCAAAGCAAAAATGGTCCATTTCATTGTTGCGGTTACTGCAGTTTACCCGCCCATGGCAGATTTAATCCTGACATTTCTTTTAACCAAATATAAGGTTATGTGAAAGGAAAATTCCCAGAGACTTCAAAAAGCCCTCAAGCTATAAAATTACTTTATGGTCTCTTAAAATTTAATGTTTTTATGACTATAAAGTTAATATAACTTTAAAATAAAAAGCCTTTAATTTGTTCAAAAAGTAACAAATGAAAACGCTAAATTTCCCATTTTAGCACTTAAAATTTTGAGTATGAATTCATAACAAAGGAAAATATTCAGATATTTTTCTTAAACTCTTGTAATCTTATTTAAAATTTAATAAGTTAGTATTTAAACCTATTACTCCATCTAACCAATCATTCATTAAGTCAGATTAAACTTAATTTTTTACTTTTTTTCAACTCATTGCTTTTTTAAGTAGTATAAGTTTTTAAAAAATGTATTATATATATTTAGCCAGTGTTAGTTATTTTCATATTTTATGCAAGTTATTTTTGAATTTTAGCCCTTACAACCTTTTGAAATTTTGTTACTCATTTAATTCACTGTATATTGATTATTACATTTATGATTTATGTTTACACATTTTATATGTAACAAAAAAAAATTTAATCTAGTCATAGATTTTTCATTGTACAATTTTGATTGATCGATTCCATTTATAAAATGATTATAAGTATTATTTTGGTGAAGAGATGTTAGTATATTTTACAGTTGTGCCTGTCTCTTGTTAAAAGCATAAGAAACAATTTCGCTTTTCATTGTTGCTTTTGAACCTAATAAAAATATATGTATTTCCATTTTTTAACTAGTTTCCAACAATTGTATTAGTTTTTGTTAATAAAACTATTATCTTAGTTAAGCAAGAAATCACTTAATACAAAAATTTCTATTAATTATCCAGTAATCTCTTATGGCTTATCTTTAAAAGTGTATCTATTTATGCTTTCAGTTCCATTTAAATTTATTTTAACTTATTAACTTAGTTTTTTTCGATAAATCAAAAAAGCTTTTGCAACATGTTTAAAAAACAAAAGCTTTCCAAACTGGTACTTAATCTGTTACCTGAAGTACTGTTTCATATTTTAAAATTTTTTTAGTACAAAATAAAAATGAAACTTATGTAATTTTTACTTATAATAAATTTTATTCAACTATTGAATGTCTATATTTTTTTTCGTTGCAGTTTAATTGCATATTTGTATTTATGTAATTATTTTAAACATATTGTATAAGTTATGACTTATAACTAAATTACTATAAAAAGGGGCAGCAAAGGGGCAAGAGTACCTAATATTAAGAGATCAATAAATACTACAATAATTTACAAAAAATATATATTTATATCTATATAATTATACGTTATTAGTCTGTACTAAATAAATAATTGAATTGTTATGTAAAAGTAGGTCAAAATTCATCAGGAGTTTCCAACTACAGTTTTCTTTCAAAGACTTAAGTAAAATAAGAAATAAGCATCAAAATCTTTCGATGGATTTCACCTCTTTTGACATTCAGCGATTCATTTATGAAATTAATTGCATTTTAAGGTATAGATTTAGGTTTTAACAGCGACTTGGTGAAAGTCCCTTAGGAACATCTATAAAAGTGTACATCAAAAAGCTTGTTTATTTGAAATGTTTAGGATACAATGTTCATAATAATTACACATTTACCTTCTAAATTCCACTAATTCTAGCTTATGTTGTTGATTATATCAGGAAATTTAAACAAACCAGTTTAATCGCTATACTTCAATTTTAAATTGTGAAAAGAGAAATTATTCTTGTTGACAGGGTTCACCAGTTTAAGCCGCTTGGTTTTAACCAAATGGTTTTTTAAATAAAAAAAAACAACTTTCCTTTAATTTTTTTTTTGTTTCATAGAATTTGAAAGGTTGTGAAGTTAAAATTACTAAACTAAACTCAAATTCAACAGAACTACTACTAAACTATGTTCAAAAACATAAAATGCTGTCGATTTTGCTATTTAACAAGTATCTAAGTTTCCCGATACAAAATATGCCCCCAAAAAACTTGATATAACCTTTTGACAATTTTTTTAAAAAAATATTGTCAATTACCCCATAAGCTACTTCTACTTGCATGCTAATTTTAATGTGTAACAAACTAGGGGTGTATAACACTACAAGACTTTCAATTTCCTCTCAATAAATCATTACACACATTTAAAAGTAATTCCAATACCTTTAAAACCCAAAAAGTTCTAAAGCAGTTAATTGCGCTTGCAAGATTTTCTTAAGTTACTTTTTCGGAATTAGCACCCTCCAAAACGTGTAGAAAACATAAAAATATTCATTTAAGATATTCGACCACATTGCAATACCTGCATTACATTTCATTTGAGGTAATAGAAAGTAAAATGTTGATTCAGAGTGAAAAAAACTTCATATTTTTTTCAAGAAAAATTAACTTGGTTGCTGACTCGATTAAATTTCATTTTTTAATGGAATAAAAAAATTGTCATTTGGAGACAAAGATCATAACCAATATTACAATTTAATATTTTCTGTTGAATTTATGTTTTTCTGAGCATGCAAATAAAAGGATTTAAACAGCAAAATAAATAAAACTACTGGAACTAAACCAGTTTGGTATCTTAGAATTAATTATTTAATGAATGAAATTATTCAAAGACCTTTTCTATTTTATTGTTTACATATTTTTCTGAGCAAATACAAAATTAATACAAGTTACAGTACATTGAAGAAAAGTCCTTTTAGAAACTATTTGATGAAATAAATTTTTGACTACAAAGAAGTTGACCAACTTGAAATGAATTTATCTGAAACAAAATACAAATATTAATTCATACCTATATAAAGCTTATTAAAGAAACATTTCTACACTGCTAAAATAGACCCAATAATTTAAAACAATTTGAATCATTAATTATATCAATAAAGTGTATTAAAAACTGTGAAATAAAACGTTAAAACATTTATTAAGTGAAGATTTATTATTAACAGCACGGTTTTGGTCAGGGTTGTCCTAATTTGCACAAATTAACGAATCTGTTTGATATAGTATGCTGGCAATTTTAAAGTCAATGTTTCGTAAAGCCTATGATTAGTTTACTTCAGAAGATTTTATTAAAAATTGTAAGATGTTCCGAAAACTGCATTTTTACCTATAAGGTTACTACTGCATAGTAATTGACTGGATTGAGTTAACAACTTGAGTATAAGGCCTGACATCCATGAAACTTACATTTAGGTGTAAACTAGTATTATACAAAATTACTTCTTAAGTTTGTCGCAACTAGGTTGCACAGGACTCCATGTTCTGAAATTAATATTGTGCAATATTAATTTCAGAACATGGATATTTTAAATAATCTATTTTAATATATAATTTTAATATATAATATAATATATATTTTTTAATATTCTATATCTATTTTAAATAATATTAATGCACATTAATATTATTTAAAATAGTATTACAAATTATGATTTTTCATTTTCTACATTGTTCATCGTGCAATAAATTTAAATTCAGATTATTTTTGTTAAAGATGACATATAAACCCGTCACCTGACCGTCAGGGTTTCCAGCAAATAACAGGTTAAATCTATTCGGTATAGCGACTTTCAGAAGATGGCAAATAATTCCAATCTGCAACACAGTGTTTGACTTCGCGGTTCGGAGTAGCATCATCTAATCACGCGTCGGTACGCGATGTTTTCTCGCCAACAAGTTTGGCGATAAATAAAAAGTCGCTGTATACCGAAACTAGGAATTAACCTTATAACCATATGCTACAGAAATATATATATTTTTTTAATTAAGAAATTCAATGGTTAATTTTAATTTGACGGTGCTTCTGTCGGCAAGGGATTTGGCACTTTTCTAGGTAGCGATAAACGATTTTTTTTAGTGATACAGCATTTTCTGGTGAAATGCGTTGTGGCGCCTTTGTTGTGGCTAGGTGGCGCTGGTTTACTTGTGCGGATGTTATGCGCGTGGGATTTATTTTGTTCTAATTGTCCAATTAGATGTTTTGTTAATTTTTCTCCAATCGCCGGCAATACTTGCTTGGAATTTAATTTAGGTTGTGCGGATGATGTGCGCACGGAAATACAGAATTATTTTTATTCTATTACGTTACTTTTTGTATCGTCATTTCGTGAGGTTTCGTTTGCGGTACGTTTGGCTTTTGAACATCCGATTATTATGGATGGTGCATTAAATTCTGAATTTTTAATCGATTTGAAGAGGGCTGGGCAGCAAGCTGTCATTCAGTTTTGAAGGACTAACAAAACTAACTTTTTTTTTGGTTTTGTTTACAAATAAAACTAAATTTTTTTTGTTTTGCTTTGTAGAACAAAACTGCCCGGGGCCCCAAACCAATATTTAGGCTTTCAATGGGCCCTACAATACTGCCTACTGTTGGATACTGATGTTTTTTAGAGAAAACAAATTGCCCGGGCCCCAAACGATATTTAGGCTTTCAATGGCCCTACAATACTGCCCCATGTTGGATACTGATGTTTAAACAAAAGCCGGGGCCCAACAATTTAGGCTTTCAATGGGCCCTACAATACTGCCCAGTTGGATACTGATGTTTTTTAAGAAACAAAATTGCCCGGGCCCCAACGAGTATTTAGCTTTATGGGCCCTACAAAACTGCCAGTTGGATACTGATGTTTTTAGAGAAAACAAAATTGCCGGGGCCCCAGATTAGGCTTCATGGGCCCTACAATACTGCCCCTGTTGGACGATGTTTTTAGAGAACACAAAATTGTCCGAGCCCCAATGCGTGCGTACTGATTGCACACTCGGTAGTTAGTGCGAAATAATTAAAACTAAACTGATTGCACTCGTGTAGCTCTAGTGCGACGATATTCAAAAAACTAAACTGGATTGCCACTTGTTTAACTCTAGTGCGCGAAAATTCAAACGGAACTAAATTGGATTGCCATTACTAGCCATTGTGTAGTGTAAAGTTTGTTTTGTTGCCGAAAGCAAACCAAAACCCGAGTTAGTTTTTTGTCAAAAGTAACTAGGGTTACTGCATCGGCGGAAAGGAATCTGGCAATGGGAAACACACAAGTTTCGCCAAGTTGTTGTTTTTGGAACCGCGCCAAGCAGCACCGTGAAATTAAAATTTACCAATTCAATTTTGCAGTTTACAATTTTAGTTAAATCTTATGCAGTGAAAACAAGTTTACACTTCAGCCAAAATTTGCTTATCCCTCATAGGGTTAAAAGCTGGCCAAATTTCGTATTTTGTCGCAGGGCCAGGGACTAGGATTTTATCAGTAACTTAACTAAGGTTCTGGGTAGAGATTTACTGTACGGTCCCCCTTGGCGTACTTTCCAAAATCTCGCCAAAAGTCCGTCTTTTGGCGACTTTTTTAAAAAACCACTATTCAACGAAAAGATCGTATAGGAATATTATGAAAACTCAACCAACGGTCCGATAGGGTTGCCGGAATACGTCATCGGTGCGAAGTCATGGAATTCGAATTTTCAGTTGAAGTCAGACAGATAGCCAGAAAAAATTAATTATCGCCAAATACGAAAAAATCGCGCCAAGGGGGACCGTACAGTAAATCTGATCCAGGTTCTGCTATCTAATTACATTTAGGTCCTTACCATGAACTTGGTTAATCTTCAGTTTTAAACTTTGTGTTGTAAACTGGTACATACTCAAGTACTGCTTTCCAGTCAGTCATGTATAGAAATGTAAGTCCTGCAGCACTTCCGAAAAATGCTCCAGTTGTCGCCCTTGAAAAAAGAAACTATCAATTAAATCACACTAAATAAAGTAGAAAAAATATATCAGTATATATATATATGACCTTAACTTATGACCCTTTTAAAATCATTTCGTGATACACTATGAAATTAAATACACAAAATCTTCCTACCAACTCTTAACGAAATTTATATTGCCCCTTCCTGCTATTCTGGCAAGCATTTTAAAAATAAGTATAAATTATTTTAGAAGATTACAAATTCTTAAATTTCGCTTTCGTCTGGACCCTGGCCAAACAAAAAGCTCGTTGCCACTTTGAGAATATGAAGAGGATAATCATTATCAATGCTGTTACGAAAGAGCCTCAAAAAATTATAAACCTAATTTTTAAAAAAGCACTCTTTATACAAATAGAAAATACTAATCATATTCAAATACTGTCTCGCACATTTTTATTATATAGTTCGTGACTTTCAATTAACTGGAACGTAATTACTTTTAAATTAGTTTTTTCTTTTTACTAAAATTTTCCTGGTCAATTCATAGCTACTGAAGAAAACTAATTAGATAAAAAAAATCTTTCATATGTTTAAATATTTTTCGCTCTAATACTTAATTTTTATTGAAATTCGGCTGCTTCTGAGCGTCTTCTGACTGCAAAATTTGTCAGCGAATTTGGAAAATAAGTCTAGTCATATTTGGCAATAATTACTATGTTGATGTACAAAAACGAAAAAATGGCAGCCGCTGCAGCAGTTCTGAATGCTCGCGATGTTCTTGCTAAAGAAGAAAAATTAAATGTGGACATCGTCAAAGAATTTGGTAAAATTAAGCTTTTTATACTATATTTTCAATACATCAAATTTTTATCGCTCATTTGTGCTGTGAATCATTAGTTCTTCCTACCCATTGGCAGGAACCTTCTGGAATGTTTTGTGAACTCTTTGTGTCTATAGAAAGCTAGCTGAGTGATGTAATTTCCGTTTATCGTTGAAACTGGAACCTTTTAATTATAAACCAATCCACCACTAACACTTTAAAAAAAATTATTTTTTTAATAATACTTTGATCTTTTTTTCCCCCACACTAATTGCTCACATCCCATCATTGTTTGTTTGTGTGCTTCAAAAACAAGCTTAAATAAATGTTAAAACAGAAAATTTTAAAAAGATAGTTCGGCCCACTTAATAATGGCCAAATATAAATATCTTTATCCATGAAATTGAAAAATTAGGCAAAATATTGCTTAAAAAATTACTTATACAAGTAAAGTATCAGTTAAAACTAGAAAGACTTAAAGGCTACGCTTTAATATGTTTTTTATTTAGATCCTAATCAATTTGTAAAAAAAATGCTGTTGCGAAATTTCTTGGGTTCTTCAGAAGCACAACACAGTTCGCCAAGACAATTTACTTTATTCAGCTTACTTAAAAGTACGATACAGTTCACAAAAACAATTCTTTCTATTTCTTCACAAAAAATCACTTCCGCTAAAAAAAATTCACAGTTAGCAACTCTGTCTAAACAGGAAATTCGACGATTTCCAAACAAGACAACATAAACACAACAGAGCTACGACCAAGCTCTCTTCACTGCACCAGGAGCAGAACTCCAATGACGCTCGTAGTACATGGCAAGCAAGGTGTTTTTGTATGCTGTTGGCGATGTGCCTAGAAAATTCCAGCGACGTTACGCACATCCGGTTACGTAATGGCCAAAACTTAGAGAACTGGATATGATGTAATGTCGCCAAATGGCTCCAATGACGTAATGGTGTTTTTAAACATGCTCTTGCCATGTACTACGGCTGATGCCAGGCCTCCCAACTGGTCCCTTTTTTCCCTAAAAGTCCTTTTTTACATCCCAAGTCCCTAAAACTCCTTATTTCACGAACCTGGTCCTTATTTTCCCTTTTTCACGATAAGCAGGCAGACTTTTCCCTGCTTATTAGAAATAAAAAAAATTCGTTGACCAATCAGATTTCTTCTTCCTACTACAATCAACATATGGCGTCATTGAAGATGTCACTTCGGTGCGGTATAAGCGAGCTTCTGGCGAAGCAGTAAACCAGCTACCCACTCACAAGCTTACAACAAACAAATACTTCGGTCTTCGTTAGTTCGCACTCCGAGAGGTTTTCCATTTCCAGCACAGTCATTTCATCAAAACCTCTTGAATTACGATCCAATTTTATAAAAATTGAATTGCGGTGATCGTCATTGACGTTGATCCAAAAAGAAAAGAATTTGCCAAAAAGACATTTCATTAAGCATGTAAATTCTCGTTGGCTGACAATCGAACCTGCTGCAAACAGAGTGCTTGAGTAATGGGACGCCTCATGGAATACTTCTTAAAGTTTATTCCAATGCATCAGCGTGATTTGATGAAAACTAATGTCTACAGGAGGATAATTCCATTACTTAAAAAGAAATCTATAAAAGCAGAACTAAAATTTGTCTGTTCTAGTGCTGGTCTCTTCACAGAGTTCACTCGTTTATTTCAGAGCCATCAGCCATTAATTCATGTTTTGCATGAACATTTAAAATGCCTTGTAATAAAAATTATGACTCGTTGTAAAAAGAAAAGAAATTCTCCTTCAGAAAATGCGTTTTTGAAAAAGAATTTGCTGCCTATTGAGGAATTTTTAATTAGTGATGAGATGAAATCACTCATTTCCTATCACTGCCTGAGAAGAATGACTTTATCTCCCAAATTTTGAAACATTACGCTGCAGCCGGGAACTATATTCTTGAAAAGGACGTTCATTTTTCTAGAGTTTTGAGGAGCTTCAATTCTTTAAAACCTGATAAAGTCAAGCTAAAAGTTAATGCAAAACGTTTTAAAATGATGGCATCTTCTTTGCCTGTAATGTATGACGAAGAAAAACTAATGGATGAATGGAGATTAGTGCAATTAGAAACAATGAAATCTGATAACAGAATTAATCGATATTGGTCACAGTGTTTTAGTTTTAAAAATGTGGATGGCACTTTAAAATATCAGAATATAGCCATGGTAATTAAGGCAGCATTGTCACTTTCCCATGGTACTGCTGAGATTGAGAGGGTTTTTTCGAAATCTGGAAGAATCACGACCGACTAAAGAGCATCAATGTCTGTGCGGACATTAAATGCTTGTTTAAATATTGTGGATGGGCTACAAAGATGAGAATAAACCTCATTTGGTTCCAATTACTAATGAATTGATTTATTTAGCCTGTACAGTATATAAAAGTTATGAGATTTATTTGGACGAACAAAGGCAAAGAGCAGATGAAGAAAAAAGGAAGATAATAGAAGATGAAAAGTTTAAAGCTTTGGGGGGGGGGGGGGAGAAAAACTCAAAAAGTTGGAACAAAGTAAAAATTATATTGGAAAATGGGAATCTCAATTGAAAGCTGCTAAAGAAATGGAAACAGTTCAAATTTCTGCAATCAGTGAACTATTAGAAGATGCCAATGACAAACTAAGAGATGCAATAAAGAAAAAGAACTTTACTAAAGCTCAGGTTGCCCAGGCCATACTTGAAGGGGCTATGAAAAATAATGCTGAATGTAGTAAAAAAAGAAAAGCTATTATTAGCTTAGAAAAGAGAATCGACAAAAAGGATTCCGTTATTACAACTTCCTAAAAAACCTCGAAACGCCTAATTTTAAGGAAGTTCTTTTTATTATGTTAATTTTGTTTTGCAAGTATGTTAATTACTACATTTTCAATTTAGTCTTTTCTATCACTGTAAACAGTAGAAAAGCAGCTTTTTCAAAACTAAAAAAAAAAGCTAAAGATTTTTTTTTATGATTTTGGGTTATCTTAAGACATTAAGCAGAAGACTAAACAATGTATAATTGGTAGCTTATAGGTAATTGTCTAATGTCTAAATCTCTGAAGAGGGAGAACATGCATTTTTTTTCTTTACTGGAAACCAATTTTCTTTAACCTATTCTTTAATTTGAATTGAATTCTTTAATTAATTTGAATTAAAATAAAGTATATTTCTTCTGTAAATAGCTTTAGTGTTTTTTGTGTAATTTTATGCATTGGTATTTATAGATGAAAGTGTAACAATGAAGGCCATGTAAAGTTTCTATTTAAAGAAAACTAAATTTTCTACCCTTGGTCTTCAGGAGCCTGAAGACGAGCTAAAAATTTGACCCCTGTACCTGCTAAGAAGAATACAAGATATCATTTAACTTAATATTTTTAGGTCCCTTTTTTCCCTTTTTTTAAGATGCCGAGTCCCTTTTTTTCCCTAGGGACAAGTTGAAAATCTGTTGGGAGCCCTGTGATGCCATTAATACTGATAAAAGAATATAAGTTTAAGTTGTTTACAATATTTACACTATTTACAAAATTCTTAACAATACATAGATAGTCGTCAGTAAAATGACAAAACCACGAATGTGCAAACAGATAAACCAGTTTTTGGCTTCGGTTAAATGGGCAAAAATATTTCTTTAGCTGAACCGGTTTGAATAAACATTTTAACTGGCTAAACTGAAGGTTTGTTAGTTTGCATTATCTTCGCTCCAGAGCTACACGACGGCAGTTGGCGACGGGCGTCGTAATTAAGAACCACAGTCGAGTGACGAGCCCCTAAACTGAATTAAAAAATTAATTCAGTTAGATAAATCACGATTATAGCGTCATAAAATATATCCTAATGGATTTGTATGATATGGGTTCATAATTTATTAACACTCTAAGTGCGGATAATGCCCTAAGGCATCAAGAACTATGCTACCTGTGTCTAAAGTATTCGTAAATCATACCTTCGAGATATTTTTTAAGTAGCGAAATCTGTATCGGTTCATTACATGACTAGCGTTCTAAATTAAGATTCCCGTCGCAAAAGCCTTAGTGTAGTACATCTTAGTACACGTTCCAGTACAGTTGGTACACTTAATGCTCCAAAGTCCCGACGCTGTGTATGTGCCATTAAAAGCTGCGTCGGGTGACACCTGCACTCGGGTGTCGACTCTTCACATGTAATGTAATCGTTTCCGGGTGCCTATTTCTAGCCTCCTTTAGGAGTTTTAACACAGCCAATTCCGCCAATTTAGAACCCTGGTCAAGTGACGAGGTCGACACATGAGCGGGCGCAAAACGGAACTTTGAGGGACATTGTACGCTAACGCCGTCGGAACTTTCGACTCCACAGATTTAGCGAGCATGTATATCGCAGTGTACTCGTGCACCCCGTTGATCTTTAGAGGATTTTGTTCACCAGCACGAATATGTCTATAGTATGGCTAGGACAGGGACAGAACCAAGAACCTTCTCGGTGAGAGGCTCGTCGCTTACACCTCTCAGCCACCGGGGGCCCTCGTCACATGATTGTGGTTCTAAATTACAACGCCCGTTGCCAATAGCCCTCTTGCAGCTCTAGTGCAACAATGATTCAAACCTAACCTAAATAGACAGCCGGAGTCGTTCAATCAACCAAGTAAGTAGAACCAGTTTTTATTTGCTTTTAACCTGTCCCGGTTAAAACTAGAGGAAAAAAGAACCGATTAAACCGAGAAGCGTTTTTTTTTTTCAAACCGACGTTATAATAATCCAATTGTTTTCAGTTTTTCCTGAAGATGTCAAGCCAGATGAAGATGTCATTCGTGTCAAAGAACAGGAGCTTTTGGATCATGCTAAAATGCTGGCAAACACCGGAAAAGCCAAAGGTAAAGAATTTTTTTTTAAAAAATCGCTATTTAAAAAAAATCGGTGTCGCAACAGCCCATAGTAAGCCAAGTCCTGCTGTGTACATTTCAGGTCATTTAACCCAAGGGCTCTGCAGTGCAAAGCAGGTGTCTTGATCCGCAACCTCGTGCAGAATCTTGCATTGTTTTGTTCCCAAGCATGCTTGGTACTTATTTTGTATTTCCTGGGTAGATAAAATGAAAAGTTCATGAGTTTCATTTCTTAAGGGATCCCATTTAAAAGATAAAAGGCTGAGTGAACTTTGCCTAATCAGGTTCGAATCCCAGACCTGCTGCTTTGCAGTGTGTAGTGCTCCCCATAAGCCCAGAGGTTCAATTTATAAATTACTATTTAGTTACATTGCTTCTTTACAGCATTTTTATTATATCTTCTCCACTCCTGAAAAGAAATCCTATGCATATGTTCTTTATGTAAACATATTTTCAAACTATATATTTAGAAGTATATGTTTTACAAGTAATTTTGAAAACTAGAAATAGCATTTGCTTAGCGTCATGTCAATTTAGTGACATTTAAGGTTTTGAGTGGTAAAAATACTTAATTTTATTGTGCTATGAACACTCTATGGCCGCGTTTATACCTGCCATAATTGGTGGGTTTTACCTAGGTAAGACGGCGAAAAATCCCCAAACACCCTAGGATAGGGAATAATGGTTGGTGATTGGTGGGTTTCATCGTACAGAGGTGGGTAACCGAACTCAACCCCGGGTATGTTCATTGATCCGTAGAGAAAACCAATGGCCGCCATTACTATTTTTGGCTGTAGACAACTTGTGTTGCATGTAGAGAATGCATAGAGAATGGCTCAATTGAAAAAGTTTAGAAATAACGTTAGTTTGGTTTTTTTTTAAAGTTTTCACAGCTACTTTTCTTTAATATTTGAGTTATTAATTGCATAACTGTTTGTTGATCAAAATGTCATAGTATAAAGAGACAGTATAAATATTCTAAATATCTAAATAATAGATGGCAGCACGATTGCTTTGGTATCGATGTTCTAAATACTACATAAAATATTTCTTTATTATTAGTTTATAATTAGTTATTTTTTTGGTTTCTCAGTTGGAATTAAATTAAAAAAATTTGTATGAATGGTACATGCAACTGAGTAGTTAAATAAAATTATAAATTAGATACAATGATTTCAGAAAACTTCAATTGTGTTAGAATTTTATTGAAGAAATCATGTTACTGCTCTAGCAACCTATTTAAGGTTATAATAATTAGCCCGGAAAAAAGGTAGTTAAAAAAGCGTGATAATAATTAAAAAGACAATTTTTTTTTGAAATAGTTATTTTAAATTCCGTTATATTCTAAACTGCACTACCGAACACCCGGGTAAACATCAGACGTGTGTGAATGCACTTTCTTAGGTTGTCTGGTATTCCCTAATTATCGTGGTTATCCCTACTGCTGGGTGAAAACGACCTGGGTAAGATTCTGGGTGTATAAACGCAGCTAATCAGTCTTTTGTGATTAATAGTCATTCTAACTTTTGTTTGAATCCAAAATGTCCTTTAAATTAACTGCTGAAAAAACTTTGCAAGACCTTTGAAATCTGCTTGAACATCTTGGTGCATCATTTTTCAATGCATTTAATAAATTACCTGCTTTGTAATCAGTATTTTTGGAAAGCTTGAACATTCTAGTTTATAATAAAAGAAGTTAGTATGAAGAAAAATTTAAAACTGAAGTCAAAAACGTGAATTCTACAAAGATCCACATGTATACCACTAGAGAGAAGAGGATTTTCTTTTGAATACATAATACTTTTTTTTTTTAAGTTTATCTATTACTTTTTAAGCTTGAACTGTTCTTGTATATGTATAGGTCTTATACATACTTTTCTATCTTTTCTAGAGCTGGCCGGACTTATAAAAGTGACCAGACCTTTCCTTGGTCTGGTGAGCAAGGCTAAGGCCACCAAACTTGTCAGGGCATTGGTTGATATGTTTCTCGACATGGAAGCTTCCACTGGCGTAGAGGTATTTCATTCTTAATTACTTTTCCTTCTTGCATTTCTGAAATTGTTTGTAAAATAAAATATAGATAATGTTATAGGCATTTAACTGGTAACTGATGTGAGGTTTGCAGATGCAGACCAATATCGAGACAGGCCCACAGTTGTAATAGTATAACTGCAAAAAAGCCATCCAAATACAAGAAGTTAATGCTTGAATATGTCATACTACAATGTACTTCTGTGACAGTGGTTCTTTATCATCTGCGAGGGTATCCTCAAGAACAGTGAGCTTATGGTGAACTCGATGGGGTCCAAACTTTTTTTTTAAAAAGTTGTGTGATACAACAACACATCAGTAATGTCTAAGTATGGAATTTGAATGATATCTTAGCGTCTGTGTATACCAGCATAGTTTACATTTAATATTTTCTCTTATTGTAGGTTGAATTGTGTCTTGAATGCATTGAGTGGGCTAAACAAGAAAAACGAAACTACCTTCGACAAGCTTTAGAGGTAAGTATTAGTAGAAATAGGACAAATATTATAGTATTATCAGCCCCTTAATAAATTACTTTTTTCCAATTAAAACGTTGCACAGCTGCAAAACGGCTTAAGTTGGAGGGAAACAAAAACCAAAATCGGGATCAGCATCAAAAACTACTTAAACATCAACTATTTTTTTTTAAATAAAACTTTGAAATCTTAAGCTTTGCTATTTCACATTAACATTGTTTCGGGGCATTTTTTAGCCTACTTTTCTTTTTTTAATTCGAAAGAATTAAAAAAATGAAAAAGTAGGTATTGACATGCGGTCGATGTCCGTCTGTCCGTCCGTACCCCCCTTCCAAAATCGGTTCTAATCATCGGATCTTAAAAATTCTTTTTTTGTTAGAAAGCTAAAACCTCAGATACCCAACTTTCATACTTTTTGTCCGTCTGTCTGTACGTCCGGACGGACATAAATCTACTATCTGTCGGCGAATTTCCCATTGAATTAGCATTGAAATTCAATTTTGAGTCATTTAAATCACTGTAGGTATTGAAATGCGGTTGATGTCCATCTGTCTGTCTGTCCATCTGTCTGTCTGTCCATCTGTCTGTCTGTCCATCTGTCTGTCTGTCCGTCTGTCTGTCTGTTCGTATGTCTGTCTGTTCGTATGTCTGTCTGTTCGTATGTCTGTCTGTTCGTATGTCTGTCCGTTTGTCTGTCTGTACCCCCCTTCCAAAATCGGTTCTAATCATCGGATCTTAAAAATTCTTTTTTTGTTAGAAAGCTATGACCTCAGATACCCAACTTTCATACTTTTTGTCCGTCTGTCTGTACGTCCGGACGGACATAAATCTACTATCTGTCGGCAAATTTCCTATTGAATTAGCATTGAAATTCAATTTTGAGTCATTTAAATCACTGTTGCCAAATCAACAATGGCATGAGAAACTTTATTTAAACATATTTGAAGCAAAATAATATTTTCATGAATCAGTTTGGAATGACGTCATAAAATGTAGAACAATTTGATTCTTTGATTATTCATTAATTATCTACCAAGAAAGCGGCAAGGCATACTTTTGCATGCAATTATGCTTAGTTTTAATTTACATTTCTTGTATTTTAATGCAGTTCGGAGTAGTTTCATTACTTTTGTTATTAATAAATATTTATTCTTCGAACTACAAATAAATCACGAGCAGATGATAAATAATATTTAATTAATTTGCGAACGAATATTAAGGAAAATAGTTGATTTTGGCTTTTAGAAGTTTAAATTATAGCTGGGTGCTGTGTTTCGATTTTTTTTTTCTAATGTGTATAAATCTAGTGTAGAAACGGCTGTTGATGATATTTACTTTAGGAACCTAGTTTTTTTCCCGATTAGAACTTCAGTAAGTATTTAAGTAACAGGAAAGTAGGCTATTTTAGTTCTTTATGAACTTCTTGTTTAAACTCAAAAAGCATAACTATCACAAAAACTAGAGCTAAGAAAAAAAAATTACATTGTGATATTTGTATTCAGCGTGTACAGGGTGTTTACCGATCAAGAAAGTCCGAAAAGTCATGAAATCGAAAAAAGTCAATAAAGTCATGAAATCAGAACAAAGGTCACGAAATTTTTTTAAAAATCGCAAAAAGTGATTTTTTTCAAGGCACTTTGGTTTGGAGACCATCTGTCATTCCGTCTTATTGCCCCTTAAAAGATTTTTTTTATGTTTAAAACTTATTTTTAGGCATTTTTCTACTTTAATTTTTTAGTTTAAAAAAATTGTGTTGGCTTATACATGTTTTATGCTGTTAGTAATTTCTATAGTTTTCTGGAATTTTCTGGAAAATCCTTCTTGAATAGTACTTAAAAAGTGCTTGGATATTTTCCCCTAACAAGCGTATGAACCGTGCAATAGCGGCTTGTATTGCATCAAGTATTATATGGTTTTGTCTTTGTAATTTTTTTTAACGGATTGATCATTTAAACGGTTGTAAGATTTTCTGAAAAAGGTCAAGAAATTTTTTTTATAAGGTCCTGAAAAGGTCAAGAAATTAGATTCAGCAAATCTGGTAGACACCCTGATGTAAATGTTTTTAGAATTTGGTAATTTTCCCTTGTAGGCCCTCATCATTTTTATTGTGTAAATGGGGGAAAAGTTGGTGCACCTTTTCAAACTTGCATGTTTTCTCTTATAAATGCATGTTATCTCAGAAAAAATGTTCCAAAGTTTGCAAATAATATCTTAAGAAGACATTATCTCAAGCGAATCTGCTTTTTTGCTTAGTCTGAAGAAAGTCTGACATCTTGTGTTTTTATTTACCTATGTGTCAGGGCCATTTATGATGTTTAAATATTTCTATTCCAATTAGGCAAGACTGATTTCATTGTATTATGATACTGAAAAGTTTACCGAAGCTATAAGCTTAAGTAAGTTTTATTCATTATTATTTTTAGTTTGTTTCCTTTCATCATAATTAAGTTTCAGAAATTAATTTTTTTTTATGTGTGACTGTTTTTGTAAAATGCATTACATCATACAGATCAGACAAATAATATTTTGTATTGAAATTAGTTATTGGAATTGTTGGGTATCGTTAACATGCCTGTCTTTTCTGGCAGATCTTTAACCAGTGAATATGCTTTTTGGCTTAATGTGTATCTATTATAATTGCCTTATTTGAAATGTGTTTAAATCTTGTGTTTGGTTAAAGTTGAAATTTGTCATACAGGTAGCGTCCTGCTGAAGGAATTAAAAAAATTAGATGACAAAAATCTTTTAGTAGAAGTTCAACTCTTAGAAAGCAAGGTTTACCATAATCTCACAAACTATCCTAGAGCAAGGTAAGGTTGATTTTACTGAAAAGTTTCTTTAGAATTTAAAAAAAGTTAAGTTTGGTGTCGTATTCCAACCAAATTATATCATTTAATACTAAAAATTTTCTCAATGAAATTTTTGGTTGTAAAAGGCATTAGTATACTAAGCTAGTACTTGGATGTTTTCATCAATTAACACATGTTCTACATAAACACATAAGATAATACTTAAACAAAACAGTAATACTTAAACAAAACAGTAATAGTTAAATGTTTTAAAATAAATTTAAACCATTATTAATGGATTATTAGTGTCCTTGATGGCTATTTCTACTATTGAGTCATTTCATTAAAAAAACTTTTTAACATGTTTTAGTATATTTTACTAATTTTTTCCAGAGCTGCCTTGACTACAGCTCGGACCACAGCCAATGGTATCTACTGTCATCCTAAACTCCAAGCGGCCCTTGACTTACAGTCTGGTATTCTTCATGCAGCAGATGAGAAAGATTTCAAGACCGCTTTCTCCTACTTCTTTGAGGCGTTTGAAGGGTATGAATCGGTCGAAGATCCAAAGGCAGTGGTAGCATTGAAGTACATGTTGCTGTCGAAGATTATGCTGGGAGAGTAAGTAGTCATGAATGTTGAAGTTTCAGTTGTCTTTTTTGTGTGTTTGAAATTTTAAATATGTTTGAATTAACTATAATAGGTGATTAAGGTATTTAGGAATATTTTTCTATGTTGACATTTAAAAGAAATGCTACAAAAAATAACTTCAGAATGAAAGTTATGTATGGTGTTATGCCTGATTTTAATTTGTCCTAATACAGGGTGTCCTAAAAGTTCCCGTACTGACGATTCGTGAATTTTTTACACACAAAACAACAAACTTAAAAACATTGTTTTTATGCTAATGGCGAAAAGCACTTTTAACAAAACGTAGGAAAAAATTTGGAACTTACATTTATATTAAATGCTAAAAATGTCCGCCCCTTTCATCGAAGCAAAGCTGAAGGCGTTTGCACATATTTTTAGAAACACGTTTCAAGATGCTGCGAGTGACTTCTTGTGTATCCTTTGCGTAATGGCATTTTTCAGATAATCTATTGTTTGTGGATTATCTTCATAAACTTTGCTCTTTAAATATCCCCACAGGAAAAAGTCAGGGATACTCAAATCAGGGGAACGAGGTGGCCAAAGATTTCTGGAAATGAGTAGATCGCCAAAAAAATCTTGAAGCATGTCTATGGTTTCATTACTTGTATGGCATGTTGCACCGTCTTGTTGGAACCAAGGATCTCGTTCATTCACTTCTAATAATGCAACTAATTGTTGGATAAGTTCTCTGTATACAGTTCCATCAACAGTTGACTCGAAAAACAGAGGCCAAATAATCCTTTTACGTGATACGGCACACCATACGCCAATTTTTTTTAGAAAGGTTTTTGCATTAATGAATGAGGATTTGTCGTCGCACAGATACTGGAGTTTTGAGTGTTCACGAAACCGCTTAAATGAAAACATGCCTCATCGGAGAAAAATGTTTTATCCAAAATTTTGATGTTGTTGCGAATAAATCTCCGGAACCATCGACAATAATAAAGCCGCTTCTCATTTTCCTTTGGCTTTTGCTCCTGTACCATTTTCACACGATAAGCCCGAAAATTCGAAGCTCTTAAAGCCTTATGTGTCGATCCACGTTATGTACCCATTTGTTGCGACAAACGCCTCACAGATGTTTGAGGAAATTGAAATATCCTTCGTTGAGTTTCTTGCACAAAATCTGGTGAAACAATTTTCGGTCTTCCACTTCTGTGTTTGTCTTCCACCGAACCTGTCTCACGAAATCTCTGAACGAGTTTATATAGAGTATCTTTACTCGGTATAGCATCATCTGGATATTTATGTCGCCAAAATTCTTTACATCTTTCATATGATTTACATCCAAAATAGCCTCAAGCAGCGCAATTCTCTGAATGCGTGGTAAAGTCATGTTGCAATGAAGAACAAAATGACATGGAATTTTACTATAGCACAACTTGAGCACGAAAAAAACCAAACGATAAATACAAAAGATTTGATGAAATAATAAGCAGACGATAAAATTCAATATTTGAAAAATTAAACACGGATAATTATTTTGTTGGAGTACGGGAACTTTTAGGACACCCTGTAGTTTCTGTTTCATACACTTAACTCCCGAAAAAATCTTGCACGTATATTCTTTTTATAAACATATTCTTCAAATAATTATACATTTAAAAGTTTTGCTAGCGATTTATGGAAAAGAATTAACGTTTAATATTTGAAGCAGTAAAATTACCCAATTTTATGTGATAAATAAACAAGATCTGTCGGTTTTTTGTAATCAATAGTCCATTCTAACATTTCTTTTAAATCAATGTCGTATAAATCTCCAAAATCTGCATGACCGTCTTGCTGCATCATTTTTTATATAATTAATAAATCAGTTGCATCAGTATTTTTAGAAAACTTGAAATTCTAGTTTTTAATATAAGAGATATTGAGAAAAAATTTGAAATAAAGTTGTGAATTCTACGGAGGTTCACGTGTGGATCTCTAGAGCGAATAGGTTATACTAGTATTACAATTAAATTGTACTTTCATAAATAATTTATATATAATCAATAAATGAATTAGAACTCGTGATTTCTGTTTATTTCGTGCCACTTATTGTTGCCCTATTTTTGTGTTACCAGGTCAGCCGATGTTTTGTCCCTGACAATGGGTAAGCTGGCAATGAAGCATGCAGGCATAGATGTGGATGCAATGAAGGCCATTGCTGCTGCCAGCTCAAAAAGATCTCTCGCTGACTTCCAAGAGGTTTTTTTTTATTGTTAATTTTAGATCAAATCATTTTCTTACTTTAAAATAGTTTGAAAATTGAAGTAAAACTTTCTTGGTTGGAACATTTTAGCAGAAACCCTGTACAGTCAATGATTGTGCACTTTTTCCTGCTGCATGCCCTAACTATGTGAATGTATATAATTGGCCCCAGGGGTGCAGAAAATGTTTTTACTCCCAATATTTCCCCCAATCCGTTTAAAAATTTCCCCCAAAATTTTACTATATGTTATAGACTTAACATAAATTCTGTATTTTCTTAGGCAAAGAAAATGTTACGATATACAGGGATGTTAGTGCTTGTTGAACAAAAAAGCTGAAATCCAAACCACAAATGCTTGGTTTGAAAAACCAAAAAAGCTGAACTAAGCGTGACCGATAAAATTTAAATTTCAACAATTATCACAAGATAAATTTTAAATAATTATATAATACTATACTACTAAATGTACTTTTAATATCTTTTTAAATACTTTAAAATAAGTACATTTTCTTTTATTTATGGTGTTTGGGGAGGGGGTCATATTCATCAGATTTCTCTATGAACATGTTTTGCTGTTCATTCATTTGGTATATTACTTTCAAGTTTTGGTCGTTTGGCAGTTTCATAAGGCTGGCAATTAAGGCACCAGGTTTTGCAAAAAAAATAATAATCTTGAGTGCCTTTTTGGGATTGAAATCCTCAACTTTTGGTCTTATTTGTTAAGAAGAAAAAAATTTCAAACACTTTTCCAGAAAAATTCAAGGACTAGAAATTTACTAGCAACATAAAACCTAAATATATAAAGCTTGTATACACCGACACTCCATTTAAAAAAGAAAAAAAAACCTTAAAAATTATCTAAAATCAGAAACCCCAGTATATGCCCAAGTAGAAAAAGGTTCAAATGTAAAACAAAAAGTATTTTAACATCCATGCTATTCCTGTGATCACTACTCAAATACGCCGTGAGTAGGACACTTGATCAGAAAAAATATCCTGGTCGTCCGACTTGGCCTGAACCGGAGCTACAAAAGTAACGATATATTCTTCGGATCACACAGAACCAGAGAACTGTCAATCATTCTGATGCAATGTGACGTCATCGGTAGATTTCGTGAAAATTACTAGGCCGCGAAATAAGCAAATCAGGAAAGCATTATTGGACTGCTCTTCTAATGGGAGATTGCACTGGCTGGACGAGATTTGAAGACATCTTTAGTGTAACTTAATCTTAATTCATCTTCCCATTTTGATTGAAATTTTTATCTTCATTATTAAAATCTGTTATTTTAACCTATAGTTTATTGAAATTTAAGTTTAGTTTCACCTAATTACGGGCACCGTAAAAATGGTACGGTGCGAAGAAAAAGTAAAAATCGCTTTAAAATGAATGAAAAGTGCATTGCAGTTGTAGCGATTCGGTTGATTATTTTTATAGCTGTTTCGGTGAATTTGCATCGCAAATTGCGATACCACTTAAATCGAACCCTGGTTTGGACCATCTGTACAGTAGCTTGCGATGGCTACGCTATTTGACACGGGGGTGGGGGCATGGCGTACGGATGCGATCAACTCCTGATGACAGGCTGAATTTATGAGACAAAAGCGGTACGCTATTTTGGTTTGTTAGAACCAAAAAGTAAATTAACGGTAGGTTTTAAAACGGAACGGCTGGTCAGGGAATTTTGTAATATATTGTTAAAATCGAAAAC
The DNA here is from genome assembly GCA_019343175.1 of Oedothorax gibbosus. Classification (NCBI taxonomy): domain Eukaryota; kingdom Metazoa; phylum Arthropoda; class Arachnida; order Araneae; family Linyphiidae; genus Oedothorax; species Oedothorax gibbosus. Next base: position 327,724 of record JAFNEN010000675.1, on the reverse strand, counting down.
AATTGAATATTTTCCACAAAATTTCCCCCGATCTAGGATCGCCGGATCGGACATATTCTGCATCCCTGATTGGCCCATGCAGCCAAAAAATAGCTGCTGAATAATGCCCCACATAGAGGGATTGCACGTTGAAATTGCTACAAACTTCCGACGGCTTTGTACAATGTCGGTTTTAAAAGTTGCGTTGGGTACTTAATCAGGTGTTGGCTTGTCACTCGACTGTTTCTAAATTATGTCTCCAATAGCATAGCTCTAGTGCAACGATAATTCAACCTCACCTCTGAAGTTCTAAGTTTCCATTAAGACTTGTTTCTTTCCTCCCAGGCTCTGAAGCAGTACAAAAAGCAGCTCATTGAAGACCCCATCATCCGAGCCCACCTGGATGACCTCTATGACACCATGTTGGAGCAAAATCTGTGCAGAATCATTGAACCCTACTCGAAAGTTCAGGTAGGGTACTTTTTTCTTGACTGGACTCGGCAGTAAAGTAAAACTTCTCGGGAGCGACCACCCTCCGTTCTGAGGAAAATCGGTCATTGAGGGAAGGTGGTCTTTTTGGTTGGTTGTAATTATTCATTAAAGGTTTTGTAATGGTATCCAAAATTGAAATTTATATTATTACAATCCTGCATTTAAATAAAATTTTCAAAACCACAAATTTGATCCATTATTTGCATGTTATTTAATATCTTAATTCTTAAAACTGTAATTTTAATAAAACGAAAATCCATTAAATTGTAACTTACTATTGTGTTGTTAGCAAGGAATGATAATGCACATAGATAAAGATACTATTCTTATTAAATGAAGTCGTTATTATATGTATTAAATTTTATATTTTGTAAATAGTAAAGAATTTTTTATACGAAATTAGCTGGAATAACCAAAATTTGCCAAGCTTATTTCTCAATTTTTTTTGCAGTTGCAACATGTGGCTAGTATCATTGGATTAGCATTGGTAAGTATGTTACTAATTTTTCATAAGTTTTTTTTTAAAAAAGAGATCTTAAATATAAATAATATTTTCTGTGTTTCAGAATATTGTTGAAAAGAAAATGTCTCAGATGATTTTGGATAAGAAACTAAACGGTAAGATATTTTTATGACTCAGTTTAATTATTACTTATATCAGATTCTTCTTATATGTATATTGTTTAACTGATGTTCATGTTTTAAAAATACTTTATTGTTCCTCATATTTTTCCCTTTTCTGTTAACCGTTGTCGGTGGTGAGATATTTGGATGTAAATTGAAATTCCCACAAAGCAATATGTTACATGTGCAATTAAATGTATTTGTACTTCTAATTATAAATTTTTTCGATCGTGTTGTTTTTTTAGAATACTGGTATTCTGAATCATTTTCTAACTATAGTTCATTTCACACATCTATCCCTAGGAATTCTGGATCAAGGTCAAGGCATCCTCATTATCTTTGAAGCCTCTGACGCCGATAAAACTTACGCAGCAGCTCTTGAAACGATCCACTGTCTTGAAAAAGTAGTAGATTCTATTTACAAGAAGGCCAAGAAATTGAGCTAGATCACTTCTCTAAAGTAAAATAATAATAAATATTGTTTTTTAAGGAACTATATTTATTATGAATGCTACCACTACTACTGTAAATAATATAACAATCATTGGAAGAGGTTCTGACATCATCTGGAGTACATCGCCTTTCTGAGTGTTACATACATGGATAACCCCAATGTTATGATGCCTGTCTTTTAATGTGTTTCTAATATTCCTTATGAAAGTAATAAAGTTTATACTTACGACATTTACTTGTGTGGTGTTAATTTAAATTAGCATGTTTCTTGTGGTATTGCATTGGAATTCTCATCATACAGTACTGCCGTGGGCAGTTAAAATGCAGTAACTTAAACTAGCCTAATGACTTGAACCATTGTTGCAAACACTCAATGACTTTAACCTAGAAGAATTTATACTGGAAGACTGATTATTCCAGAGCAAAAATGGTCCAATTCATTGTTGTGGTTACTGCAGTTTACCCGCCCACGACAGAGTAGAGGCCACAGTTCTGACCATTCAAATTGTTCAGGTTGTTAAAAACCGGATTTTTAACTATTTTCCGGATTTCTTAAGGAAATGTATCAATTTTCGATAGGGTAGAAATTCTAAAATGACTATTTTCTTTTTAGAAAATAAATCTGTTGCTAGAATGGTAGGCTTAATATTAAAATAGTTTTTATGGCAAAGTATTTAAATATCTAGTGGATGCAGAGGGGGTTGAAATTTGCATTTCCCTATTGCAACTGCCTCATCGCCGGAAAAACAGCATTATGTGTTTCACCAAGATATAATTTGACTCTTTTATGTATTTTTTTTTTTAAGTATTAGTATGTTAAGATGTTGTAATGATGAGTATAAATTGCAGGATTTTGGAAATTTTTAGATTGGCAGGTCTGGTTTAGCAGCTTAATTTTCTTTCCTCTTGTAGCATAAAAATTTGGAGGTATAGTTAATATGGTCATTAAGCTGGGGGAAACTGCAGAACGGTAGTGGGTTAAGCTGAATTATTGAAAGTAGATTCATGCTTTTTTTTCTATAAAAATATAGCTAACCTCTCTAAAGAAACAATTGTTTATTCTTTAAGTCACTAAATTTGAACTACAGGTATGCTTTGAATCAGTGGCGGCTTGTGGCATACAACAAGTACAGCCGGGCTGTACCTAAATATTCAGAAAAAGCAAAATCCGATCATAAATTTTTTATTCATTTTTTGTATTTTGCCATAGAAGCGCAATTTTTAATTCAACGCTTTCAGTTTAACGCCAGACAAAAAAAAAATCCCGCTCGAATAGTGGGATTGATACTGGATAACATTTGCGTATCAAATGAGTTGCTGGCTTATAATCCAATCCTACTTTGACTACAGCCTGAGAAGGGTATCGCCAGATGGGCTGCGACGCGAGCATGGTTGCCATGACGACGGGGAATGCTTTGTCCCCATCGTCATGGCAACCATGCCCGCGTCGCAGCCCGTCTATCGAAACTTTTCTCTGGCTGTAGTCAGAGTAGGATTGAATTATAAGCCAGCAACTCATTCCATACGCAAATGGTATCCAGCATCAATCCCACTATTTCAGCGGGATACGCCCTTGGGTTTCAAGAATTTGAACTCTATCGTGAAACGATTATACTTTTTCTGTGTTAAACTATTAACGGAATACTTTTGATTCTTAATTTCAATATCTCATTTAATCTTTTTTTTTATAAAATGGAGCTTCGCTATTATAAAGTATGCTTAAAGTAAAATGATAAGGGGATAATAAAAGGATATAAAGTAAAATGATGGGGGCGGGGCGTTGCTTTGTCTTGGCTGCACAAACATTTTTGACCCGCCGCCACTGGTTTGAATGTTTGTTACCATTGAAAGTATTAGAGCAATTTCTAGTACATTTGCTGCGTACGATGTCGCTCCTAAAAAGTTGGATGCCAGTCCTACTCGGGTATCTGCTCCGTCACTAGACTGTGATTCTAAATTATGACGCCTGTCGCCATTAGCTCGTGTAGTTCTTGTTCGGCAATAATTCAACCTAACTCTAATAGATTTGTTCATTTTTTTTTTCAATAAAGAATCGAATTAGTCGAAGATATTTTTTAAATTATATCAATTGGAAAGAAGATTAAATAAAGTTAGTGGATTGCTAAGGTTTTGAGTTATAACTTACGAATAACAGTCGGGGTTAGTCAGTAATTTAAATAGCAGTGAACAAAAATAAGTAATTGTAGAAATCCTACTCTTCAGGCTATTAACGGTCTGTGCAGCTAAAAAGCCCGACGAATTTTGTGAAGAGGGAGTGCACGTTAAATATGTTCCAAAGTTCCGAAGCTGCAAGTTCTACAAGTTGCGTTGGGTGGGTGCCTGCTCGTCTTTTGACTGTGGTAAATTACGACATCCGTCGCCAATAGTCCTCGTGTAGCTCTAGTGCGACGATAACGCAACTCGTGCCCGAACATTGCCAAAAATAACTCAGTTGTGCAGCAAAATATTACCATCTTCCACTGTTGGATAACCGTGGGCTTTCGCATATCGAAAGTGTGCGAGCGCGCACGGATTTACTATCTCTATGGTTGTGATATCGAGAAGAGAAAATTGGCAAGATAAATATTGCTCAATGACCTCCTTTATTTTACAAGCACCACCCGACCAGACTGGTTGATAAGATAATTATGACACCTCGGTGATTTTTTGGCTCGTCTCCAAGAGGAAGAAATTTGTGTTTATTTCCACTTAACTTTTTATTAAAATGGATCTAATATGGTTGGTGGGGAACTTTGCTCTAGTGTGTACCGTGGCTAGCAATTTTACTGGGATGTAAGTTTACTTTTAGATTGAATTTTTTTTAAATTCTTGGTTTTTATTTATTGAGCCCTTATAATTCACAAGTGCTGTTTTTCCGTTTTGTGCATCGTCTTGCCACTTTATTAATATTTCGTTAAATATTTCCAACGGCTTTCCGTTTTAGTTAAAAGAGAACCAGGCGCAATGCATCCTCTATTTGTAGACTTATCAGACGTCATGTGGATTTCAAAAAAATTGTAGGAAATTTGATACTTTTTTTTTAATACATAAACAAAATGCCAAACAGAAAATTCACAAGACGAAGCCAGGTCCAGACTCCAGAGCAATTGAGAAGGAGGGGGGGGGGGATACCTTGCCTATAGTTCCCGCCACCCTTATTTGTTACACTTTAGGGATGGAACCGGTATTTAAAAAACCGGTTTTTCTAAAAAACTGCCATCCCTAACGTGATCTAATTTGGTTGGCGGCGAGTATAGGGGGTTAGGCATAGGGTCCCGTAAGAAGTTAACATAATTTTTTTTATTCGCAAAATACTAAAATAGTTGGTAGATTGAATTACCATTGAGCCCGGCCCAGGCTTAGGGCCCCTAGTCGTAAAAAGGCCAAAAAATTTATTCCAATATTAGTGCGACGATAATTCAAACTAAAACTTTAAAAAAAAAACCCAATTTAAAAAAAATTGGGGAACTTTTTATTAGTTTTATAAAATTCGTTATTTTTGCAATCGTAAAATTTTGGAAAACAAAAAACATGCAAAATGCTTAATTAAAACCACAAGAAATTAATTTTAAAGATATAAAAAGTACGTAAGTTATTTAAACAGTCATATCATTGCCGACGTTATTTCAACCATTTCATTTCGTTATTTAATTTTATTCCAGCCCTATCTGCCTAGGCTTTTTTAAGAATGGATCAACGTCCAACATTTCTGTTGTTCCTTTTTTGGCAGGAGTTACTTGGTAAGTTTTATACGGTGGCATTTTAACATTTGTCACATCTACGTTGTTGAAGCGTCCTTCTAGTTTTAGTCTAATATGTAAGGGGGAATGGGTCTCCAAACAGAAGTGTCCATATTAATCCAATGACAAAAACAATTTTCTAAGTCAAATTATTCCGGCTGTATTAAATATTTTATATTTTATCCCCCCCATGATAAATGTAGCTGGCTTACAGGGCTCTATAATCCCATTTTTTAAAATTGGTTATATATATATATTTTAACTTTAATAAATAATTACAACTTTAATAACAACAAAATATTCGAACCCATTTCAAAAGTGGAATTATGTAAGTCAGCTACATCTGTCATAAAAAAAAATGTTTGTAGAAATGTCGGAGTAATTTGCTTTAGAAAATTATTTTTTAAATTGAATTAATTTACATAGACATTTCGATTTTGATGCGTGTTCCCACGTAAGTGAAGCATTTTTTGATATTCTCAAGAGTAGTTTGAATTGATTCCAGTAATTATCTCACTCATTGCTACCAAAAACCCCCCATCAATATTTGATAATTTACGTATTTTCATAAGCGTCATCAGTCTATTTTTTTATGAAAGAATACTTCAATTTCCGTGCTTAATTATGATTTTACTTAATCACACATGCTTAGAAGATTTTTTTCTTTTTTGATGCAGTTCATCTCTGTGGCTCATGTACGGCATCCTCTTGGGTGATGGGACAATGAAAGCTGTCAATTCCATCTGTGTCTTACTTCAAATTTCATATGCGATAAGTTATTTCATCAACACTTATTCGAAGGTATCTAACACATAAATTTAAGTTTTAAGAAATGAAGAGCTCAAGTGCAAAACAAGTTAAATCACTTTTTGGAAAAAATTGAGGTGGTTAGCTTTTCATACAGGCATTGTAGGAAGGGATCCACCAACATTTTGATTTGCACAAAAAAAGTTTTCACTTTTTGTCAAAAGTCACTTTTTTGTGCTAATCAAAATGTTGGTGATCCCTTCCTACAATACCTGTATGAAAAGCTAACCAACTCAATTTTTTCCAAAAAGTGATTTAACTTGTTTTGCACTTGAGCTCTTCAAATATTGTTATGGACTATGGACATGGTTGTATGGACTTCCTTTAAACATTAAGTTTTGGTTTGATTAAAGTCATACTTGAGACTTCTTAATATTATAAACAGGCAATAGTGACAAAATCCTGTATGAATAAGCATGGAAAAAAAAATTTAAATCCCATTTTTTTATGTAAATTAAACACGTAAAAAATACAACAAAATTTTAAAATTTAATCCTAATAGTTAAAAAACAATACCAAATAATAGTAAATTATGAAAATTACAGACATTGCATGAGCTTTACCACTTGTAACACTCACAATCTAAAAAAAGAATAGATATATGTTTATGTCAATTAGTTTTAAATACATTTTAGAGGTAGGTTACAAAATTAAAAAAAAAATTTTAAAACAACTGATGCTTTTAATTGAACCACTAGTAAAATTCTTGAAACTTTTTTTTCTTTTTTTTTATAGAGATATGTTTATGTCAATTAGTTTTAAATACATTTATGAGGTAGGTTACAAAATTAAAAAAATGTTTTTAAAACTGATGCTTTTAATTGAACCACTAGTAAAATTCTTGAAACTTTTTTTTGTGTGGTTTTTATTTTGCTAGAAATCCAATTTCAAATAAAAAAGTTTAGCTTGTAATGTATTTCCTGTTGTGATCTTTTAGGAAAGAGCTCAACGGCTTATATCAATTGTTGCTGCATTTTTACTGGCAGTCTATGCATACGGTTTCCATATAGCGGATGAACCAACGGCTAAAATAACATTTGGTTACCTTGCAAGTTTGGGTAGTATTGCAGCTTTTGGCTCTCCTCTAGTATCACTAGTAAGTCTCAATATCTGCATATGTTTGTATTTGGTGTCTAGTTCCTGAGTAGACAGTTGGGGCACTGCCTGCGAGCAGCTTCCCTTAACTGTAACTGTTAAAAGTTTATATATATGCCTTGATCTTAGTTTAATAAACGAGTTAACGTAAACCAGGTCTAGTGTGTTTTTACTCTCTATACAGTCCACTGTGATTTCTAAACTCAACGTCAAATATGGTCCGTCGAGCCGGAGAGGAGAAATCCTATCCAATTTTATTTTAAAATATTCTGACTATTTGAACACTAGATAATTAAGCTAAGACATTACTGTACTTTACTATATTTTTGAAATATTAAAAAAATAAACTATATTTTAGTAAATATAACAATCATAATGATATCAATGATAATAATTAGGTAACCTTTTTTTTACTTTCTACTGCCAATTAGTACGAATTGATAAATTCTTTATTATGGACTAATTTTTACTCAAAATGGATATTTTATTCTTTTTCAGGGTGAAGTTATACGATCTAAAAGCTCAGAAACTTTACCATTTACTGTAATATTTTCATCGTTCATAGTAGGAAGTTCATGGTTTTACTATGGAATTCTGGTAGAAAATAGCTTCATACAGGTAACATACATATGCATTCATTAGACTTTCTACTACATTTTTTTGCTAGTATTACATTTTTACAAAACGATTTGGTGCACTATTCCAAATAAAATACTGTATTTTTATAAAATGAAAAAAAATAAATATATTATTCGTTCAATTGTATTAAAAACAAAAAGTCTGACTGATAAAATACAATGACAATGTAATGTTTGTTATTATAGGTTCCAAACCTAATCGGAGCTATTCTGTCTGCAATTCAACTTGGTCTGATCGCTATTTATCCTTCCAAGAAATCCAAAGAATACTCAAAGGCAGACTGATTTTATTACTATCATGTTTTTAAGTATAAAAAGTATATACAATTTGGTGCCATATTCAAAACAAAGTATATATGTATAATCTTTAATTAATAAACATTTTTATTGATATTTATGGTGGATGTGAATATTTTTCATATGCCGAATACTTGCCAAATAATTTAAATTATAGGAAATGGTTATTTAACCAATTGTTTGCAGTAAAGGGAGATTGGTATTTGCCCTGTATTCAGAAAACGGTCTGTAGTAGAAAAATAATTAGTGACTTATGTTATAAAAGTTTAGGCAATTTTCTACAAATATAATACATTCAAGAACAAATATTTCAAATAATACGTTCCCTAAATAACAAAATTACAAATACAGATGAATTCCAAAGTTTTAAAAATTTAAGTTCAAATTTATAATTTTGTAAACACAAAAGAAAAAATTTGTTTTCTAAGGAAAAGAATATGCCTTCAATATAGCGATCGTTTTTTCTGTATGTGTTAAGCAAATAATAATTATGACTTACTTAATTTTTTTCAAACTCAAGAATACCGTAATAGGCATACAAAATTTTATGTTGCTCTAGAAACTGGTATTTTAATTTAAATGCAATTAAAAATGAAAAAGGAACACAAGATATTAATTTATAAGTGATCAAATAGGTTTAAAAATAAATATTTAGAGAACAGGTAAATTTGGGCGAGCTAAATAAGAAGAAAATGAAATTCCATGTGTGAAACCATAAAAACCATTGCACTCTTTCGCATTTTTTCTTCATGAAAAATAAAACCTATGCCGATTCTTTAGGTTTACCTAAAGACTTTTAAAACTTGAAAATGCATTTCAACTGACCGAGGTTCATTTTCGAAATGAAGCTTTCTCGTGACATTAACTTTTAATCTGCTAAGCGTTTCCCGAAAGATTTTCTCCTCTTTTCCGATTCTAGGCCTAGTATCACAATGGACTTGGTAGGGTGTAACATGTATAAAAGTCTCAATACTGTAATTTGAGAAGCTTTGCAGAACTTTTTTGTCCGTAACCCACGTACTTGATGAACCAGAATGTCCACCTTCCAACCAGTACATGCTCGTAATTTTAGCAACTAAAAGTCTCATATCTTCAGTTGGTTCTTCTAACAGTTTATGGAAAGAATACATGAACTGATTTAAGACTGTGCATCCTTTACTGAAACCTATCAGAGTTGTAGGTAGCTCAGAAAGCAAATACTTATCAGGATTCTTTGAGTAAGGCTCCTTGTGCAAAGTTCTTGAGATACTTTGGAGGATCAATTTTAAATGTTTTAAGGAATCAGTGTTATTTTCGTAGGTAGGTGCACCAAAATCATTCACAGGGACAAAGTTCTTGTAACAACTGAAGGTCTTTAAGGTCATTTTAGATGGTTTGATAATGACAATGACTTGTTCGGGAAAATGACAATGTAGTAAAGTTGCAGTGCTTTCCAGGTCCCAATGTGCATAATGCTTGTTGTCTCGGTGAGCCAGCATGTTTTCTTTGTAATCCTAGTAAACAAGAACATTAAGAATTAGTGGCGATACAAAAAAGTAAGATATACTTTGAAACAACAATATATTTTTTTAAAACCAGGGGTGTGTAACACAACACTATTTTCAATCTACGCATAAAGCTATAAGTAATCATTAGCATTTTTGGTAGACAGGCATGTTTAAAATTTATCATAAGCATTAAAAAATCGATAGTCAAGATATATTTAATTCATTTTAATAGCGTACTCTAACTTCTAGCTAAAGTAGTATATATTTATTATGGCTTATGCTTAAGGTAATTTGCTAATTTCAATAATAAGTAAAAAGTTTTATGGCAGTTACATTTTGTGAATGCACAATTTCCTAGAAAGCCTTATTATGACGTCCAACAAGTACACTAGGAAAGGGATTTGAGTACTAAATTGGATGTCTGTAGCTCTTTTAATTCAAGCTTGTAGAGTAGCTTGGGGACGTACATAAATTCGTCCCGCTCAATGGGGGGAGAGAGGGGTATACGCCAACGTGACGGATCGTGACACGGAGGGAGGTAGGGGTAATAGCTTGCGTGACGTAACGATTCGAACATTTCTAATTTTGCAGGGAAAATGTGTTTTACTTATAAAATAAAGTTTTTGAGAAAAAAAGTTGAAATCTTTTTTTTATACGAACCTCTTTATTTCAGAAAGAGGATGGGGATATTATTATATGGAACAACGTCGGCATTATTAGTAGCAACAACGTGACGTAATTTTAAGGGGAGGGGTTCGATCAAACGTGACGCAGCGTGACATAGGGGGAGGGAGGGTTTCAAAAAATTCAAAATTTTGCGTGATGTAATTTGTGTACGTTCCCCTTCAGACAGACCAAATTTCAAAAATCACATTTTTAGAATCAGTACCCTCCAAAACGTGCAGAAAACACCAAATCCCTATTTTGGATTAATTTTTGACACCCCATCCCATTACTTTCATTATTATTATTATATAGTTCATAATAAGTCTTTAAAGGAAAAAAAAAAAGTATAAAGTAAAAAAAAATCCAAGCAACCACACTTAAACATGGTATTGCTTCAATATTAGAAAGTGAATTCACCTAAAATTAAGTACGTGATTGCTGAGATCTAATAAATTAATAATAATGAGAACTTACTATTCAATTACTGATTTAAAAAATAACTACCTGCATATCTCCTCCAAAGAAAACAACACATCCAGAGGGATCTTCAGATTGAGGCTCATGGTACAAGATTTCGTTCTTTTTCCCAGCATCTCCTTCAATACTGCCCAGTCTTACAGGGCCAGCGATTGTTTCAGAAGATGCCATATCTTCTCACAGTTTGAGTGGAAAATTACCAGTCATGTGGCAATTACATAACCTGCAATAGGCATAAGAAATGTTATATATTTAGAATACTTTAAGATAGTAGATAAGTGGAGATTTTGAAAGGAAAATCATGAAATACATTGAACTTGCAAAATATTAAAATAACTGCAGTTTTTCATTTAATGACAGATGTAACATATTTATAAATTTTTTTTCCATCTTAAACAAAGCAAATATAAAGGGAAAACTATTGCTATTTACAGAAAGAGAAAACATAGCATAATGAAGTATGTAATTTGTTAATGAAAGCAATGAAAACACAAAATAGAAAAAGCATAACAAATTTTACAATTCAAGCAAATACCAAGAATAAAATATCTATGGGAAAATATGAATAATATCCCAAAAATCATTGAATCAAGTGAACCGCTTTTGTTTTACTGAATGAATCCATTCCAGTGATTCCATGCCTAGGTAAAAAAGCTTTTTAAAATAATGCTGAAACCTAAACTACATTTGAACTCAGTACATAAACACAAGATGCTTCTAATTGTTGTAAATACTACATTTATTGAAGTAGCACTACTTTAAATAAAATGTTTATAAATTTAAATATTTCTATAACAACCCACATGTGGTTTCATCGCTATATATTTTCCTACCAAACAATAATTATTTTAACTTGTGTATCTGTACAAGAGTTGTTTTGTAGATTTAGGTTAAAATTAGTAGTGTTAAGGTTGTATTCATTTGAGAATTGGGGACAACATGCTTGAAAAAAGTTTTTTTGTTGTATTTTCACTATTCTAATAAAAATTTGACAGCCAATATTAAAGTTACAAACTCACTGAACATGTTTTTTTTGCATTATGTAAAACTCTTTCCTTTAAGGGGGGGATGAGCCCGCTGGACTGCGGGTCTCCAAACCAAAGTGCCTCAGTGTTAATCCAAAGGAGAACAAATATTTTCTAGGCCACATTGAATATTTTTATAAACTTGTTTTTTTATGTGATAAATCTAGCTGACTTACAGGTCCTGACAATCTCACTTTTTGAAATTGGTTCGGATATAACTTTTAATTTTCAATAAATAATTTTACCCATAATATTCAAAGCAATTTCAGAAAGTGGGATTATAAAGACCTGTAAGTTATCTACATTTATCATAAAAAAAAACGGTTATAAAAAATATTTTTTATAATATCGTGCAAAAAAACTAACTTTTTCAAATCAATAATCGTGGCAAAAGTGATGCTTACAAAATCGTGTTCCAAAGTTACTTTTACGCACTAGTGGGACAAAGTAAATAAGAGCATCCGATTGGTGTAAAATTCTTTATTTGAGCGGGATATTTTATTCGGCGGCTTTGATTGGTGTAAAATTCTTTATTTGCCTCTTATTTCCAATGCCAATCTAAGAAATACTTTTTGCACATGATTTTAAAATAATCATTAATATAAATAATCACCTTCAAATCATTTGAACGTGATAATAAAATAATTAATAAGCCAATCAATAAATGCCAATTTAATAAATACTTTTTACACGTTATTATAAAAAATAGTGTATGACAACACGTTGAAAATGGCCTTTTTTTAAACTAGTGAATTTATTTCCTTCGCTCGTAAAATAATTTATTCAACTTGTTTAAAAAAGCCTTGCTTTTTCACACTAGTTGCATAAATAACTATAACATAGCCTGAGAAATGTGGCTTAGAAAATAATATTTGATCTATTGGCATAAACACTGAGGCACTTAGGTTTAGAGACCCGCAATCCAGCAGGCTCATTCACCCTCAAGGAAAAGTCAAAACACCTCTCTTCCTACTTTCACTTGTCATGTTAAGTTTATAGGACGATTTTTAAGGTACACCGACTTTGAATTTAAGTTTGACAAATAGTTTCTTTGCATATGGGAGAACAGGAAACTTCCTGGGGATATTAGCAAGCACTTTTCTAATTTTTACAGCTAGATTTTTTTTAAAAAATAATTAACATATATTATTTCTAAAAATTTTGGCAGAATATGAAAAAATGCCTGCTAATCCCTAAAACAGCCTGGGCTTCCATATGAAAAAAAATGCTACTGATAAACTTAAAATCAAAGGCTTAAGGAACAAATGCAGTTTTTTTTTTTCTGTGTCAGAATGTAACACATCACATTTCATAGACACATGAATTATCCAATTCATTACAATCCATTTACAATGTGTAGCAAAATATTATTTTGTTACACATTTCACGTAAAAAATTTAAAGTACTTACATATAACATTGCAATAAATACTATAATAATACTAGATTTGTTGAAAATGTACATTAAGATTAACTTAAACAGATTTTTTGTGAATCAAACACAACATGCAGTGTATTTTTTAAAAGAAACCTCAATTATGTAATCACGTAATTTTTTTTGTTCAATTTAGTAACAGTAGTTGTGTGGTAGAAAATACATAATTAGGTAATATTATATTTTGGAAAATAAAGCATACAATTTTTTTTCAAATATTCCAATTGGAATTGTCAAGTTAATTAATATACAAATTATAGGGATTTGAAAAAAAAACTGAACTTGTGCAATTGTTGCATTACTACAAAGGTGCATTGAAATAACAAAGGATTTGGCAACAACTGCACAAGCTGAATTGAAAGAAATAATGTTTTTAGAAAAATTGTTATTCCAAAATATGACCTTGCATTACTAGCCAAAATTTTTTAAGCGAATATATTTATATTTTGGGAAATTACTCGGTACAATATTCTTGGCAAAAACAAAATAGCAACCAAAATGAGTTAAATACCAAATATAGCAGAAAATAGATTTTTAAAAAAATAGAAAAAGCAAAAGGTACATGTAAAGGGGGGAAAAAATAACTGGCTTGAATAACAAAGTTTAACACGATTTTAGAGTAACACCTTTAACTATGGTTTACGAAACACAAACGATAAGGGAGGATACCATATATATCATAGTTAAAGTATTAGATTGGCAGATCACGTGACCTCCAATGCTAACGACGGGACGCACAGGGAGACCAGAATAAGAGGGCAAATGGGCCAGTGTTGCCACCACATTAAGGAGAAAAATACTACGAAAAAATACCGTTTAATTCTAAAATTACAAAAAAATACTATATAAATAATAGCTGCGTTATGAAATCTTTTTAGTGACTTAAAAGAAAACGTTAAACGCTTTTTAGTATTTTTATGGTATTTTTTTGTAATTTTAGAACTAAACAGTATTTTTTCGTAGTATTTTTCTCCTTAATGTGGTGGCAACACTGGCCCATTTGCCCTCTTATTCTGGTGTCCCTGCGTGTCCCGTCGTTAGCATTGGAGGTCACGTGATCTGCCAATCTAATACTTTAACTATGATATCTATGGGGGGATACACACTTGAAGGAACCAATTGCTTACCCATCTACTCAACAGATTGTTTCATTCTAATACACTTACACAGGATTACTTACTACAGAAAACTTTTTATACTCAAAGAAGAAAAAAAATATGTATATTTTGTAATTAGTATGATATCAGTAGACAAAAACCCGGTATGGAAATATTAGTTATCAAAAGTTAATTCTTCAAAAAGAAAAGGGTCTAAATGGTAAAAATTAATAATGGAAGGATGCATATCTTACGATATGAAATATTTTACACAAATGTTAGATAATTCAAGAGTGACAGAGCAAAACCAACTACCAATATAGAAAAGGTGTTGCATTCAAGATTTAATATATAGTTAGAAATTTGTTAATTTTTTCAGTGAACAAACTGGCTAGTATTATAAATCAAATAGTTTGGTAGTAATTTATGAGCAGATGGTTTTTCATAGTCACACCAGAATTACTTTCTTTAGTTGCTACAAGTCTTTTAAATTTTACAACTGCACTTGGAAAACTAGTTTTTCGCAATAGCAATTACCTGTATCATTTGAAATGACCTCTAACTAGCTACACTAGATAAAATGTAGTTATCGTAAATAAGCACTTCCATATTGATCATTAATATAGATACACATCTGGATCCCCATTAAGAAGCACTTTTGTAAAAAAATAGAGCAGTATTAACCATTAATAACAAATGCCCGATCTCAAAATTACCATTGACACTTTTGCATAGTTTTTTATGTGCTTTATAAGATAATTTAAAAATTAGATTACTGATTATATTTCTCTCTTCACAGCTTTTTTGAAAAAAATTATTTGCTTCCACAAGCCAACTCTGCAGAAATTTAATATACATTTTATGAAAAATAAATTCAATATTTCAAAATAGATTGTGAAAAAACTTAAAAACATAAAGGAATACAAGAAGATTTATACTTTTTTTAGCTGCTTAATTTGTAATAAATTTTTGTATGATGCTTATGCACTGTACAAAGAAATGTATTTAAAGGCTAAACTTACTAATTTTAATTAAACTGGGATTAGGGTACAAGCAACATATACTATAGTTCCCAAATTGGAAAATGTAGTACTTTGAAAGACCTTGAAATCACTGCAGAATTGTGCTATGAAAAAACAATTTTGTTCCTCACTGTTCTGCTACACAGTCTAAAAGTTTTACTTGGCCATGAGTTAACATAAAAACAAGTTTGAAAACCTGATGTCTGTATGAACACTTTTACAAGAAATCAAACAGTTTTCATTTGTGATAAAATAAG
Organism: Oedothorax gibbosus; assembly: GCA_019343175.1. Taxonomy (NCBI): domain Eukaryota; kingdom Metazoa; phylum Arthropoda; class Arachnida; order Araneae; family Linyphiidae; genus Oedothorax; species Oedothorax gibbosus. The sequence continues at coordinate 312,134 of JAFNEN010000675.1, read as the reverse complement.
AAAAGTTTGTTAAAATGTGTAAGTTTAAAGAAAAAGTAATACTTTCAATTACATGACGAACATAAAAGTTAAGTAGAGTAAACCCATAAAGGTATTAAAGAAGTCTAAAAATAAACATTTAAAGAAGTTAACATACAAAATATGCATTTTAACAAAAATGCCTTGTACCTCAGAGCCAAGGCGATACAACTACTTGTGCAATGTTACAAAAGAGCATGAAGTTAACCTGAAACTTTTTCCATTTCAAGCTTAAACTATACACTTTTGTTCAGTAGGGGGAAAAGGGTTGGTTGGATTAACAGGTGTCTTTACAGTTAAATTTAAGTTTCGTTTACGGACCCTTCACAAAATTCCATATATAAAAATGGACCCTTCACAAAATTCCATACATAAAAAATGGACCCTTCACAAAATTTCATATATAAAAAATGGACCCTTCACAAAATTGTGCGGCTAATAATAAACAAACCCAGATTCGTATAGTATACTTGAGTACTATAAAATCTGGGTTTGTATAGTATGGGAATAACAAGAACAAGGAAAAGTCTTATACTACATAACATATTAAACTGAAAATATACTACTTAAATTTTAAAGTTTTATGGCAATACCTCAATGGCTCTGAGTTACATAATATATACCATGATAAAATATGGGATATCAATCATAAGTATTGGCAAATTCGTTTTACACATATATGTCAGTGAACATAAAGTAACCATAAACACAGTTAGCAAATGTAAAAAACAAGACCTTACCTTATCTTTGACATACAAGTACAACGATTTCTTTTCAGATATGCTTCATCAAATGGACTTGTCCACAATACATTAGGCAAGTTGAATAACATAATTAGTAGAAGAAAAAAGATTTATTAAACATTTATACAGTTTCATACTGGACTAAAAAAAAAGAAACAAAACATAGCATCTTAATACAAATTCATAGTGTAGGAAATAATACAGGATTGCAAATAACACTCATAGAAGAAATAGCATAAAAACTGCATGAAAATTAAACTACTTTGGATATTAGCATTAAAAAAAAGTAGAAATTTCTATTTAAATTTATATTAGGTTTGAAAAAATTGCTTTTGCATGTACAGAGAACAATTGTCAAAGATAAATTTATGATGACCCAAATCAAATTTCTTGGCAAGCGGTAAAAAGTAAAATCACGAAATAATGCTAAAACCACATCAATTGGTAAATTAAATCAACATTTTTCCTTATAAACTTGAGACAAATGACAGCACCCTCAGGTATTTTACAATAACCCTTTACAAATTTAGTTTTAAAGGATGAAATATACAATAGATCTTATAGGTTTCTCATTAACTAATTTGGGAGAAATAATACGAAATAAACATTTTCTTGATTCGACGCAAAAAAAATAGCATAGCAATGCCTAAAGTATCAATTCAATAGAAGAATTTAAATCTTAATACAACATTAAGGAAGAAAGTAACTGTTTATATTTAATATGCTGCCAAAACTTTTTTCGTGTGTTGGCTCAAAAATGAACTTAGTAAATAAAATTACATACATAATTTATAAATAATAAATTTTCTCTTTAAAAACTAATATTCACCAGTCTTACAAACTAACTTTTAGATAATTGACTGTCTTTTTGAGAGCTTTATTTTATCCTATTGTCCAGATTAATTTAATAAAAAAAAGGAATTATCTAACAACTTCAATATCATAAAAAAATCAAGTTCTTAAATGTTCAAGGAATTGTATCACATTGAGATTATTTAAAATATCCAATATGCAGCATTATACTGAAATGATATAAACTCACTTTGATTAATCAATTTTAGATACAAAATACTTACCAATGCATGATAAAAACCAATTTAAAACATTCAATTAAAATATTTATTTTAAGTGTTTCTTTTTCACTAGAATCAGAATAAACCAAAAATAGAAGTAAATTAAAGGCAAAATACCCCTAAAACATTGCAAAAAGTCTAAAGCAAAATTATTTCAAAACCATTTCGGTCAATAGCTGAAAGTATAAAGTAATAGTTCAAACTTTTGTGAAACTCAAGTTAGAAAATCCTTATTCCATTGAGAAGAGCAAACATATCAGTTAACAAATTTCAAATGCAGCACGTTAAAAAACTTTCGTTAAGACAATCGAAAGTATATTAAAGATTTATTCTATAGTAGTGCTGTATTTTTAAAATCAGCATAAGGTACACTGTACATAAATTGAAACACCAGAGGGTATACTGGTAACTAATGTATGCTATTAGGAATCAAGTCAGAGAACAACCTGTAATAAAGCTCTAATCAGTAGATTGCTTACAAGAGGACAACACAGCATGGTTCGTAGATTCAGGATCTCCAGTATAATATCTGGACAGGACACTATCGCATTATGTTTCATGGTCAAATGTAATTATGGATTGACATGATGCGATTGTAAGATTCCAATATAAATAAAATATGTAAACTTTAAACAAAAATACAGAAGATACAAAGAAAATGTTTACATGTCCGTTCGTCCTGATCCAGATCTTTCGCTGAACTTTCCACGCCTTTTGATGATTCCATGATCTTTTCCATTCTTTGAAGGACGGAGCTGAGAGGTGGTGGAATTTTTCCATTTTTCGCTGAAAACGTTGTTTCGTCTTTGGCTGAAAAGCTCAACAATTAACAATACCATTATACTTAACGAGAATTGGGATGTGTGGAACCAAAGGCATGAACTATCTTTTTCTAATACTTACATGCACAGTTTTTATCGTTTTATACCTCATTTTCCGCCTTATCATAATTTTAGTTAAGAGTTTCAAGTTTAATGGAAAGCAAACAAATCTGGTCCTTTTACTTAAAACAGATAATCTTACACATTTTTTAATACTAGTTTTAGATGAAAATTTTTTCTCTAGTAGAGATAGTAATTTAAAAAAGGAACGCCATTATTAACATATATTTTAAAGCAAAATAAAGATTGAATAACTATGGCTTTACAGTGTTGCTTTAGGTAGTACAACTTATCCTTTTAATAACAATTTGTGGAAAATATCTCTCTACATACATAATTAAATAACAAAATTTTGATTTTAACAATTAGTTTTGTTTACAACAGTATGAATATTTAAAAAAAATTAAATAAATGTTTCATTTTATGGAAGCAGAACATCAAAAAAAGCATGCAATAATTTAACCTATAATTTTAGACAAGTGTAACTAAAGTTAGATATTTGCAATTTCTATAAGATATTAAATTTTAACCTGCCATACAACTTAGGTAAACTAATTTCACAATACAAAGTAAATGCATTACACCCAAGATAAATAACATGAATGACTTTACAATGAACATGATTTTTATTCTTTATTTCAAATTGAGGAAAAGATACACAATCTTTGTAAATGAACATGAAATGATTAAAAAAAAAGCTCAACTATTACAAACTAAATCATCAAGAGCGAGACAAAATTACTGCAGTTTTATAGAGTGACTACAAAGAAGAAGAGATATGAGAAAAGGGAATTACATTCAATGGCGGCTGCTTCTGCGATCTCTATCATGATCCCGATCCTTGTCCCGGTATCGGTCTTCATGGTAACGATCACGTTCACGGCTCCGGTCTCGATATTCCCTGTCGCGGCTCCGAGAGCGGTCGCGACGACTCGACTTCTCGCGGCGGGACGACCGCTCCCGCGACCTCTCTCGCTCCCGGGAGCGGGCCCGCTCCTTGCTGCGCGACCCGTACGACTTCGACTCGATGCCGTGCAGAGTGTCCTGGAGGGAGCTGATCAGGATCTTGCAGCGCTCGTCATTGGCCACCTTGGACTGCTTGATCAGGGAGATGGCCGTGACCAGGGTCTCAATGGCGCTGGCAAAGTCGGCCGCACTGGCGTCCGCGACCGCCCGTGCGATGGCGCTGCTGGACACTGTGCGGTTGCGACCCATGATCTCCTCAAACTCGGCCTCACTCACCGCTGGGGCGGGCGGCTCCTGGCCACCACGCTCGTTGATGGGCCGGTACTCGGGGAAGTTGACCGGAGGGGGCCGGTTGTAGATGTCGCCGCCCTGGGAGGAGGGGACCAGAGCCGGAGGGACCCCTTGCTGGTGGAAGAAGGCCGGGTTCAGATGAGGGCTGGGCATGGGGGGGCCCGGCGGGGGCAGGTTGGGCGGGATGCCCTGGCCCGGTGCGGGGACCGGCGGAGGGGGCCTGTTGGGTGGGCCCACAGGCTGCGGAGGCATGTGGGATGGTGGTGGCTGACTCAGATGGCGCTCCCACTCGTTTCCAGGGGGTGGGCCCCGGGTGTCCGGCGGAGGGACGTTCCTGGGTCCCATCGGAGGCATGGGCCCTCGAGGAGGAGGCAGTCGCATGTTGTTGGGGGGAGGAGGTCCGGGACGGACGGGAGGCGGCGCCTGGAGCCCAGGCGGTGGAGGAGGGGCACCAGTGTTGACGTGGGGGGCTCCGGGCCGAGCGGGCGGCGGAGGCATGTGGTGAATCTGGGGCGGAGGACCGGCAATCCAAGGTGTGCGGCCCGGCTGGTACTGGGGCGGCGGGGGACCTTGGGGTGGTGGATGCATGTGGGAGGGGGGAGGAGGGCCGCCACGCTGTTGCTGGTGGTTGTAATTCTGCGGGGCACTGTTGCCTCGACTTCGACTGCCCCGATCCTGCTGCATGCTTCTGTTATCTTGCCTCATATCTCTGCTGTCACGGTCTCGTTCCCTATCTCTGTCCCTGCTGCGACGTTCATTAGAGTTGTCGTGGCGGTTGGAGCCGCCGTGTCCTCCCTTCCTAGATTGCATTTCAAAGTAATTCAGGTTTTGCCTGGTGCATGCAGTGACTGCTGGATTCTGGCCGTGCAGCTCTTTCTTAGGCAACTTATCCATGACTATTCGCAGAGAATTCTCGGAACTCAGGGCGACAACGCAAAACCCTTTGGACTGACCATTAGCACGATTTTCATAAAATTTTATTTCCAATATGTCATTGACACCCAAGCTTGACATTGCTTCGGTCAAATCCTGATCAGTTGTCCACCAAGTTAAATTGCCGACATAAACGGCTACGCGTTTACCTCCGGAGTGCCTCGAATGGTGAGGCGATGAACTACCAGTGGAAGAAGGCCTCCCCTCATCATTATGATCATCCGAGGGGGCAGTTATTACATCATCATAAAGATCAACATTATTATCATGATTGTAATCACCATCCTGATTAAAATCGGGATCAATATCATCTGCATATAAATCTATATCGGCGTCCGCCATTTGCTTAAGAAAAGAGAACTAACCTGAATATCTTTAAATTCAAGGCTTTCTAGACCTTGTTAAAAGCAGGTAAGCCACGCTGACGTTGAAATAGTATTTGTTGTCAGATGCTAGCAAAAATGTTTTATATTTGAAATCAAAAGTTGTTTTTTCACGAGCTCACAATCGAATAAAAATGGCCGCATGCTCCAAAGCCAAACGACGGACATGGAGTAGCACACTTGGGTGCTTCATTATTATTATCACAAAAAAAAAAGATTCTTAAGGTAACTTTTTTTTCAAGAGATAAATGTGTTTTTGTGTAAATACTAAAATGAATGATAAAATATATTATTATAAATCAAATACAAGTTTTTTAAAAAAAATTAAAAAACTTTACTCTTACTTCAACTTTGAAAAACTAAAACCTGTGCTACAGTGCATTGACTTAAATAAACAATTTTTTTGTTTTTTACTCTTTTGCGAAAATAAAATTTGATCTGAAAGAGAAAATGTATAATCCCTTATAAATATCACATTAATTCTGAAAGAATTCTTTCTGAGCCTTTTTCTGGATATCCTTTTGAATAAACCATTTTCAATCATTTAGTTTTAAAACTTTTGGCAGCTAGTTGAATTAAAAAACAAAACATTCGATTGATTTCATAAGACGTCAACATCAAAAACAAATTAAGTCATCAGTTAGATCTTGAATGTAGAAGTATGTTATATTATAAATATAATTATATAGTATCACTTTTATATTATGTAAAGACAGCAACCTTTTTGTTAGTGTAACTCGTTCCTAACAATTCTTACTTAAAATTGTTTTCTTTAAAGTTGGCCACAGTGCACAATTTGGAGTAATCCAGTACAGTAAAGTAATTATGACTACACTTATTTTGTTTTATCTTTTGGTTCAATAAAATATCGCGCCAGATAATATAATGCCAACTTTTTTGACTATTTGTTGCTATTAGAATTGTGAGTGCCTGCTGTTTTGTAACTATTTTTGTACTAAAATAAGAAATCCCTATTATATTTAAAGAATTCAAAAGTTTATGTCACTGACACCTCAGTAGCTCCGTAATTGTGTTAACAAGAGAGCCATGTGTATTTCTGGTTCTTAATCTGAATATGCGAAAATGGTTACCTCAATAAAATCTGTACTTCTGCTTGTAAGCAACAAATGCTGAGCAATTCGAAACATGTTTGAATTTAAAACCACCACTTAGGGCCGTGGATAGCCTAGTGGTTAAGGCCTCGGAATCGGAAGGTCCCGCGATCGAATCCCGATACTACTGAAGACCCACCTAGTATATGCAGAGTATGTGCTCGTTAAATCTGTGGGAGGTCATGGCGCAGTTTCCTACCGGTACAGGTCCCTGGAGACTATTTTCCTCCCTTTCAGGGACATGTCTAAATTGTGGCGGTGTCGATAGATGACAGCATCTGTCACTTATGTGTGTGTCTGTCTTACTTGGCGAAGGTTTATAAGCGGGTCTCTGACCAAGCACACAAACCTGAATATATGTCTATCAACCAACCAAATACCACTTTTGTTCCTAAAAACTATATGTAAGTAGTACATTTGTTTAACATGACAAAAGTGATTTTCAATTAAATTATATCACTTTTTACCACTCTTTAGAGCTTTATATTCCAAAAAATATTTATTTAAGTTTATTTTAACTATAATTATAGTAGGATGGGATAACTTGAACAATATTCTTTATTTCAAACCCTTTTGATCTTATGGATAAAGACGGTTTGGCGCTGACATTGAAAAAAAATCTATATTTGGTTCAAACACATGACTTTATACTTTTAAATACTTAAATTTAATACAAGAATTTTTCTTTTTTAGATGTTTAATGCTTCAAGAAAATTGACAGTTTTGCAAGGTCGAAATCGGTTATTATGTAGTGTTAGATATATATATTCAGGTAGAGATCCTCAACTTTTACCTAAAACTGGTTTTGAAAGTACTGGTAATGGAGGTATGATTTTTTCTGGTGTTTCAAATATTTTATTACATATTTTTTTAATATTAAAAGCTTAATATTATATTTTTAGAAATGCATTTGTTAACTGAATTGTTTGTAGATTTACTTATTCATGAATGCATAAATTCTGTGTCTAAAACTTAAAAATTATACTTATTTTTAAACTTAAAATATAAAAAGAAATATGAAATCCTCTACCTAAATTATTTTATAAATGTATTTTTATCACCAACATTAAAAAAATATTGTAACAAATAATACCATTTAACTATCAACTTTATTATAATTTCTTTATTTTTAGAGCAATTTTTTAAAATCCTATTTTCACATTTAGAAATTAAAAAAGAAGGATATGGGGAAAAAGAAATATGTTTACTGGGACCCAGAGATCTCCGAACCCCATTGCCTGGAAACATGGGCATTCCTCCTATTTCAATGCTGTACACTGTAAGTCCTTTTGTAACTGTTCTTGTAACTTCCAGTAACAATATTGATAGGAACTATTTCAGTTTACCCAGGACCAATTAGGTGTTTGCAGCTGATTTTCAAGTCAGCCAGACTGATGCACAAACGTCAATGTTTAGATGCCAAGCTAGCTTAGTCATTCTTCTTTTTTTACCACTGAAGAAATGAAAGTAAAAGTGAACTTTACTCTATCTTTGTTTTGAACAGACCTGTTGCATGGTAGAATAAAGGGCTATTAAGAATCATTTGTTGCTACTATAAATTTATTTTAAAACTGCAGATAAACTATATAATAAAATTAGATAGACTTTATAAAAAAAAATTATAACTGTAGTTATAACTGTTAACTATAAGTTTATTAGACTAGACTACAACTTTCAATATGGGAAGAAATTGCTCTCAGCATTGTTTAAGTTCACCAATATCTTCTGTATAAAAAAAGGTTTTTATTATTTCACACATAAAAATATCCAATAACTTGTTCAATGGGTATTTTTCCCGTCGTGTTCCCATCGAGTGGTATTGTTTTCATTCTTGTTCCTCCTGGAATTACATTTAGTTTGAACAGTACAATATTTTTCGTACCTTATTAAAACAATTGTTGTGTACAAGCTTTCTTTCAGTAGAACTAAAGCTTTTCTCTGTTCATGAATCATGTTAAATGCTGTTCCACAATTTGGCTTAATTTCTCTGCGTAAGACAGCATATAATCTAAACCTAAATTTTCAAACCACATTGACGTTTTAGTAATGCTAGCGTACTAAACGTAACAAACGTATACTTAGAACATGTACGTAAACGTCTATGTTTTTAATAAACTTTGAAATAGACTTGAAATTTTATCAAATTAACACTGATAAAGTTTAATAAATAGCAGGAATAAAAGTAGTTGCATATAAAGAACTCTAAAATAGAACACAGCAGATGGGAAAAAAACACTCATTTTGAAAGTGAAATCAAAACAACCAATGAAATCGCAGGAAAGGCTAAGGTAGGAGGAAAAATTAAGATAGGAGTTTTACATCACTTGTTGTTTTTCAGGCCAAAATCAGGCAACTGCCTCAACCAGCAGGCGACGATTGTGAAGTGACTCAAGGCTCTTCGCCAGAGCAAAGGTATGAAAATCTGCTCTCTCAAGCCGCAGACACAGCTGCAGAGGTAAATAGTTTCGGATGAAAAATCACCAAATTTCTTTTCATTTTAAAGCTCAAAATGTAATGAGTTCTTGTAGGTTATCCCAAATTTATGATATTTTATTTAGTTTCTTGTTTATTTATAGGAAGCCCTATTTATACCTAAAAAAGTGGATTGTCAAGCTTATACCTGTCCTCAGCTTTTAAGAAAAGGTTTAAATTTTTTTGAATCAAGTATCTAAATCCTTATTTAAAAGATAAGCTCTTTTGGTAAAACAAATTGCACATGGTTTCCTTATTGGTTATTAATTTCCATTTGTATTAAGTTTTTTTAAGTCTTAGGTTGTGTTTAGTGGCATAGTATAAAAAATGTTTGTATTCTTGTTTTATTGGATAAATCATCTATGTATATACCTGCCAACTACTACTGATTGTCCGTAGTTTCTACGGATGAGGGTATTAAACTACGGAGTTACGGGTAAAAACTACGGATAAGCTTCAATATTTTCATAAAAATTTAATTTTGAGATTTTTTTCGCCTTGGTATTGTGACTCTTTAGCACTTAATGAAAAAAAATCAGTTTGTCAACCTTGAAAGACAATACTTATGGTTTTAATAAGATTTTTTTAAAAATCCAAACATTTTATCAACATATTTCGTTTGCAAAAAATAAAATTTTCAACTGTGGATTAAAGCGTTTTTTTTAAACATGTGAAAAGTAAACTTAACCTACCCACAACAACTAGTTAGTAGTAAATTTTCTTTAACGTCTGTCATACACAAAAAAATGGAGGTTGCTGTTTAAGGAAAATAGCACTAAAGTTCTCGTAAGTCAAGAATTAACAACCAAACATGTTTATTAATAAAAAAGTTTTTAAATTAGGAAAGGTTCGCAGTGTAAAATCATATTTTTGTTACGTATTTCAAACAAATTCCCCCCCCAACATGACCGGCTTTGGTATTTGAATTTTTCCCATCGTCAATCGGCCGATGGAAAAGAAAAATAACCGGCAATCGATTATTATTTTTGAAGGATTGGTAAGCAATCGCTAACTGCAAAATAAAATGCCCCCCGTACGCGTCGATGATACTACGGACAAGGCTCTGATAAATGTTGGCAGGTATGTATGTAGTTAGTGCAAGTTGATTGATTTCCTTTTTTAAATCTATTCTTACTTTAAAGCTGCCAGTTAACATAATTTAAAGTGTTCTACACACAAAACCATTTCTAATAAATTGATTTTATTTTTTCTGCGTATGGGAAAACTAATACTAAATTATCTATTATTGTAGTATATTATGTTTCCCTCATAGTAAAAACAATATCTAATATTTATTACTACTGTATAATCAGGGTCATTTTTCTAAATGGACTGTTTGCTAAAGCCTGGAGATTGAATTTTGAAAGGGTGGAAAATTCGTCAATATATTAAAAAGTTAAACTATTTATAAAGATGTTTAGTTTTATCCATACACAATGAGCTTTATGCTTAAAAAAGATGAAAACACTAGTGAACTCGATTCTTTTATAGTAGAAAACAAATAAATTAAGCAAATATGAACTATAAAGGGGGTGGCAAACAAATGCTAGCCTATAGGCAGTATACTGTTTAACCCTTTGCACTCTGTTACCACCGCATTTGCAACATTTCGTATGTTAGGAATAGATCCGTTGTCGCCGCATTAGCGACACGCATGCACTGTTTACTAATATAGCTCTGGAATTACTGGTTCCTACTATTGCTTATTAGGCTGCAGTGCAAAGGGTTAATCTGTTCTTTGTATATCTATAGTTAAAGAAAAAAATTTAAATACAAAGCTGTAGAATTGTACTATGACTGTTCGTGAATTCAATTTGGTATGTATAGTCAATAGTAACCTGTTATTGTAAGTCAATAGTAACCTATTATTAATTTCATGAAAACTTGTTTATAGAATTTTGAAATACAGCTATTAAAAAATACTTTGAAAAAAAAATATTTTCAATTAAAGTACACAATTCAATCAGATGTTGTTTGATTCTTGTTTGCTTTCAGATTTCTTGGACTTGTTTCCTAATCGTGATTTGGAGAATAATAATTTCACTGTTTTAACTATTAGCCAAAAAACACAGAATGACATGAATGTGTGGAGTGAATCTGCAGAAGAAGAGAGGGATAGTTTAGGAAAATATGTGAGTTAAGTAAAATTAATTTTAAAAAAAAAACTTTCAAAATAAACTAAATTTATTTCAGGTACTTATCTCCAATTGAAACTTGTCCGATCGAACTATTTGAACTGAAGAACAAATTGTTATTTTATACTAGTTTCTAAAATTAATTGGATCAAATAGTTCTAGAGAAAAAAAATGGTTGGTTAAATATGACTTTAATAAAAAAAAAAGATTGTAAAATAACTTATTCTATTAGTCTAGAATAAATCATGCATATAAAGGTAATATATATGTATTTATCAAATAGAAGTAACTTTTTATATTATTTGATTTGTATTATTAGTACGGTTTTTTTTTGTAATAAAAAATCAATATTTCATAGAAATAAATTTTTCTCGGAAATTTATAAAAGCCCCCTGGATTTTTGGAATTCAGGCATTTGCCCGAGCTTTGTACCTGTACACTTTTCGTTCTTATGCCTGCAAATAGAATGTTTTTTTTATAAAAAATATATGTTCAGTTATATATTAACTTTTTACTGTAATTGTATCTACATAATCTTACTCGTTGACTTGTATTAAATAATGCTAAGTTAAAGTACTTTGCACACTAAAAAGTTTATAATGATAATAATTTCACATTCAGTTTCTATTTTTACAACATGAAAATCCCAATAAATACCGTAATTAATTATTAGTTTAAAGCTATAGATATAATCATTGTTGATGATTTGCATTCGGTAGTTTCCTGTCCTGAAATATTTATTTTCTTTTAGTTTATTACTGTTGCCAATGCCATGTGTGACCACTTAAAGTTGTATCAATACTGGGCTGACTTTATTCATCCAAACTCTGGAAAACCTGTAAGAATTGTCTTCATTTATTTCAATTCTGACTCAACATACTTAAAAACTATGTTATAGTAAACATTTAAAATTTTAATTTTTATTATTTTCCATAAGTAAACTACAGGGTGTCCGCTAACCCTGGAAACCGGGAAAACTCAGGGAAAAACAAAAAAAATTCTGGAAAAATAAAGTTTTGGGGGGACACGTTCTTTCCTTAGCCGTCGGAGCAGTACGAAACGAACAAAGTTTTACGAAATCCACCGATGAGGTTGCATTGCCTCATTATGATTCACAGTTTTTTGCTTCTGCGTGATCGGAAGAGCGTCTCGTTACTTTTGTAGCTTCGGTTCAGGCCAGTTGGATCAACCAGCCTCTCACTGAAAACTATACTTAAATTTCAATAAACAGCGTTTAAATAATAAAAATTGTAATAATAAAAATACAAAAACTAATTAAAATTTGAAGATGAATTAAGATTAGATTACTCTAAGATGTCTTCAAATATCTGTTACCGGCCAGTGCAACCCAATAATGATCCCTTATTTATTTATTTTGCTGCCTAGTAATTTTTACGAAATCCACCGACCAGGTTGCATTGCCTTATAATGATTTACAGTTTTTTGCTTCTGCGTGATCGGAAGAGCGTCTCGTTACTTTTGTAGTTCCGGTTCAGGCCATTTGGGTCAACCAGTCTATCAGCCATTCTCGTCTATATCAGTGAAACTATCTTAAATTCAATAACAGCAAGTTTAATAATAAATAGTAATAAAAAACTAATTAAAATTTGAAGATGAATTAAGATTAGATTACTCTAAGATGTCTTCGAAATATCTGTTACCGGCCATGCAGTCCAATAATGATTCCTGATTTACTTAATTTGCTGCCTAGTAATTTTTACGAAATCCCATCCACCGACGAGGTTACATTGCCTCATAATGATTCAGTTTTTTGCTTCTGCGTGATCGGAAGAGCGTCTCGTTACTTTTGTAGCTCCGGCTCAGGCCAGTTGGATCAACTAAAATATTTTCTTTTGATGAAGTGTTCGTGAGTTGTGACCTTGTGATTACAAGAACAGCTTGATTGTTTAAAGATTTTTCTATTTACGTTTTAAACTTTTTTTTGTTGTCATTTTACTTACTTCGGCCTATACTAGGGTTTCTGTTTTAGACAAGTTTTAGTAAAAAAAAAAAGTGGAGGGTTGGAAATTTTCTGGAGATTCCGAAAAAATTCTGACTATCGCCGAAATTCAAAAGTTTCGGGATTATAGAACATTCCGGATTATGGGTGTTCGGATTAGCGGTTCTATACTGTATTTAATTTTCTTTTCATAATAAGGTATATATCATTTGCTAAATTTAGAGGCTTAATATAAAAAGTTTTTAGAGCTAAGTATTCAAATATCTTCTACTGGATGCAATGAAATTTGTATTTCACCATTGCAATCTGCCGCTTCTCCTAAAAAAACATCACCCTAAAAAGATATAATTTGGCTTTCTTTTACATATTTTTATCAGATATTACTATATTTAAAATGTTAAGATGTGTCGTAACGATAAATATAATTTTTAAAAAAAAATTTGTAGGAATTTTGAGGTTTGAATACAACTTGATAACTTTAAATTAAAAAAAGCAAAATGTAGCTCATCATAGTCTCAAGAATATTGAAACAGGAAAAACTTCGTTAAAATTAAAACGTTAGTTCGACTAAACCTGGAAAAATATAAAAATCATCCTGGAAAACTCAGGGAATTTTTTTCTTTTGATTTAGTGGACACTCTGAAACATTTAAAGTGTGCAGTCAAAATGGTTTATTTTTGAATGATTTATACTTTACTTGTAAAAATGTTTTACCTTAAATTAACAGTAATTGTAAATATTACATAAAAGTTTTTATGTGACTCTGGTAAAAAAAAATATGTTTTAATTCATTCAAAATTAAATATTGAATCATTTTATTAAGACAAAGGTTGCTATACTATATACTTAAATGTTTTACAACACTAGTTTTGGTAGCATTGAAAATCATGTATGCACCAAAAAAAAACCCTTGCTATAACCTTGCCCAATAAGAATTTTTACAGTTTAGGTCTTTTTATGTACCAAAGTTCCTTAACAAACATTGTTTAATTTGCCATTGATTTTGTTTGTTTGTTTTCACAATATCTATCTATTGAATAGTTATATTGCACTTGAAATATTTTTTTGAAATGTGATCTGATTTAGGCCACCCATATTTTTTCCCCACCCTTTCTATTCACATCATTTTAGCTTCCACACTATGCTTATAAAGTAAAAAGTGGAAGGTATTATAATCGTTCAGTCCGTCCGTCCGTCACCCACTTTCCTAGCCCAAACTACAAATGCTACGGACAAGTGTGATACGTCAAAAAATTCAGCGCATCAAAATTAGAATACATTGAAAATTTCAGAAAAGAATTCAAAGTACTTCAATTATTTAATAAACTGCAAAATTTAATGTTCATTCAAAAAGCATAAGAAACCATTTTTATTAGAATTAAATCACCATTGCCATTCGCAACAATCGCTCGAGAAACTTTAATTCTTTTAGACAATAAATTAAAATAAATTTATTTTTGCGACATTGATCAGTTTGAAATGACGTCAAATATATTTCACTACGAGATTCTTTGTATGTTGATATGAAATGTTTTCATTCTATTTAAAAGCAAGGAATATTGCATATTTATTCTTCGAAATATAAATTAATTTTTGCAAACGATAAGTAATAATTATTGAATTTTCGAAATAAAATAAATGTAACTAGCCAAATTTAGCATGTAAATATTTAATATAGAATAATTGCTGTGTTTGGTGCCTTTTTACCTGTTAAACACAACTGTTGTGTGAAAGCGGTTAAGTGACAGATTCTGTTACAAACCTACTTGTTTAGATTATACTTTAGTAACTACAGCATACTTTTTGTTATTTATAGCATCTAGGTTCATTTACTAATGACACCATGTTTGAAACTGATGAAAGGTACCGACATTTTGGCTTTAGTATTGAAGATCTTGGGTGCTGTCGAATCATATCACATCATCAATGGGGACCTCAAGTTTTTGTGGGTGCCATTTTTACCAATGCACCTCTAGAATGTACAGTAGTGCAGGAAATATTGAATAGACACAATGGCAAGGGGTCTATAGGCTACATCAATGTACTTTATTTTGTGTATTATATTATTGTTTAAAATCTTTGCTTTGTTCTGTGAATAAAATATTTTGTGGATTATTAGTTTCTTTGCGTCAAGCTTAATTGAGCCTTCAGTTTAATGCAACCTAATGCAAATATTAATATATTGGAATTATAGTGTTTCAGGTCCAAAATATACTAAGGGATAATAGCAGAATACACTTAAACTTCAGTACTACCACACCTATTCTTTTGCATAATTCACTAATGATAGGGAGTGGGAACATATTATTATTTAAAGGCCATCACTGTTTAGTGAAGTTTCTTACCTCTAAATTATCCTAAGAACTCAAGCCATTTTTTTTATTCAATTCTTAAATTGGATGCATAGAGTGAATCCAAATGCAGTATAACTCCATTTATCCGAAGTTATTGGGACCTAACCACATTCAATAATAGGAGTTAATTGGAAAGAAATGTGAAATAAATCAATTACCTTTTTATATAAGAGATAAGCACCTAAAATAAAAACGAGTACAGTTAGTAGAAAACTTTATTGTGATAAAACAACTTTTATACCCGCCCTCTGTTGCTGTTCGTTTCTGTTGGATGTCATGCAAAAAATATTAGGCATGACATATCTAGGCAACATGGAATTTTTCCTGAAATCAGCAACGCTTTGGATAAATCGAGTACACACATGTAATAACTCGTTTTACACAATTATTTTCAAAACCCATTCCAAACATAAGGGCTGGGAATGAGCGATGTTTGGTGGACGTTAACATGCCGTGAATGGGCAGGTTCTAAAGTCCTAACACCCGCTCAGATGTCGACTTCGTTTCTTGACCGGGTTGCTAAATTACGGGGCAACTATTGACTTTTAATCAAAGATTAAGGACAATCAATAAACAAAAAGTATTATCACTGATATAAGCCCGCTACTGCGAAGCAGTAAACTAGCTACAAAACCCACGCAAACCGCATCTCCTCCCTGATCCCAACTTCAGATCAGTGCATAGCCTCCTACATAGAATGCCATCTAAACTCGAGAAATAACAGGATTCACAGGCTGTCCCATAGCCTCCTACATAGAATGCCGCGTATACTCGAGAAATAACATGTATTCATAGGCTGTCCTCAAAAAGTACTCTGGTCGCGCCATCTGTTGGTAGTCGGTCGCATATTTTAGTAGGAATGTATTCGCGGTGAATGACGGATCCAGCTGGCTATTTTGAATACCGTTCGGTACGAGTAACATAATAAACAAATGAGTTATTTTTTTATTTTGTTTCTGCTTCCAAGCAATATTATTTGCCAGAGAAATTCATAAAATACCATTTTAAATTTTAAAAAATCTTTCTTCAACATGTTTGCATAGTGTAAAAACTGTTACAGAATACTACTGCCAAAAATCACAATTTTTAGAAATTTAAGATTAAAAAGCTAAAAATAGCAAGCACATATTTTTAGAAACATAATCATGTAATGAGTTTCTTTGTTTTTTTTTACTTAAAAAAAACCGCTATAGAACTATTCATTTAAAATCCCCGTATAAGAATTTTCTACTGAAGATTAAAATACTAATGAAGTAATTTAAAGTAATGAGAACCTTGTTCAGACGTTCCATTATTAAAAAAAAATTAGCTCTGGCTTCTTAAAGAAAAATTAACAAATACTATAACACTTATTAAAAATGCTTCTGTTAAGAATAACAGTCCTTTAATAATAATACTATAATTTCGAATAACAACAAAATTTTAAAATGAGATAGATCATTTAAATCTCAACTATAAAATGCATTTAAAGTATTAGAATTTATGCGAATATAGATATTGAAAAGTTTTTTTTCAAAACTTAATTCAAAAACACATTTATTAGAAAACAGAATGCCCGAACTAAAATGAATATAAATCTAGATAGAACAAAAGTAAATATGTGTTTAAACTATATATCATGACTCATGAGGGAAAAAACAGAAAATAATAATTAATGCATTACGAAAAGATTTAAGAATAAAAATATTTAGAAATTTTCACCAAAAAAGATTAATTTAAAAAACTCCTTACCTTCCATTTCGTAGGAATTCCTATATCACCGTGTTCTTTCTTTGACTTATAGGATAGTATGATGCAAAAAACTAGCCATTATTTTTGTTGCATTTATAAAAGTTTACAAAAAAAATATATATATAAATTTCGAACTCTTGTAACCAAAATTTCTTATCAAAATCACAGCGAACTGGGTGTAAACAAACAACACATGTCACCGAGCACATTGTTTGTTGCGCCATGGCGCCATCTATTGATAGCTTTCTCATGACTTCCAATTTTGATCGAGCTTGGACGGCATTATATGTAGGGGGCTATGGCTGTCCTCAAAAAGTACTCTGGTCGCGCCATCTCTTGGTAATCGTTCGCATATTTTAGTAGGAATGTATACGCAATTCGCGGTGAATGACGGATCCAGCGGGCTATTTCGAATACCGTTCGGAACGAGTAACATAATAAACAAATGAGTTTTTTTTTATTTTGTTTCTGCTTCCAAGCAATATTATTTGCCAGAGAAATTCATACAATACCATTTTAAATTTTAAAAAATCCCTCTTCAGTCTTCATAATGTTTGTATAGTGTAAAAACAGTTACAGAATATATCTGCCAAAAATCACAATTTTTAGAAATTTAAGATTAAAAAGCTAAAAACAGCAAGCACATATTTTTTAAAAAACATAATCATGTAACGAGTTTCTTTGTTTTTTTAACTTAAAAAAAAAACGCTATAGAACTATACATTAAAATCCCTGTATAAGAATATTCTACTGGAGACTAAAACACAAGTAATGAGAATCTTGTTCAGAAGTTACATTATTAAAAAATATAGTTTTAGCTTCTTAAAGAAAAATTAACAAATACTATAACACTTATTAAATATGCTCCTGTTAAGAATAACAAGTCCCTGAATAATAATACCATAACTTCGAACAACAACAAAATTTTAAAATAAGATAGATCATTTAAATTTGTAACTCAACTATAAAGTGCATTTAAAGAAGAACATATATATTAGGAAGGAAAAAACAAATAATAATAATTAATTCATTATAAAAGTTTTAAGAGTAAAAATATTTAGAATAGATGAAAAATATTTTCACCAAAAAAGAATAGATGGGTAGGTAAAAATTCTTTACCTAATATATTCCATTTCGTAGGCATTCCTATACAGAAACACCGTGTTCTTTCTTTGATTTATAGGATGGTATGATGCAAAAAAACTAGCCATTATTTGTAGCATTTAAAAAAGTTTCAAAAAAAAATTATAAATTTCGAACTCGTTACCAAAATTTCTTATTACAGCGAACTGGATGTAAACAAACAACAACAACAAACAACAACACATGCACGTTGTTGCGTGATGGCGCCATTATTGACAGCTTTCTCGTGACTTCCAATTTTGATCGAGCTTGGATGGCATTATATGTAGGGGGCTATGATCAGTGATCCCAACAAAAAATTGGAAAATTTCGATGAAAACTCTACAACCTAGAACAGTTCAGTTTCAGCTTAGTTTAGTTTTAGTATGAATCAATTTATTTAACAAAAGCAAATTATAACTATATTTATAGATCGTTTACCTCATACTCCAATCTTATTCTGCCTTTTTTCCCCCAATAGAAATAAAAGCTATTTTTGTTGTCAAGACGAGATGTCCGATTTAAATCTATTGATGGATATGGGGTTTCCCCAAGAAAAAGCGTAAGTACTCAAGTAATTATTCTTAGAAAGAAAATTCATTTTATTGAATTATATATGCATAATTTTTGATCGCATAGTTTGGAGGCAGTAACTTGTTTACTTTTTCCTGTTCACAAATCACTTGTTCGCTGATAATCTGTTTAATAATGAAACTTCGAATGATCTGGTGGTTAGAATTACGTTTCTTCAAATAAATTGTTAATTTTGTTGGAAGTTTTCCATAATTTTATCCATTTGGGCATTTACTATTTAAATTGATTTAAAAAGCCGGTTTTCTAAACCGACATGCGAACATTTCGATGGAGGAAATTTCGCTAATTCGATGAGCCGGCGAAATAGTATATATAGTATAAAACAGTACTCAGTGTAACGATACAACCACGGCAAATAAAAATTATCTTTCTTTTTTTAATTTGCTCTCAATGAATGAGAAAGGAGTAAGTTTTTTACCACCAATGTCGTCTCTTGAAAATGAGGCAGTGCGCAGCTTCAATATCTCTGTTTTTAGCCAATGCTTTTCAAACTATAGTATAAAATAAACAGTAGTACAAAGGCAAGCAAATGTAACATACATTCTATACTAGCAAGCCTAAACAAAAGAATGATCTTGTACTTCATACAAGTATATAAGAGTGCCGCCACTTTTGAGAGACTGGCAACCGGTTCTACAAGTTCTTTCCCGGTTTGTGTCAAACGGTAATCGTTCCAAACTAAAAGCCAAACAAAATCGTAATTCCATAGACTGTAATTGGGTGACACTCAACGCCATTCAGTTTTTATACCTTTTAGTAGAACGCCAACATTTGACACAAACTATCGCCAAAGTAGCCAAATATCTTCTACGGTGCTACTACAGAAAAATGCCTTTTCCGCTTAAATTAATAATTATTTGTACTTTATACAAATGTAGATTCCTCAACGGTAGTAGCGCCAAAAATAATACTTAAAATATAACTTATTATGATAATTATTAGTGAAAAATCGATAAAATTGACAAATCAAGATGGGACATTTCTGAAAAACCTTAAAATATACACCTTAAAACTTGCAAAATGCTTAAAATATTTAATGGAAAATGTAGCTCAGACAATTCTTATTTCAAAATATAAACAAGTTCAACCTGTCTACAATTTTGCAGATTAAGAAGATTATCACAAAGTACTTATATATTCAACCGACGCGATATAGAGAAAAAAAAAGTGGTCGAAAAAGTGGAGAATGGAAGATAGTCGGAGGGGAGAAATCCCAATCGGCCAATGAGATTGCAGCTGCTTCCCTGCATGCAATCGGCAGGGAAGCATCACTCTTATGCCGCATCGTGGCGGCACTCTTATATACTATTTATTTAGGCACACTATTCTATACACATGCACTACATATTTTTCTATTTGTAGGCTAAATGTTCATATTTTTTTTAATGTGCTACATTTAATTTTTTTTAAATAGTGAAAGGGCTTTGAGTGTAACTGGTAACCAGGGTGTGGAACAGGCAATGGAGTGGTAATTATAACTATTTTTAATTACTTTATATTGAATTTCTCATGAACATCTTTAGGCTTTTGCTTATTCATATAAAATACGCGTTTTATAGGTTCGTCATACAAACATTAGTGTTTTTTGGCTATAAATATTAAAAATATTGTAATTTTAGACATTTTTTATAATGAAAAATATGTTATCTTTCCTTTTTTTTTATCAAGACTAAGTGTTGTTGAATACAGATTCTTCTCTATTACACAAATGGTATATTGCTTGAATTGATCCCATTTCGTAAATCAATCCCAAATTTTATTGGAATTTAACTATAGCAAATAATCTTCAAAAGCTGTTAGCTAGCACATGGCAAACAATTCATCAGTAGTAGGTAACATGTATTTAAAAAGTTAACCGGTTCCCAAGGCCTAATTTTATCCATGCATTTATTATCTCATCCATATAATACAAACTATCTTGACTTACTTTAATTTATGCATTTAATTTTTCGAATGAAATTTTTATACCTTGTTTCAACCGGTAATTAACACAATTTTTTCTTTCTCAATTTTAATATTAATCTCAGAAATTAATTTTCAATGTGCAGGTTGTTGGCTCATGGAGATTCAATGGAAACTACACCAGCTCGTAATGAAAGCTCTGGAGCTGTAGGTGATGCAACTGGTTTGTTTTCTTTATATACTTTAGTAACAAAACTTTCTCTTAAACATTTTTCAAATTATTTTTTTTCATTGCTAAAATATGGCATGAATAATTCGTATTTCTGACATTTTTACTTTCAATGATTAGTTAACTAAATATGAAATACAAGGTAATGAAAATATTGCAATGTGGTGAAAGTCAAAGATGAAGATTTTTATGTTTTCCTCAGGTTTCGGAGATTACTGATTAAAAAAAAGTGGTTTTCAAACATTGTTCTGTCCGTCTTTCTGAAACTACTCTGCAGATCGAACTAAAAGATCTATAAACTTGAAATTTAGTACCCCAGTTCTTAGTACCTGGTACCTGTCAAACGTCATAATTAGGTTTTCGAGAAAATTCAGCATGCACAAAGTAGGGCCATTGAAACTATTTGGTTTTAAAGATTTTCCTGAAAAACGAAACAAGGTGCAGACTTCAAATTTGGTACACAGGATCATAGTACCTATTGGCATCATAATTGAAGTTATTGAAATTACCTTATAAGGTAAATAATTACACTGGACAACAAAATTTGAAAAAAATTCTGCGACTGGGATAAAAGTACCCAATTCTGAATGATTTCAACGTGCTAAACACGAATATCACCTTAAAAAATGTTTGTTAGCTCTAGATTTTGAGTAGTTGTAGTTTATTTTTTTACATAGGATACGGCAAAATGAATGGGCACACCAAACACAAAATAAGTTACAGTCAATTTTGTTTCCAGAAACCTTCCGAATTTTTGCTCATACAAGTTTTATTTGATATTATCAATATAAGGGTGGGAGGAGATGATAAGTTTCACGGTTTTTGCACCCATATTAGCAGCTTAATACCCTTCATTAAGTAGAATCATTCTCACTTCAAGAGGTGCAGAAAATAAGAGCACTAAATTCCATGGTTGTTTTTAGAAGCTGTAGTATGCTTAGCAGACGCATGGCTACTATCCTGATTAAAACTAAAAAAAATTGGGAGAATTTGGAGTAAGGAGTTTTTGTCATGTGGGACCAGATGCAGAGTAGAAGGAATGTTAGGCTATTTAACTTTTTCTAAATAACACCTCCTTTAAATGATGAGATTATGCAGAAATAACAGTCATTAACATGATTTTTTGGTTTCCTCCTAATCATAAAATGGCATTATCTTTCCTTCCATAAAAGGGCATTCATTTTTCTTCCCTGAAAATGGCATTATCTTTCCCCCCATGGAGCCGAAGTGACGAATTTGCTACACAAGTCTAACAACATACTTGAGGGGCCCAGCATTTTCCCTGGTCCCCTATCTTGAAACCACACCACAAATGAGACGCTTTCTTAACTTGAGTGATGCTCCTGTTTTTTTGCCGAGAATTGTACTTTGCCGCAAATACAACAGAAGTTATTAGCGCTATTAATGCATTTACAAGGCATTACAGTTGTAGATTTATTACTAACACTAATTTTTGATATTCTACAGCTTCTAAAACAACCAAGTTTGAAATACAAGGAATTTATTGCTATTTTTTCTGCACCTCTTGACTTGAGAACGATTCTACTTAACGAAGGGGTATTAAGCTGCTAATATGGGTACAAAATGCTTGAAACATATCATCTCCTCCCACCTTTATGTTGATAATATCAAATAAAACCTTATGAACAAAAATTCGGAGGGTTTCTGTAAACAAAATTGACTGCAATTTAGTTTGTGTTTGGTGCGCCCCTTTATTTAGCTGGATTCTATGTAATGAAAAAACGACTGTAACTCAAAAACTAGAGCTAACAAACATTTTTTAAGGTGATATTCGTGTTTAGTATGTTGAAATCATTAAGAATTGGGTACGTAAATCTCAGTCGTATTTTCACTGTTGACCAGTGTTACCATTAGATGTATTGATTTATTGAGTGGTAATTGAAAGTGGTAGGGTGTTACACAGCCCTAATTAAATGAGATTATAACATATGATTGTTTGAAATTATATTAAATTCTGTTGTTTTTAGTTCACTGAAGTATATGAAAGAGATATTTAGTATTAAATGAAAACTGAAAAGCATCTCCCAGCACTTGCTTAATAAGTTTAAATTTTAATTAAAATAGAAACACTTGAAAAGGTTGCTGACAAACCAGAGGTGGATGAGTCAGAAGTAAAGACTACCCAAGATTTAGGAGATGATTCTTCGGTTCTTGCTAAGTCACTAAAGTGTGATGAGTAAGTAAAACCCCCTTGTTTTAAAAATACTTTTGCTCGATTTGATTCAGTGTCAGTTTAAGCATGTCTAATAACTTTAGCTAAATTATAAAATATGATACAAAAAATTTCTGAAGTAAAAACGGAAGTTATATTTTATTTAAATGGTAAATTTGTTTCTCTTTTTAAAAAAAATTGTAATGCTATTTGTTTGTAAATTAATGTCTGTAGTCAAATAATCAACAAAGAAGCATTATAATACTGAGATATTTAGCTTTAAATGAAAGACATGTATGGTATTTCCATTGATGTTTGTAATTAATGTTACTATTTCTTTTTTTAATACAGTAATTATGTTTTATTCCTAAAATAGTACAATAAAAAAAATTCATGCTAGCTTATAATGCAATGTATTGGGATAAGATACAGTAAAAAATTTGTTTTGTGAAAATTAAAAACTTCTAGTCTTTCCTGATGACGAATAAATTTCATACTTTAATTCAATAAAAATTAAGGCTGAAAATGACTTGATATTTCAGATGTAATAAAAAATTCCGTACTGATGCAGAGGTAGAATTTCATGCAATTAAAACTGGTCATCAGAGCTTTTCCGAATCTAGTGAAGAAATTGTTCCTCTAACAGAAGAAGAAAAGAAAGAACAGCTAAAAAAGTATGAAGCATATGTTTTATCTAGATCATTCAAATTATCCATGAAGCTTTTTGAAGTTTAAAACAAATGGTCTGTACCATTATAAACAATTTTAACATCATCCACAAGTTCCAAAAATCATTAAGGAGGAATGAGCCCGCTGGACCGCTGGTCTCCAAACTAAAGTGCCTCAGTTTTAACAACATTTTTCGTTTGAAAAAAAAGTTTGTGAAAATATTCAATACAGCCGGAGAAATGTGGCTTAGAAAATAATTTTTTACATTGGATTAACACTGATGCACTTTGGTTTGGTGACCCACAGTTGATCGGGCTCATTCGCCTTTAACAAAATTTCACTGTTTTCAGTTTTACGACACAGGTTTCTTCAAAATCTCAACTTATCGTTTGCAAAAATTAATTTATATTTCAAAGAATAAATATGTAATATTCCTCGCTTTTAAATAGAATTAAAATATTTCCTATCAACGTACAAAGAATCTCGTAGTGAAATATATTTGACGTCATTTCAAACTGATCGATGTCGCAAAAATAAATTTATTTTAATTTATTGTCTAAAAGAATAAAAGTTTCTCGAGCGATTGTTGCGAATGGTGATTAAATTCTAATAAAAATGGTTTCCTATGCTTTTTAAATGAGCATTAAATTGTGCTGTTTTTTAAATAATTGAAGTACTTCGAATTCTTTTATGAAATTTTCAATGTATTCGAATTTTGATGCGCTGAATTTTTTGACGTATCACACTTGTCTGTAGCATTTGTAGTTTGGGCTATGAAAGTGGGTGACGGACAGACAGACGGACTGAACGATTATAATACCTTCCACTTTAACATATAATAATAACATGTTATAAACATATTGTGGAAGCTAAAAATCACCAATCACTATCACATTCATGGATTTGTCATTTGACCTTATGTATATGCTTACCATTTATTTTTTATTAATTTATCTTCTTAAATAATAAACTGGACACTTTAAATTCAATGTTAGCTTTTCTAAATATTTTTATTTTTGCTGCATACATATAAAATATGGCTAAAACGCTATGCAACTTATGTTTTTATTATTTCCCCACTCATTTGGAATTGTAATATTTTATGGTAGATGGCGCCATTGTAAAATTGGAACAGAATATATTCTGAAAGAACAACGCTTTCTTAATATTATATAGCAATTATCAGGCAATTTTGAGAAAATTTTGGGATAGTTATTTGCAATTAAACTTATAAATTAGGTAAGTGTTTAGATGAGTTAGTCAGTCCCTCACCTAATTTTTTTTTATAATAAAGAATTTCTTTAAAAATATAATTGTTGACTTGACAGTTAGTGTTCTGATATTCTCTAGAAGATTAATTCCAGAATCTATTTTGTTTAGTTAGTGATATGGTGAATAGTGTAATTCAGAAAGAGGCTGTTCCACCATTTTTAAATTTTAATAACTTCAGAAGTTGAAGTGGTAAACATGCTGTCTTATTTTCTTAATTCTTAAAATTGCATATTACATGTTATTCTTTGTTGTATGTGTGTATGTGTCATTTTCTCACTATTTTGGTCATTTCGTCCTTAAAATAACAATTCAAAACCATAAAACTTAAGTATTGGGCTAAAACATTATTTTATTTATTTTTATCTTCTTGAATATTATTTTGTATAAAAAGATTATAAAATTTTTATTATAATTTTTGTGTCAAATTTCAAATTGGCCCATTTTTGTAGCAATTGTCAAGTTAGTACAAATTCTAACAGCATTTTAGTAATAACCAAGTAGGAACTAATCAAATAGATCTGAGTTAAATTCTATAAAAATATATTTGAAACTGCATTTATTATAGAAGTTTGCATTATTTTCAATTAAATTTTGAGTCGCTCACATTGGCTGATAGATATTTAGATAGCTTGATAATTTTTGTAACATTGATAGATTGATAACTTTGAGCAATAAGTATAATAATTTTTTTTTTAAATGTATTTGTATTCTTAACTTTAAAATAATATTCAATTTTGTAGACTTTCAGGCAGTTCCATACATTTTACTATGTAGTTTAAATTACTGCTAACTTGTTATTGAATGTAATTGAACTGTATCGAATGTAATTGACCTGTTATTGAATGTAGATTGGAGGTAATAATCAAACAAAGGCGTGCAGAAAAGGCAGAGCAAGAAAAACGTGAAGAACTTGAGAAAGAAAAAAGTCGCAGAAAAACTGGACAAGAGATTACAGGTTTGAGGCAAAAGTAAGGATACTTTAGAGTGTATTTTTGGGATATGTGGATGTTTTACTTCTTGTTTTGCAACTATGTAATATTTTTTTAGTGTGTCTGAAACTATTTAATTGTGGGGACTTTCTTAAGTACAAAGTGCAAATCTTTTTTTTTATATGACTCTAATTTAAAAATAAATGCTCTTGTTTCTTAAAATTTTAAAACACATTTTTAAGGACATCAAAGTGTTTAGTTTTTAGCTTAGCGTTTTATGTCCTCTTGTTTTACGATAACTGTATACATCTTTCTGGTCATAAAAATATAACAAATGTAAAATACATGAGTATGGCTTATGATACAAGTTCAGTAATAATAACAATTATATTCTTAGTTCAGAAATATTTGCTTATTTTCCTAATTTAAGTTTGTATTCTTTTGTAAAGATAATTTATACCAGTTCTGGCTTTTAATATTTGACATAAAAAGTTCTTAATTTCGTGGTCATGGAAGGGACTTTGGCACATCTCTTCATGGAAACATATTAGATTATGTAAAGATTTCTCCTAAACATTTTTCAAATTAAAAAAACTTATTCTGTCAAATAAAATATTGCATTAGAGGTTGGTCTTAACCTCTTTAGTACCAGAATCTGCATATTCTATACTTTTAGGATTTATTTTCTTGAACAGTTTTTGAATTTGCTTTAATATGCTGATTTAATAAATATTTTCATAGAATGCAAGAAGATGAAATGAAACAGCTTGCAGAAATGAAGCGAAGGGAGAAATTGGAAGCCAAGCAGGCCAGGTAAGACAAACCTAAAAAAAATCTAATTGTACTTATACTTGATACTGATCAATTCTATTTATGAGGGTTTCAGAAATATATATTTAAATGATTTAATTTTCATTTTGAAACTGAAATTCAAAGAGATGTTTTGTTAATAATTATTTTTCCCTGTTTGTCAGAAAAATTTAATAGGTCTTGGTAAAAGATGTAGCATGTTTCATTTTTTAAAAACAGAAATATGAAGTACAGCATTTCCCCTGGCCATGTGTCAAAACCTAAACCAATTTTAACTTTTTT
Organism: Oedothorax gibbosus; assembly: GCA_019343175.1. Lineage (NCBI taxonomy): Eukaryota > Metazoa > Arthropoda > Arachnida > Araneae > Linyphiidae > Oedothorax > Oedothorax gibbosus. The sequence continues at coordinate 285,100 of JAFNEN010000675.1, read as the reverse complement.
CTTTAAGACATTTTTTTTACTTGAGTTTAATTATATATATATATATTTTAAACTTGTCTAGTCAGGCTATGTATCCAGCATTTTGGGCCAGTTGTGGACTTGCTTTTTTTAATCATTATTTTCAATTATAATATATGCTACAGAAATGTTGTTTGAGAACAAAGCTAACTGGGTCGTTTGACGATCTACAAATCATCAGGTCCGACTTGTCTATAGTCTATTTCCCTAATGCTGATTACACTGGACAACAAAATTTCAAAACATTTCTGCCACTGAGATGAAAGTACCCAATTCTGAATGATTTCAATGTGCTAAACACGAATATCACCCTAAAAAATGCAAGTTAGCTCTAGTTTTTGAGTTACGGTTGTTTTTTACATTACATAGGATACAGCGAAATGAATGGGCGCATCAAACACAAAATAAATTATAGTAAATTTTGTTTACAGAAACCCTCTGAATTTTTGCTCATACAGGCTTTATTTGATATCAACATAAGGGTGGGAGGAGATGATAAGTTTCAAGGTTTTTGCACCCATATTAGCAGCTTAATACCCCTTCGTTCAGTAGAATCGTTCTCGTGTCAAGAGGTGCAGAAAAAAAGAGCAATAATAAATTCCTTGCATTTCCCCCATGGTTGTTTTTAAAACCTGTAGCATGTTTAGCAGACGCATGGCTACTATCCTCTATAAAACTTTAAAAAAAAAGACTTTGGAACAGAGAGTCCTTTGTCATGTTGGACCGGACACAGAGTACAAGGAATTTTAGGCTATTTAATTTTTATCTTTATCTAAATAACACCTTTAACTGCTAAGATGATTCCGGAATAACAGTCAATAACATGATTTGTTGGTTCCCTTCTAATCATAAAATGTCATTCCCTTTCCTTCCATTAAACAGCATTAATTTTTCTTCCCAGAAAATGGCATTACCTTTTTTCCCCCCATGAAGCTGAAGTGACAAATTTGCTTCACAGGTCTAACAACATACTTGAGGGGCCCAGCATTTTTCTGATTCCCTATCTTGTTAACCAAAATATAAGTGAAACGCTTTCTTAACTTGCAGAGATGCTCCTTTTTTGTGTGCAGAAAATGGTACTTTGCCGCAAATATAACAGAAGTTATTAGTGCTATTAATGCATTTACAAGACTTTACATTTATCACTAACAACACACGTGCAAAAACCTTGAAACTTATCATCCCTTCCCACCTTTATGTTGATAATATCAAATAAAACCTGTATGAGCAAAAATTCGGAGGGTTTCTATAAACAAAATTGACTGTAATTCATTTTGCGTTCGGAGCGCAAATTCATTTTGCTGTATCCTATGTAATGTAAAAAACGACCGTAACTAAAAAAATATAGCTAACTTACATTTTTAAATGTAATATTCGTGTTTAGCACGTTGAAATCATTCAGAATTGGGTACTTTCATCTCAGTCGAATTTTCACTGTTGACCAGTGTTATAAGAAACAAGTTGCTAAATGATTGCCAATCACCCACAACAATTGCACACAGTTTTCGCTAAATTGGCAAATTACTTAAATTCTTTGCTATTGCAAGGTTTCTTTGGTATAATATGTGGGTAGTTTTCTCCTCCAGGCATGAACCAAAAATGGACTATAGATATCTACTCAAATTATATTGTACAGTAGAACTAGTTTATAACGACAACTCTTTTATAACGACATAAATGTTCGGTTCCTTGAATTACACATAGACTTTAATTTTATAATGTCTTGCAATTTTTAATTAACTCCTTTGTTATAACGTTAAAAAATTTACATTTATAGTATATATCATAAATCCTTCCCAAAGAATTAAAAATAAAAATTTCATTATTTAAATTTTATTTTATTCACCAAATAATGCTATAAAACGATAAATGCGATACAGGATTTACTATACTTAATATCCAACCTTGTTTATAGCTTTACTCGTTTATGACTTCCTAAACATAACGGTTCTTTGAATGTCGCTTATACTGTATGTTTTTACGCTAATTTTGTTTCCCGTAGGCAGCGTGTTCTGGAGCAGATAGAGAGAGACAAGCAAGCCAGGCGCGAGAAGTTTGGTATGGCTGGTGCCACTGCCCCAGCACCTGTTGCGCCAGTAACACAAGCAGCTCCACCCTCTGCACCTATGACATACGATGAGTGCAACATACAAGTGAGTTAAGCCGGGTGGCTACTCATCTGGAAAAGCCAGTGAATTTTCGTAGACTGGAAATGTCTGGGAAATTTTCATTTTATGGGGAAAAAAACTGGGATTTTTTTTTAGGTCTTAAAATGTCTGTCTGTTCTTTTTGTTATATAGATGTAATAATTAAATTCTTAAAAATATACAGTAAAACTAAAATATAATTTTGTAAGGATTATTTCATGAACTCAAGTTTACCTCCCTTTTTCCACCAAGTTTTTTTTTGCGATTGAAAATACGGAATAATTAAAATCCTGTCATTTATGAAGTGGTTTGAAATCCACTTTAAGCATTCGGAGTTATTAGCTCTTGCTTTATCAAATGCCTTCAGAGCAATGCGAATAAATATTTAAAAGCGATATATGGAATATTTTGGATTTTAGCATGGAAAACCAGCAAAAGTCAGTTATAGAAACTGTTTTTGAATATACCCTGCTTTAAGAAAATGTATGGCATAATTGCAATTCTCCAGATTGAACCCAGCAACATTGGACTTTAAACTAATTTATTGCAGTACAGCATCATCATAAAAGTTTAATATTTCCCCTTGGAAAATCCTGCAATCGGTCCATTTAACAAGGAAATGAATCCAGAATTTTTTTTACAAATTCATATATATATATATATATATATATATATATATATATATATATATATATATATATATCAATATTTTAATCATTAATCACTTATTTTGGGCCCGTTGGTTGGGCTATATACAATATTTTAAGAGTTATGCACATTTAAGGAAAATTGCAATCCGTTCCTGAGGTTAATATGGTTCCAAAATTCTTTAATTTTTTGTTAAAATAAATAAAACATTCTGGTCATTTGGAAAACTGTATGAAATATATTTAATCTGAATTATGAGTATTAATAATAATTCCAAATTTTCTACGCATACAATATTCCCAAACTTTTTTGCAGGATGTTATGCTAAAACATTGATTTGTGCTACTCATATATAAGCAAAAATCTTGTACTACACTTGAGCTATGTTTGGGAGTCATTTTTCACTAATTAAAATTTCTTTACTAAGAGTGAGTAAAAATAAGGGGCATCTACAAAATAAGCAACAGCAACTAAAGCATACTTATTTAAAAATTATTTTCTGTATTCAATTTGTGGATGCCCTTTTTTTTCCTCTTGGAGGAGAAGATTTTAACTTTTTGGAACAATAATTTTCTTTAAGTGCTCAAATCTTACAAAATATTTTATATAAATAAAATGTTCTTTTTACAGAATTTTAGATTTTAGGAGGTAACATTTTCTTAAAAGGAATAACCTTTTTACATATTTTTAAAATATGTGTACTGCAAAACGTTTTGTATTGTTCTGCATACCATATAAATTACATTAGAGACAATATTTTTTTAACGAAAATGTTTGAAATTACAAGTCATCAAAATCATTTTATCTATATTGTAGTTTAAGAGATGTGTGAAAAAAAATTAAAAATTGTAAAAGGCATCAATAATTTTGTCCAACCAATGTAGATATAATTAAATATATTTAAACAAGAATTTGATTTTTGATTTGCATACCCATTGTTTGTTTCACCAGGTAAGGATGATGAATGGGTCATGCTTAACTCAGAAATTCAGCCCCAATGAGCAACTGGCAGCCGTTCGACTCTTTGTACAGATGAATCGTACTGACAGTGAGGGACCCTTCAGTTTGATGACCAATTTTCCTAAGAAAGTTTTCACTGAAAATGATATGGAAACGCCTCTCAATGCCCTAGGTAAATCAAGTTTGTTATTTTGGTTATAAAGACAAAGCCAGTCAATAAAATATTATGCAACGGACACGATATAATGACAGTAAAACTTCTCGGGAGCGACCACCCTCCGTTTTGAGGAAAATCGGTCAATAGCTGACTTTGTTCAACTTTTCGGTGTACTCTTCTTTGTTAACAATGGTTGAAGGTCATTCAAAGAACACGAAAAGTGCAAACGATGTACAGTAGCAGTGGTGCACTCAGTAAATAATTATAGGGGGGGGGGGGGGGGGGCTGACCGGGTCCCTGGGCAAACCAACGGAAAACTTTTTAAAAATTCCTTGTGTTAACTGGAATTTCCCTGTGGATATTAAGATCGGCTAATCCATTTAGCCTACTCTCAGACATTGCGTTTCTTAATCGTGTCTTGATTCTCCGAAAAGTGGAAAAGGAGCGCTCTACTGTGCTGGTCGATGCAGTTATAGTAATGAAAATCTTAAGTAGGATATGGATGTCTGGAAAGATTGTTTTATCACAAATATTTAGAAAATCAATTGCATTGACATGGTGTGCCTTTTGTTTCGTTGGAGAAAAGCTTGCCAAAGTTCCATTTCTGCCATCAACACGTTTAACTTGTTTTTTTCAAATCTTCATAAACTTCAAAAACGCCTCTTTTAACTCTTTACTTTCCTAACTATTCTCTGGCTAAGTATGAAGCAAGCAGTGAAACCCTTTCAAAATGGTCTTGTGCTTTAAGAGACGTTCTTCGATGCAGGAAATAAAACTTTCAATCCAGTGGATGAATACATTAATAATTAAACTCATAACAAATTACTTTACGTGAACAAAGAACATGAGCCAAAGACTGACACAGACCTCAGAAGGCGAGTGGACGAGGCTTGCTGCTGGCCGCACGCAGTTGGGTTGTGGAAGGGGAAAAACCGGTTTCTCCCACCCGCCACTACAAACAAACAAAGCAAGCGTGCAGAAGAAATGTTCCTTTGCGGAATTTGGAATATATGAAATACGTTTTATTTATTTTTGGTGCATTTTTTAGGAATAAGAATGCAGCAATTTATTTCGTAGTTGTAGTGAAATGTAACTCCCGCAAACCAGTATTCAGTATGCGATGTGTCCACTATTGGCGGATTTAAAAACAGAATGTAATTTTTTCTTAAGGGAGGGGCTATAGTCCCTTTATCCCCCCCCCTTGGGTGCGCGCCTGTACAGTAGTGGCGGGAAAACTAGATTTACTTTTTGGAAAATTGATCCCGGATGCGACCTTAAATCTGGGCGTAACCGGAGGTACGGTCTGGTCCGTTCGAGAGGTATTTTTTAACATTAAGCGTATAGGGGAAAAGATCGGTGCCTTGAAAAATTGCCGTTTGCGGAGGTGGTCGCTTAATAGAGGTGGTCTTTTGTAGAAGTTTGACTGTAGTTTAATATCACATAAAACACAGGTTAACATTGTCACTAACATCATGTTTTAAGATAAGTTCTTTATTTTGTTTGCTAGTGGATATAAATTTATCAAATGAGTTTCCTGTGCCTTTTTTTATATAAGAAAAAGGCTATTTTACACATAATGCCACATGTAAAGACAAGTCCTTTTGTTATATTAATTAGTCATTATTAATCATCACGGTTCGTTCCACTTTTAATAAAGTTTTTCTGATTGAAAAGAGTGTCCCCAACCTGCAAAACCTTCAATTTCATTTTTGTACAACTTAACAAAACTGAAAATAGGAATATTCTGTAAAAAACACTGTAAAATTCTTAAAAGATTGTTTTTAACATATTATTCCTATTTGTTTAATTTCCTACTATATATATTTTTTCTCTTGCTTTATTTAATAATAAATAGCAAACCTTTACCCAAATGAATTTCTCTTTAAATTTTTATAACATCACCTTAGTTTGCAATAATATCTTTTAAAATGGGTGGTCCTGTCTTTATGTTTTGATTAACTTTATCCAGGGTTATACTAAATATACAAGCCTGTTAGTATTTTTAATAAACTTTTGTTATTAGTCCAGTCACTTTTTTTTTCAGTTTTCCTTCAATAACTCCTTAATTATATGTTTTAATCATAATATTATGCATAGTATTTTAAAGCCAATTAAATTTGCCAACATATAAGGTCTCATTAAGTCCTATATGTCAAATAGATTTTGAAATACAGTGCTTCAAAGTTAAACATTTAAAAGAATGGAATCTTGCAACTTTCTCACAATTTTTCCAAAATCCTCAAAATTACGCAGTCAAATTAGTGAATCAGGGGTAACAACTTGAATTGGAAGTAAAGTAAGGATTTACAAACTTATAATAATGTTCCCAACAACATATTAATTCATCCTACACAACATTAATAACAAATTACACCTTATTTTTGTTTATAACCCAATATTTCTGTGACAATTAGACAGGACTATATTCTTAAAAAAGATGTTTTTTTTTCTTTAAATCTAGTTTTTATTTGTACATTGAAAAGTTTTAATCTAAATGTTTTCTTTATTATTCTTTTATTTCAGGCTTAGTACCATCAGCTGTTTTGATTGTATGCAAGCCTCAGTGATCTTAAATTGAACAACTTAAGATTCTATTGTATTTTTTAAATTTATGTAATAAATGTTTGTTTTGAATAGACATGTCGGTTTAATTATAAAACAAGCTCTAAAAATACATTTTTATTAAATTTCATGTTATTAATAGAACTTCTAGGAAAAAATTACATAAGCATGAAAAAAATATCCCATTGGAGAGATTGTTACTGTAATTATATATAAAAAATTATTTATGGAACTCATGAAAAACAAGGCAATTTTACATAGCTACTAACACAAATTATTTGTGTTTAGATAAGTAAAAAAACATTTTAGTTTACACAAAATGATTTAGTAACACAGGTTTTCAGATGGGATTAGATAAAAATATTTATTTCAACTAAGAATCACATCCCTGTTTTAATACACTGAGATTTGACAATAACAAATGTCAGAGCCTAATATGAATGTTTTATAGCAAACAAAACTGTCAACATTGTCTTCCAATATTAAGACACCAGCTACAGATTGCTTCAAATGCTTCGCAGTAGACATCATCATCATAGTTTTTTGCAGGTTTAGCAGAATGGTCACAGCCATCCAGCCAAACGATTTTAAAAGGTGCTTTAGTGGAATGTAGAACAACTTCAAAAATATCCCGATTGCACATTTCATCTCTGGTCCCGCTGAGGAAGAAAACTGGCTTCTTTAAGTTCTTGATGGGTTCATCTCTTAATTCCGACATGTTTTTTGGCTTGTGAAGTGGATACGATAGACAAATAAGTCCCAAGATTTTATTTTCGACAGAGGTGTTCTTGAGAGCTTCTGGGTCAGAAATTAACAGAGCAGCAGCTCTAGCACCCATTGATCGACCTAAAAAAAATGAGAATTTTGCAATAGGGATAAAATATACATTAATTGGAAAAAAAATTGTTGTTTAAACTGCATCGCTGAAACTAGGAATACAGTAGAACCTCGATTATTCATGCTGTTCTTGTGTCCTCTTTTATCCGGAACTCTGTTAACCGATCATCCCCAAGTTAACATAAAAAAATGTCTCCAACTAAGTCATTTTTTGTTGTTCACAAAAGAAACCAGTTTCAGAAATATACTCAAATTCTAAAGTGGGGAATCTCCGGCGATACTGAAATTGGCAAACTTCCGTGATTAAAAAAATCTGGAATATTCGTCGATTTTGAAATCAGAATTATCCAGTGATTTTTAATTAGAATTCTGTACCGATTCTCAACTCGGGAAATTATCGGGTTTTAGGAAATCAGGAAACTGCAGTGATTTAAGATAGCAAAACTTCAGCAATTAAAAAAGTAAAAGCGAATTCTTGGCAATCTTAAATTTTCAGGAAATCTTCTAAAATCGCGAGACTACATATCTCAACTATAAAACAAAAAATAAGCACTTATCCTATAACTCCACTCAGGAATTAAAAATAATGTTTTAGCACTTTCTTTTTGCCCTGAAGTCCCAGAGATAACTTAACACTAAAATTTAATGTGTATTACTCTAAAACGATCACAGATTTCGGACGTTTGCAGATATAAGTTCCGCAGACTTTCGAACATAAGTTTCGGCACTCCTCTGTACCATAAGTTTTAGTATTTAATGAAAATTCTCTATTATCCGTAATTTTTGATTATCCGACCTGTTCTACTGTACATCCTGAGATCATGACTTTCACATCCGATATGGTATGCACATGTCAAGGCATTGGGAACCCTCATTACAATGTGGCTATTCCTAAAAGAAGCATATCCTACTTGTTGGATAGTGGTTTAGGAGCAACCGAGCGGTGAAGTGTCAACAACCCATTGTGGGTTGGTTGGTTAAATTGATCCTAAACAAGCTCTACTTAGAATCTTAGTATTTTGCAAGAAGAAGCAGACCGCTGTGGCGGAGATGACGTAATTGGGTGGTCGTTCCACTCGGTTGATTCCGGAAACACCTTCCAATGTCTATTGTCTTGTTCAGTGATGTGTGCGTGAGACAATAAACTGATGTACGGTTTGAAACCTCAGCATCGTCTTTCGTCCTTCTTTGATAATTAGCTTTATAAGTATCTTACTCATGTCATGCCCACTGAACACTATTGATCTTGACTAGAGGGGCATGGATGCCGACTGTTGGTTGATACACAGATTTATTCCATGAACTCGAAGTGTCAGTAAATTTTAAAACAAAGTTTGTTATATTTGGATTACAATAACTACTTAATACCTTTACTAACAGCTAATCGACTTACTAGTTAGTCGACTTAAATAGTTTTTTAAAAAACACCTACCACCAATAAATATTCCTTTCGGTGCATACTTTTCTTGAATAAATATCTGAAAACATTCATAGGATAAATACAATTCAAAAAAGCAAAATATGTACAAATTTATTTCAAAATAAAGTTCCTCAATATAACTTCTACGAAAGGAATTTTTATAAATTGTAAACATCAACATTGGATGAGAAGCTGAAGTTAACCACAAATGCTTTTATTTGAATTCCAGAAGAGTTGACCAAAATAACAAGTTTTGTTTGATTTGCAATGATTTAAAGATAAATACAATAGTTTAAAACCATTAAACGGTTACAAATGCTAAATAATAAGGTAAATAAAATGCATAAGAGTTTTATCTGTGAAAAGCAACTGATGCTTAAAACTTTTTTTTTATAAATTATACAAAAAGCTGCACTAAGCTATATTTTTACTGTATCTAAATATCTTCCATGAACTCTATTAATGGTAAATTTTATTGTGTTTAGGATTATCAACATTTAGTCCACTAAATATTATTGGTTTTAACTACGAAACACTTACAATGACTTCACCAAACACTTTCACTCGATATTTAACGTTAAGACCTTTGCAAGTAAATCTCAGCACAGCAAATCCTCGTTTGGCTAGAAAAGATGAGATGGCTGCCAGCTGCGGAGTCCTTAAATCACCTCCTGCACCATGGGTAAGGACAACCCAATGACATTTTTTTAAATCCGACTTGTCGGAAGACAAGCAATCCACAATTGCTGGTATGGTTTTATCTTTATCTCCATAGGGTATGGACAGATGAATCTAAAAATACCATTTGGTGAGAAAAACAGTTTATAAGTTGTATAAATAAAATAATTTACTATTATTATTTTAGTTGCAATTTAGTAGTTAGTAAAAACTAAATTCCTTGGCGCAACAGCCCGTTAGTGGGCCAAGGCCTACCATGCTCATTTCAGCTTATGCGACCAAGGGCTCTGGGGTGCTAGGCATATGTCCCCTTTAGGTGGTCAACCTCACGCGGAACCCCCAATGTTTAGTTCCCAAGCATGCTTGGTTCTCATTTTATCGACCGACTTAAGGCATGAAAGGATGAGTCAACCTCAACCAACCAAGGACTCGATCCCCGGACCTGTGGCATGGCAATGCGAAGCACTACCACCGGGCCTCAGTAGTTAGTAAGTTCAATCTATTAAAGTTAGGTATTCTTTTAAACACTATTTTTAACTAAGCCATCTTTAAAATTTACCCTGTTACTATACTATTCAACACAACCATACAATTGAAATCTTCTGTGCAACAGGTTACAAATAAAAACTAAGCAAATTTTTGATAGAATTAAAAACAAAAGCAATGAAAATTTTGAATTTGTAGAAACGTCCGTAAGCATAATTAAAAGCAAACACAATGATTTTTAAAAGGGTAAGGTTGTATTTCTAAAGGGTCTCTAAGACAACATAATAAACAAAAACTGTTGACATAAAATTTTTTAAGATTTATAATGTTACTTACATATTTTAATCATGGTTAATGATGTTCAAATGCAGTTTTGATGCTAAAATACAGTTTTTAGGGCTTTGGCACATAATTAGAAGTGGATTTGTCTCCAATGTTAACCTGGTTAATTTCCTCTACAAGCATATATTTCAATATCTTAAATATTTCACATTTCTTTATAAATGGTTTTAGTTCTGGGCAGTTTCTGATAGTCTTGTTTTTCTGGATTCATGCTCATGATTTTCTATTGTTTAGTTCTTCACAGGCATGGATTCCTCTGGGGGTGGGATTTAAGGCCTTTGTAATATTCATAAATGTTATGAAATTATTTTGTTATTGATTGATCAATGATAATTTAAACTTTAATAATAAGGAAAATATTTGTGATGAATACTTAATAAGTATTAATTAGTAGTAATCAAACTATGTTAATTCACTTATACATTCAAAATTAAGTGGTTTTTTTTTAATATAAAATTAATACCAATTAATAGTTCACATTTGAAGTTATAGATTTTATAAAAGTTTTACATTTATTTAAAAAGTGTTTTTTTTGTTGCTTGATTTGATATGTACACTTGGAGACTCCTTTATGAGTGATGGCGTTGAAACTTTAAAGGTGGCCGAACTGATGTTCATGAAGAAGGGGGTTAAAGGAAGCAAGTCTGTCTCTACAGACGACATTGTTCATCAAGTTGACCAAGCGGCTAGGGAAACTTGAAGGTTCACCATAAGTGAATTATCGATTAGCATATTGGCGTGGAGCTCACAAGAAACCGTCGCAACTCCCTTCAAATCATTGGGGGATACATTTTATGAAGATGGTATTGCAAATAATAATAGATGAACTGGACCAGATTTGGGTCCTTAAAAGCCTGGGTCCATTTGGTTGCACTTGAGGTACACTTGATGATAACCCAAAGTGCACAGATTTTTCCTGCGCACTTGACGTTTCCCCAAGGTGTGAGGATTTTTTCGGTGTATTTAATTTTCCAGAATGAGAATATGTTTTCTGTGGACTTGATGATTCCGCAGCTTGAGAGGATTTTTTCGGTGTATCTAATTTTTCAGAACGGGAAGATGTTTTCTGTGCAACTCATGATTTCTCAGCTTGTGAGGATTTTTTCTTTGTACTTAATTTTTCAGAATGGGAAGATGGTTTCTGTGAAGTTGATATTTCTTTAACTCGTGAGGATTTTTTCGGTGTATCTAATTTTTCAGAATGGGAAGATGTTTTCTGTGCACTTGATGATTCCTCAGCTTGTGAGGATTTTTTTCTGTTTTCTTTTCTTTTTAGCCTTGGAGGAAATAATGGCAAAAGAACTTTCCCCAGAAAGGACATTTCTGGAAGGGGAGAAATTAACCTCTTGAAGGTTCGGGTTTCATATAACATGTTTGAATATGTTCAGCCAGATTTTGTTTGATACTGGAAGGAAACAAATTTCTGTGGCTGTCATTCTAACCATCTCTTCAAGTTTACGGTGTGTCAGGGACGGAATTTATCTTGATGATTCCTCAGCTTGTGAGGATTTTTTTGGTGCATTTTTATTTTTCAGAAAGGGAAGATGTTTTTTGTGCACTTGATGATTCCTCAGCTTTTGAGGATTTTTCCATTTTCTTTTCTTTTTAGCCTTGGAGGAAATAATGGCAGAAGAACATTCCCCAGAAAAGGATGTTTCTGGAAGGGGAGAAATATCTTTTGGAGGTTCAGGTTCCATATAACATGTTTGAATCTGTTCAGCCAGATTTTGTATGATACTTGAAGGAACCAACTTTCTGGCTCTTATTCTAACCATCTCTACAAGTTCACGGTGTGTCAGGGCCAGATTAAGTTCCCATTTGCAATAATTTTCCACATCTGTTTTCCAACCACACTCAACCAATGCATATTAATCCGGGAGGTGCTTTTTCGTGGCGGAAAGCTGACCTAGCGAAATTTTAGTTTTTCTGTGAAATTAGGTTTCCGTTTGTGTTTTGCTTCATGTTGCATTTGACAAAGTCTGTCAAGTATTATTCATGTAAGGACGAGCTGTTCCTTTATTAATTATTTTTAAAAACAGAGCTCATCGGCCTAAACTTTACCATGTCCAAGCGGACTCAAGACGATGCTGAACCGATTGGAGATGAACGCCCACGCATAGAACTAAGAGAATTCCTTGTACACCTTGGACACCAAAACAGGCGGATGCCCTTTAACTTCCCCAAAGAAAATCCAAGAAACTTATGGTAGCATTACTCATAAAGACGATAGATTAGAAATAACCAGGGCGAAGAACTGGTGATCAGCACCAATAATCCAAAATCAGCTGAGGCTGTTCTGGCGATAAAACAAATCCATGGAACCTCAGTCCGCAGTAGGATCCTAGAACACAGTATCACCTTGGGCTACGTTATCCATAACGTTGATACTGAATACTCGGTGACCGAGTTAGCGGAAGAACTCATATGATGAGTTTGCTATCTTCACTGGTGAAGTCATCAAAAAATGCACCAAAGAAGTCGTAGTTTCTAACAAAAAGTTCTGCCCCTGGTGGGATAGTCGATGCCGTTTCTTTTGGGGCCAAAAAAGGAAATTCTTACGTAAATCGCGTGGTTCCGCCGTCAGTCTTGAATTCTGGCTTCTTTACAAGAAGTTCGCCTCCCAACTAAGGAAGACTATTAAAATCCTTTAAAGGAAGTATTGGAATAATATCTGTGACGACGGCGGCTACTCTGGAAGGATCTTTAAAATTATTAAATGCATTCACAACAGAAATGTTGGCCCAACCACATGCAACAAAATGATCGAGTTTGGAGGTTCTTTGGTTTCCGATCCCTTTACCCAGGCTAGCATCTTAGCCAAAAACTTTAGTTCTGATGAGGTCAACCAATTTATCCCGTTAATCTTGTCTGGCGGTGATCATGCCTCTTATAACAGAGTTTTCCCTGGTTGAATTACAGACAGCCGTTCAACACATGATGAGGATGTCTTCCCCAAGCCGTGATGGGATTAGTGCCAAGATAATCAAAATCCTTCATCCCAATGTTTTGAGAAACATCCTCACTACCTTCAATGATATTTTTAACTCTAACGGTTTTCCCGAAGGAGTGGCTCACCTAAAAAATTCTCCCTATCCAAAAACCCAGTGAACTCCCTCATGAAATTTCTTCCTACAGACCTATTGCCGTTACGTCAGTGGTGTGCAAACTTTTTGAGAAGATGATCTTAAACCGCATTATTAGTTTCTCCAGTAGTAAAAAGTTCCATCCCTATCTTTGTGGGTTCATCCCCCACAAAGATTGTTCGTATGCTCTGTCTATCATTCATCATAAAATTACCCAAGCCAAAAATAACAATTTTTCGCCCTTATTAAATTGGATATTACTGCTGCATATGATTCAGTATGTGGAGATGGTTTGATGATGAAGCTTCTGCAGTTGGGTATCAAAGGCGAGATTGCTCACTGGATCCTTAGATTCCGGTATGACAGGAAGGAAACTTCTCGTGACATGGAGAGACAAAACCTCTGATCTAAAAGACTCTCCTAAAGGTGTCTCCCTCAGGGTAGTGTCCTAAGCCCATTTCTCTTCACTATTTATATGATGGACATTTTCAACATTATTCCCTATAAAGTTGAGTGTCTCGTCTATAAAGCAGATAACATTTTTATCTTCTGCCAAGGCGATGACTTTAACAGGGTAACCGGCAAACTGCAATTTACTCTATATAAAATTAGTAACTGGTGCTCCACATGGAAGCTTTACATCAAACCAGCTAAATGCGAGAGCATTAACTGTTGCGTTAAAGCCTAATAAAAATAAGTAGAGTTAGTTGACCAACACTTTCCAACCTACCCTGCTTTTATGTTTTAGTTTTTGGCATCGTTTAAAACAAAAAATGTTCTATGTTGTCAGTTGAAAAACGTGTTTTCGTAAATAAAGAAGTCTGTTGTTTTTAAAGAGTTTTGAATTATTTTTGAAGACATTATTTAGAGTTTAGGCTTTCCATTGCTAAAAATATCCTATTTCAACATTGCTGATTCGAAGTCAGACTGAAGTTTGAGAATTGAGGACTTGAAGCGAGAACGTACACAATATAGAAGAATGTTTACAAAAGCATGCAACCAGTTTGAGAAAGTTGCGAAACACCTTGGACTTGATGAGAGAGTTGAAAAGCTACAAGTCATTGAAGAGAAGGCAAAGCTGATGTTGGCATGTGAAGAAAGCTGTAAGAAGCATGTTTTCGAAGAAGTCGATGAAACTAAACTTGAGAAAAAACTTGATGAAATGGAGGCGTACCTCGTCCGGGCACGTGTATTCAAGAAGAAGCTAGAAAAGCTGACTTTGGAACAAGTTAGTAAAACCAACCTCGTCCTTGATGAATCTTCTCCAGTTTCCGGTCAAGCTCAAAATGCCTTACGCTACCCAACAATTAAGCTGCCTACATTCGACGGAGATGTCCGAAATTATCTGAATTTTTGGGGACAGTTTGAGAAGGTAGATAAAGACCCTAACCTTGATCTCTACGACAAGTTTGCATACCTGGCTCAAACTATGAAGGAAGGCAGTCCCGCAGTTGAACTTCGGAAAAGTTTCCCTCCGGGTGGTCAGAATTACGAAAAGGCGTTGAACCAGCTAAAAGCCTGCTTCGGAAGAGAAGAATTGCTCATAGAAGTATACGTTAGAGACCTGCTATCGCTGGTACTGCAAAGCCAGAACATAGCTAAGTTTTCCCTGAGAAAATTGTATGACAGCCTAGTGTCTAAACTATGTTCATTAGAGCTGCTGGGAGTCACCAGTGAAAAATATGCAGCTATGCTCTTTCCACTCGTTGAGTCGTCATTGCCAGAAGTAATTTTGATCGCATGGGAACGCTACAAAGCTGTGAATCGATGAGTTCTAGAAGATTCTGTTCCTAGTCAAGGAGAAAAGAGTGAGCTGGAATGTATTCTAGATTTCTTGCAAAGTGAAGTCGAGGCAGAAGAACGTATAGAATTAGCTTCATGTAGTCTAACCCAACCTAAATCGAGAGATCCAGGAAGAGGTTATTCTAGGGCTACCTACAACCCGGAAAAGAAGAGAGGTAGACAATCTGATCGTGTAAAAGAACTACCAAGCGCTGCAGACCTTTTCGCTGCATCACAAGTTCCAAAGCAGTGTATCTTTTGTTCCCTTCTCTTCATCCGTCTGCAGATTGTTTAAAAGCTAGGAAAATGAAGTGAAAAGAAAGAGAAGAGCTAGTTCAACAATCACATTGCTGCTTTCTGTGTCTGAAGCCTAATCATACAGATAACAAGTGTTTTATGAAGACCAGTTGCTTATGTTGCAGTAAGAAGCACAACAATGTAGGAGTATGCAGTGGAAAGCTGAATTGACTGAGAAGAATAGTGCATCTGAAAACAAACCGGTGGTGGTTTCAGCAGAGAAAGATATAGTCCTAGCAAGTTTTTGTAGCAAGCCAAGTGTTTCTCTGCAAACTTTAAAGGTTGTTATCAGAGGAAATGGTAAAAGACGTACAGCAAGAGCTATCATCGACTCTGGCTCACAGCGATCATATTTATTACGAGACACTGCTGAAGAAATGGCTTACCAACCAGAGGGCTTTGAGTTCTTATAACAGTCTCGTTTTGGTGGCAAGAACACAGATGTGTGCAAGCATGATGTTTTTACCTTATACTTATCAAGTGTTGATGATACCTACCACTGCAACTTCAAAGTGCTAAGCCAACCAGTCATATGCAAGTCAGTACCTCCATTAGTCGACAAGGCTATCCTGCAAGAGTTAGCTCAGTGTGGTGTAGTTCCTGTGAATGATTGTCAAGGTCCAATCGAAATCCTCATTGGTGCAGATGTAGCAGGAAAACTGTTGACAGATGGTCATAAATTATTACCCTGTGGATTAGCAGCTGTACAGACAAGATTGGGGTGGACGGTCATGGGTAGAGTGCCAAAGTCTTCTTTGGATGGAAGCGCATCCTTGGTTGTGACTTCTATGCTTTCAATAGTAGTATCAGTTGCAGATTTGTGGTCTTTGGATATCCTTGGCATCTCGGACCCATCAGTTAAAAAGAGTCAACTTCAACCTACAAGAAGCAGTGAAAGAACACTTTTTTCTGAGTACAGTAGAAGTTAAGGAGGACCAGTTTGTGGTACATCTACCATGGTTAGAGGATCATGCTGTGCTTCCTGACAATTATGAGTTGGCACTGAAGAGGCTGGAAACAACAGTGCGTAGTCTGAAGTATATGAAGATTACGAATCAGTTTTAAGAGGCTGGTGTAATGATGGAATTATAGAAGAAGTCACAAACTGTAAGCAGGTTCCAGCTCATTACTTTCCTCATCGTGCAGTAGTGAAGGAAAATAGCACTACACATATCAGACCTATGTTTAATGCGTCAGCAAAGGTCAAGGATTTCCCAAGCTTTAACGATTGCCTAGAGAAGGGATCAAATATGATAGAGTTAATCCCAAACATTTTGCTGCGTTTTTGTGAAAAAGAGATAGGTGTTATATCTAAAATTTCGAATGCATTTCTACAAATTTCCGTCACACCTTTAGATTGAGATTTTCTAAGATTTTGGTGGAGAATTGAAGACCTACAGGCATTGCCGGGTGGTTTTCGGAGTACCATGCAGCCCATTTCTGCTGGCATCTACCATCCAACTTACCTTACATGACGTCTTGAACAAAATTGCTTGTGGAGAAAGTCATTATCCAAGAGAAATTATTGAGAAGCTGTTGCTCAGTTTTTATGTGGATAATTGTGTAACAAGCGTTGCAGATTGAGATGGTTTTGATCATTTTATGAGGGTGTCAACTGAAGTTATAGCAAACAGAAAATTCCTACTTAGAGGATGGGAGCATACTGATCCCAAAACTAAGTCTCCAGTTGATTCAAATGTGTTAGGTATAACTTGGGACAGAAAATCTGACACTTTGTGTGTGAATACCACAGGTTTGAAAGAGTTGGCTCACAGAGTGTTTGATCTCATTGGAGTAACTTGCCCGGTTACTCTCATTCCCAAAATTCTGCTGCAAAAGTTTTGGAAAATGAATTTAAATTGGGACGATGAAGTAGATTGAGAGACAAAGAAAGACTAAAGAACGAGAACAAAATAAACGTTGGTTTGCGTATTCTAAGTGTGGAACTGTCCTTTTTTTTAGTTGAGTTTTGAACTCTTTGAGAATAATTTGAATAGTTTGAGTTAAATCTTCTGATTTCGAGAACTACAGTGTGTATTACTGTGAAATACTGGCGTCCACGACAGGACAGTGACACTGCGTGTAAGTTTCGACTGTTCTTGAAGAATTCCATTTGATATGGAGGCAGCGAAAAAGAAACGAATACAGCAACGGAGGCAATTCTCTAGAGCTTGTAACAAGTATGAAGAGGAAGAAGCAATGTTAGATTTGTCCGCTAAACTAACAAAACTAAAAGTTATCGAAGAGAAAGTCACGCTTATGATAAGTTCCGAAGAAGAGAAATTACAAACTTTAGTTGTACGCATAAAGAATGGCTACAGAGAAAAACTTGCAAGAGCCCTAATCGACACAGGTTCACAAAGATCGTATATTTCGAAAGATATAATCCAGGCATTGAGGTTTGAGAAGTGTGGTGAAGTCAGACTGATACACAAGTTATTTGGAGGTGTGTCGTCGAGTGAGAAACTGCATTTTCAATACAAGATTTTCCTAGCAAGCTTAGATGATAAATACTGTTGTAAGGTGTTGTGTTTAGATCAGCCTGTCATATGTGATGGTGTGAAACAAATCCCAAGTCGTCCGTGGATTAATGAATTGAAAGATTATAGTATTTATGTGACTGACACAGAGTATACTGTATAGTTCACATGGAGTCGACAATGAAATTAACTGTTGCTTGGAGCTGACGTGACTGGTAAGCTTCTGTCTGGAAATGTTAAACTTTTGAAGGAGGGTCCTGTTGCAGTCGAGACACATTTAGGTTGGACCTTGATGGGGAAAATACCTTCGAAGGATAGTCCTGCTGCCACCTACTCTTCCATTTCCCTGTTCCTGACTGAAGCCCCTGTAAGTCATCTGTGTTCATTAGATGTCTTGGGAATTGTTGATCCATATGCTAAAAGGAGTCAGGCGGCAAGAGGCAGCAAATGAACACTTTTTAGAGACTGTCAAGGTTGGGGAAGATGGTCGCTTTGAAGTTAGCATGCCTTGGTTAGAAGGTCATGCTCAATTGCCAACCAACTATGATTTGGCCTGTAGAATACTAAATTCAACTGTCAACAAGCTGAAGTGACAGTCAATTTACAACCAGTATGAGCAAGTTTTTAAGGAGTGGCAAGAGGAAGGTATAATTGAAGAAGTGAAGGATGACTATCAAGAAAATGCACATTATCTGCCTCATCGACCTGTAATAAAAGAAAATAGCACTACAAAGATAAGACCTGTCTTTGATGCTTCGGCCAAGGTAAAAGGAAGTCCTAGTCTAAACGATTGTTTGGAAAAGGGTGAAAATTTCATCGATTTGATCCTGAGTATCCTGATGCGGTTCAGAACTGAAAAGATTGATGTAATTTCTGACATTCATAAAGCCTTCTTACAGATTGGACTTTCCACTCCTGACAGGAACTATTTGAGATTTTTGTGACCCAGTAATGAAGGTCTGAAAGTGTTTAGGCACTGTAGAGTAGTGTTCGGGGTGACCTGTAGTCCTTTTTCTGTTATCTGCGACTATCAGGTACCTGTTGACTGGTGTTTTGAAAGAGATTGAAGAATTAAGGTCACCTTATCCAGAGACTGTTGTACAAAACTGTTAAAAAGATTTTATGTAGACAATTGTGCATCAAAGAGTCAGAAACTGGGGTTCAAGTGCAATTGCTACAAGCAAGAAGCAGAGTAGCTCCAACTGGAAAAGGATAAATTACTCTTTCTAGACTTGAACTCCTGGCAGCAACAATAGCAGCTCGTCTATCAACTAGTATTTTGACTGAAATTGAATGCGATGAAGTACATTTCTGGTCTGATTCGACTACTGTCTTAGCGTGGATCAAGAAAAATGATCAATTGGGTATTTTTGTTCACAATAGAGTGAGTGAAATTAGAAATTGACCTCTGTGATTCTGGCAGCATGTTCCGGGAGCAAGAATCCTGCTGACTTACCAGCAGGGGTGCTCGGCTCAGCATTTGCTGAATTGAAATGGTGGGAGGTCCCAGCTGGCTACACCACACCTGCCTCGAGATATGTGGCCTTCACCTGGAGATGTCATCGATGAAGATAGTGAACTGTGAGCGCAAGAAAGGTGTACAACTGAGGTAACAAGACTGTTGGGTTCACAGGTTCTGATTACAGGAAGTTTGTACATAAGTGGCGTGGATGAAGAGATTTCTTTACAATTGTCAAAATCCATCCAAAATCAAAGGTAATCTTACTGCAAGTGAATGTGAAGAAGCTGAGAAAACCATCGTTTACCTGATCCAACAAGAGTCGTTCATAGGAGTTGCAGGTAAACGGCTTAAGTCACTTGACATTTTTTTTTTTTGATGAAAAGGGAATCACCAAGTTGAAGACCACTGTATACAAGAGAGAGGATTTTGAAGAGTTTAGAACACCTGTTTTGCCTGGTGATCATCCTATTGTAAAAAGTTTAGTGATAGCTGAGCATAAGAAGAAAGGCCATGCTGGTGTGACCTACACTTTGAATTCCCCCCGAGAAAATTTTTGGCTACTTAGTGGAAGAGTTGTCAAATTAGCTTTGAGATCTTGTGTGGTGTGCAATCGGTTTTCTACAAAACCTGTGACACCACCAACGACACAGCTACCTGCAGATAGGGTCCAAGGTGCCAACATATTTCAGGTGACCGGGGTCGATTTTGCTGGTCCAGTAATATTGAAGGACAACTCAAAGACATGGATCTGCCTTTTCACATGTGTCGTATACCGAGGATGCCATCTGGAGTTGGCAACATCACTCTCCACCGAGACCGTTTTGCTGTGTTTGCATCGCTTTGTTGCTAGACGGAGAAAACCTTTGATCATATACAGTGATAATGGAACTAACTTTACTGGAGCTTCAAAGGCTGGCACTGTCAAATATTGATTTTGAACAAGTTAGTGCTGCGGCTAGAGATCAAGCTATCTAGTGGAAGTTCATAGTGCCTGGTGCTCCATGGTGGGGTGGCTTTTATGAAAGACTGGTTGGTATGACAAAGAATATTTTGAAGAAAACTCTAGGTAGAGCAAGTCTAACCTATGAAGAGATGCAAACTGCGTTGTGTAACTGCGAAGCCATTCTCAATGAAAGAACTCTAACCACAGTGTCATCAGAGGCTACTCTTGCAGCACTTAGACAAGCTGATTTCATGAAAGAGATTAAAAGAAGTTTTGTTCCTGATGTCAAGACTCAACCTGATCCCAACTATTTGAGAAAGAGGATTCGCTACCTTCAAACCGTCAGAGAAGCTTTCCGAGTTAGGTTTTGACAAGAGTATTTGGTAGCACTGTGTACAAGATACAAAAAGAAGAGTTTTCGCCCGCTGAAAGAAGGATATATTGTGTTGATCGGCGATGACAACAAGAAGAAAGTGTTGTGGACTCTTGGTCTCGTGATCGAGGCACAACCAGGAGCTGATGGGATTCTGCGTCAAGTCAAACTAAAAACTCAACAAGGAGAGTTGTACAGGGCAGATCAAAGGTTGTATCATCTAGAAGTGTCATCAAAGGAGGACTGGTCAGGTACTAAAACTGTAAACAGTGACATTCCTAGTGTTCCTTTTGAAACTCTGAAGGAAGAAATTCCCTGCGTTCCCCTGGAGACTGTGATCAAAGTACCTGTCACAACAAGAAGTGGGCGAACGGTTAAAGTCCTTAACAAACTGTCTCTGTAGAACTGTGTTCCTTTTCATGCTTACTTGTATTTTACATGATTTAATTAGGATTAACTTTAATTTTGCTATTGTTAATTTGAGTTTATGTAGTTCATTGTATTTGAGTACCAATTGTACAATATTTGTAGTTTTGTAAGTTAAAAACTTAGGTGGGAGTATGTCTAAAATATGTAAAACCCACCTAACTTAACCAAATCCAAAACAAACCAATTCTGTAAATAGCACCTGGCAATAGAAATATGTGTTATTAAGTTTTACAAATCTGGCAATGTATATATCATAACTTTTAGAATGAGAACAAAATAAACGTTGGTTTGCGTATTTTAAGTGTGGAACTGTCCTTTTTAGCCTACTTTTCTTTTTTTAATTCGAAGAATTAAAAAAATTAAAAAGTAGGTATTGACATGCGGTCGATGTCCGTCTGTCTGACCGTACCCCCTTCCAAAATCGGTTCTATCCATCAGATCTTAAAAATTCTTTTTTTGTTAGAAAGCTATGACCTCAGATACCCAACTTTCATACTTTTTGTCCGTCTGTCTGTACGTCCGGACATAAATCTACTATCTTTCGGTGAATTTCCCATTGAATTAGCATTGAAATTCAATTTTGAGTCATTTAAATCACTGTTGCCAAATCAACAATGGCATGAGAAACTTTATTTATTTAAACATATTTGAAGCAAAATAATATTTTCATGAATCAGTTTGGAATGACGTCATAAAATGTAGCACAATTTGATTCTTTGATTTATTCATTAATTATCTACCAAGAAAGCGGCAAGGCATACTTTTGCATGCAATTATGCTTAGTTTTAATTTACATTTCTTATTTTTTAATGCAGTTCGGAGTAGTTTCATTACTTTTGTTATTAATAAATATTTAATTATTCTTCGAACTACAAATAAATCACGAGCAGATGATAAATAATATTTAATTAATTTACGAAAGAATATTAAGGAAAATACTTGATTTTGGCTTTTAGAAGTTTAAATTATAGCTGGGTGCTGTGTTTCGATTTCTAGTGTAAATGGAAAACGGCTGTTGATGATATTTACTTTAGGAACCTAGTTTTTTTCCCCGATTAGAACTTCAGTAAGTATTTAAGTAACAGGAAAGTAGGCTATTTTAGTTCTTTATGAACTTCTTGTTTTTAGTTGAGTTTTGAACTCTTTGAGAATAATTTGAATAGTTTGAGTGAAATATTCCGATTTTGAGAACTACAGTGTGTATTACTGTGAAACAAAGACAACTCTGGCTTAAAAGATGTCAATCGCTAGGCAGTCTTATGAGTATGGTTCCTTTGGAATTAGGCATCAATACTGACCAAATCATTTCAAATAAGTTAGACATCAACCCGAGCAAACATATCGAAATCCACTTAAGTGACCTCCCTTTCCAAAACAAATCTCTCCCTGAGGTTGTAATTCAAACCTTCTTTTTGGATTTTAAAAACAGTCTTGAGGGAAACTGGACATTCGTTGCCACTGATGCCTCAAAAACCAGTTCGTCGACCAGCATTGCAGCAATCGATACTGCTAGGCAAGTCTCGGTTTCCAGTCAGGTTCCGCAGGTCTGCTCCTTCTTAACTGGAGAGGCCCTGGCGATCCATATCGCATAACCTTTGTCAAAGATAAACAAAACTACATAATCCTGTCCGACAGCTTTTCGGTTTTAAATGCTCCGAGCAAGATCGGGCCTAAATCTCCTAGTGTCATTGCTTTGATCAACGTTTTTGTTTTTTCCTCTTTTGAATTCGGCAAGATTATGTTTATCTGGACCCCAGCTCATGTGGGCATCTCTGAAAATGAACTGGCCGATGCAGAAGCTAAAAACGCCCCTCCACGTTATGTTGTAGAGTTGATCACAATCAAAGACAATTCCTATCGTAATAGATACGAGTGTCGTGAGATGACAGCCAAACAGTGATCTGACTGCAAATAATATTCAAAGTCTTTCTTCTACATTAAATCCACCCCAAAAGAACACTGATTCCTTCCCCTGAATAGATCTTGCGATATCTCTCTTGCCAGATTTAGAACTAAGTCTCTCCCAACCAAAGCTCCCATCGCCCATGTGCACCTCATGTAATGTTGAAGAAACAACACATCATATCATTCTTGCATGTTTGCGGTATGAAAATGAAAGAATTAAACTCAGACAAGGAATCGGTTGTATTCCCCTTTATTTTCCGTGGTTATTTGATTTCTCCAGCTATGATTTGCACAAGGCTAAAGCGACTATTAGATTTCCTGAAGCCATCATGAAAGTATTCTAGCTTCAGTTTGCAATGCGATGAAGCAGCCAAGTCGGCGAGCATACGCCTGATATATACTACTACTACAACCAAATCATTTGACAGAGCACTTGTCACTTCAGAATATCTCTCAGTCTTTATCATCTTTTTTCTTACTTTTTCTGTAGCTTCATCAGTTTTTAGCACATAGTCTTGTGGATCTACGCTGCCTTTATTGTACAAATCTTCCATGGGCTCAACAATCGTCTCAGGTACAACAACAGGAACTTTTTGATTTTTTCCATTATTCTGTCTTTTCTTTTTAGGCGCCATATGCTCTTCCTCTTTAACAGAATATAGAAAATTATTTTTAAGTTCACATGAATGGTTCAGAATATTGTTGTTAGATTGGCGGGAGCGTTTGCCGCAGAACAAAACAAAAACAAATTTTTATTGTTTGATTTCAGTTCAGTTCTCCCATCAAGTATTAATCAGTTTATCGGCCAAGAAGCAATAAATAGTTTGAATATATTCATTTCTCATCATTATTCATGAATTTCATTTCTTTCGGAGGTTTTATTTTAATTTCTAAAGGGTGAGAAATTTTCAAAAAATAGATTTAGATAAAATAGTTTTAAGAGTAGATAATCATTCGCACTTTCGCAGTACAAAACAGCAAAACTCATAGTCAAGTGCCAAAATTTAAAAAGCTAGTTTCTAAGTTTCTTTGAAAAGGTAAATTTTAAATTTTCTTTATTAAGAGAAAAGTGTCCTATTTATTTTACTAAATTTATTATAGAGCACCCTTTTGGTATGTTATGTCATTTATTAAAAGGGTTATATCAGCTTTTCGATATTTGGGTAAAAATAAAAATTCGCATGCCGTTTGATAACTCTTCAATAATATGCTTAACTAAACATGTGAGAGTGCTGTTATAGTATTAATAATTCTTATAGTCAATAGTGTCATTCGTTAACAAGTAACAAGCTATAATTGTTTTAAATAGCATATTTATATTAATTATTAGTTTTAATATAGATTATTCAATAATTTTAAACTTTTTTTTGTTGTTCGTCCGAATTTTGATTTAATACTTATGACTTTGTGGGCGGTGTCTTAGTGATACACCAAACCAATTAAATTAGACAGTCTTTAAGGGGAGCGATGCATGTAAAAATCGAATTTTTATTTCGTGAATAGTTAAAATAACATCTCAAAAATATGCCTGTAAATTTTTAGAATGAAATTAGCATTATTTATCGAATAAACACTCATTTAAATGCTTCACCTCAACTCGGTGCTTGAGGGCTTTGTCAAAACTTTAAGCACGTTTATCTCAAAACTACTTTTTTAAATAGGCGTGCAAGATAACTAAAAAAGTTCTCGATAGGTCCTTATGAAATTTGGTATACATCTTCACTATAGTATTATCTTCTAATTGAACCTCAAATGCCCTAAAAATTTAAAATTAGTTTTTTTTAACCAAAAACCTTTGAAAAAAGTGTAAAAAAGTCGAACTTTTTATTTCGAGGCGTGCCAATTTACAATTTTTCAATTTTTGTTTTTTTATTGGTTTAACTAGAAGATGCAAGTTTTATGAACTCTTCCAAGTCAAATTTTTTTATTTCAGATCACTATAGAAGCTAGAATTAACGCCGATTGATACTTTTATCCGTGAGGGTCTCAAGAGACAAGTTACTACGGCGGCATTTTGAAAAAACTAAAACAAAAAATCTCATTTTTGTATTTTAATGTATAATGTATAAACATACTGAATTTTAAAACGATTCATGTATTCTTTCCTTTTTAATAATGTCTCTGAAAAACAATCAAAATTCAGGCGGTTACATGTATCGCCCCCCTTAAGAAATGTTTAACCAGTTATTTTAAAATGTTTTAGCACGAGGTAACTTAATTAGATTACAAATAACAGTGAATTTAGACTGTCCTTAAAAGTTTTGGGTATTTCTCTTATGCAATATTTCTATATTTTTGTAGGAGTAAAGATTCAAGACAGCAAGCTTAATGAACAATTAGCAGCTAATAATTTGCTGTGATAATAATTATCTGATTTTATTTTTGATTTGGCATTGAGTAAGTTACAATGAAACCTACTTATTATTTATGACTAATGTCCTGGGATTATCTTAATTATCACAAACTTTCTGCATTTTTCTTACCAAAGGCATTTTAACTTTTACTATTCATCTATCAAATAGTTTTTCTTAAGTAATACTACAAAAAAATCATGAGGAAAAACATGCAAGTTTTACATCTTGCCACCATTATTAAAGTGATGACAAGGAGGTAAAAGCTTTGCCACACAAATATTAATAAGGATCATTGATTTACCAAATTTCTCTTGATAATCTTGTATCTTAAATGAGGTCCTAAACTTATTACTTTCAAGGCTTTTAAATGAACATAGTTTTAATTCTCGTAAAAAAAATTAATTTGTCCTTTATAATATCTGGCAATTGGGTTGCATGTCACAGTTGGTTAAGGCCTCATGCTGTAAGATATCTTTGTAGATTTGGTTCTTTTCTTTGCCATTAATGGTTCATGCAAGACAAAACAAATTCTTGCTAAATTCTGCTACATTTGTAAAGAACTCTTAACATTGGGGCAAGTTTTAAGATTCTTTCTTTTTTAATGTGGCTTAATTTGTCATTGGCATAACTTTATAACATACAGTAGACAAGACACCCTTTTAACAGACTTAAATTGGACCAAGAAAAAAAATCGGAGAAGTGAAATTGAAGTTTGAGTGAACTTGATTGCACATTTATGCATTAATGATATTAACCTTATAAATAAAGATGGAATCAAATGAAGCTTTATTTTAATCATATGTATTAAAGCCTTACAAGTTACATGACATTAAAGAAACCACTAACTTTTTTATTTTGTTGAAGCCTTAAAAATTAAACTTACCACAAACTTTCCCATTTTTGCTAATTTTTAAATTTTAGTCCCTACCCCAATAGCCCTTGTGCTCTAGTGAGAGGACAATTCAGCTTGAATGGGAAAATTTATTTTCTCAATGTTTTCTTGCCTAGTCAATCAGGGTTGTTATGATTTTACCCGAAAAAAAAACTGGGTGGTTTAAAAAAAAACTTGAAAAAACCCAAGTGGGCAATTGAACTTAAAATTGCCTTTACTGAAAATTAAAAGTTTAAAAAAATTAATACAAATTAAAAAAAAAATATTTTGTTAATATTTTATTATACTTTAACTTTTACATTTTTATACCTTCAATTTTAAAAATACACTTCCAAATTTAAATTTCTATATTTGAAATATTCCAGGTTATATAATTTTACGCATACACAAACAATACTTGATTCTACACAATACATTTATAAATTTAAATGTACATTTATACAACAGTTATATGGAATTATCAGTTTCTATAACAATGGGATGTAAGGATGATGGGAGTCATTATGGGAAAAACCCAAGCGGGTTAGGTTTTTCATGAACTCCCCCGTTTTTTTTAACAACCCTTCTAGTCATTAGTAAAGGGAAGGTTGGTTAATTTTTTTTGGTGATGCAGCATTTTCTGGTGAAATACGTTGTGGAATCTTTGTTGTGGCTAGGTGGCGCTGGTTATACTTGAGCGGATGTTAGGCGCGTGGGATTTTTTGTTCTAAATTAATTATTGTCCAATCGCTGGCGCTGGTGATATTTGCGCGGAATTTAGGTTGCGCGGATGATATGCGCGTGAGATTTATTTGTATTCTATAAATTTCTTTTTGTTCTATCGTCATTTCGTGAGGTTTCGTTTGCGTTTGGCTTTTGAACATCCGATTATTATGGATGGTGCTTATTTAAATTCGGAATTTTTTGCAAAACTAAATAAATTTATTTTTGATTTACTTTGTAAATTAAAAATTGCCCGGGGCCCCAAACGAGTGTTTAGGCTTTCAATGGGCCCTACAGTACTGCCCCATGTAGGATACTGATGTTTTTTTAGAGAAAAAAACATTGCCCGGAGCCCCGAACGAGTGTTTAGGCTTTCAATGGGCCCTACAGTACTGCCCCATGTAGGATACTGATGTTTTTTAGAGAAAACAAAATTGCCCGGGGCCCCAAACGAGTGTTTAGGCTTTCAATGGGCCCGACAGTACTGCCCCATGTAGGATATTGAGGTTTTTTTAGAGAAAAAAACATTGCCCGGAGCCCCGAACGCGTGCATACTGGATTTCCACTCACTCTTGTAGCTCTAGTGCGACGATAATTTAAACTAAACTAAATTGCCCGTAGCCCAAACGCGTGTGTACTGGATAACCACTCGTGTAACTCTAGTGCGACGAAAATTCAAACAAAACTAAACTGGATTGCAAGTACTAGCCCATTGTGTAGAATAAAGTTTGTTTCGTGTTGCCCAAAGCAAACCAAAACTCTGAGTCTGGTTTATTTTTTCGAAAGTAACTAGGGTTACTGCATCGGCGTAAAGGAATCTGGCAATGGGGAAACGCGCGAGTTTCGCCAAGTTGTTGTTTTTGGAACCGCGCCAAGCAGCACCGTGAACTTAAAACTTACCGGAAGGTTTTCCATTTTAGGACCATGGCTCATTTCAACCTAGAGAACGAGGTGTCCAATGCACTGCGGTACGATGCCCCCCTGAGCAAGGGCCCGGTTCCCCGGTGGCAGCGCAAGAAGATGGAACTGTCCATGTCCAACTTGTCCATCAACACGTCCAGTAATGATGCCACCCTCAATATGTCCCTCAATAAGAGCTTGAAGGCTCCAACGAGCCCTAAGAAAGTTCTTGGTAAGAAAAGTATTGAGGGCGAATGAAACTGAATGACTGCACGTCTCCAGACCAAAGTACCTCTGTGTTAATCCAATGAAAAATTACTTTCTAGACCAAATTTCTCTGGCTGTATTGAATATTTCTGCAAACGTTTTTTATTTTATTTATATATATGATAAATGTAGCTGGCCTACTTTTTTATTGGTTTGAACATTTATTAAATTTTCAATAAATAATTTTATATAATATAATAAGTACTATAATTTTATTTAATATTATAAGTGTTGCTGACTTACAGGACTCCATATTCCCACTTCTCGAAATGGGTGTGAATATTTTGTTGTAAAATTATTTATTGAAAATTAAAAGAAATAGTCGAACCCCTTTCAAAAAGTGGGATTATAGAACCCTGTAAGTCGTGACATCTATCATATAAAAACTTTAGTAAAAATATTCAATACAGCCTGAGAAATGTGGCTTGGAAAAAAGTTTTGGAAAATAGGTTTTTCCCTTTGGATTAACCCTGAGGCACTGTGGTTTGGAGACCTATGGTCATTCGGTCTCATTCATCCTTAAGTTAAATGCTCAGCGTTTTTTGCCAATATTGCCACCTTGATGAAAATAGCAATCAGAATTTCTGGTAACCTTGCCTCAAGCAAACAGTTTCTATTCTTAGACCTTCTGTGTGATGTTATTGCTGGGTTCAAGTCCTGCCATTTGCTTGCAAATGAAAGGGTTTCCGTTTGTTTTCATTTCGACTTGGCAACTCTTTCAGCAGTCATCAAATTCGAACTGTCAATATAAATTAACTAAATTTTGTTCTAGAAAAGATGTTATGACTTCATGACCTGCTACTTGAATCTGCTAAACTTCCAAATTACCGAATGAACTAATGTACAATTTGTACTTTTTAGGTGTTTTCACATTAGATAACTTAATTAGCAAGATTTTATGCTCATTTGAAAAGTATAAGAAGCCATTTTCGATAGAATTAAATTGTATTCACAACAATTGTTCAAGAAACTTTTATTTCTTTTAAATAATCGCATAATTTCACAAAGATTCTTTGATTTTATGTTGATATGAAATGTTTTGCGTCCATTTAAAATCAAGGAATATTATTATTTATTCTTTGATTGAAATATAAAATAATTTAGCGAACGATAAGGAATAATTATTGAATTTTCGAAAGAAAATAAATGAAACTCGCTGAATTTGGCGTGTAAATGTTTAATATAGAATTAATACTGCGTTTGGCACCTTTTTTGCAGTTGAACACAAATGTTGTGAGGAAGCTGTTTAAGTGACAGATTATGTTACAAACCTACTTGTTTATCAAAATAATCGACCCATCAGCCGATTTAATTTCTGAACCATTTGTCAAGCCCTAATACTATTCCTCTATTTCAATAGTCTGTTTATTACATGCTTATAATATACATGAATAAAGCTACTGTTTTGCTTAACAATGCATTAGGCTAATTCCTCGTAACTGTAGTGTAAGTCACAATTTAAGAAGACTGGAAGAGCGCATAAGTTTTTAACATTTTTTAAAATAAATAAAATTAAATAAAGACCTGCACATTATTTGGTTTTAATAAGTGAAGATCAGCTATTCCGCTAATTTTTTTTTCAAATAATAATAAAAGTTGCAGTTATAATATTATTACACATGTGACTTACATTACAGAAAGGTTAATTTTGCATGGAATTTACCATTGATAAAATAAATGAATTTGCATAGAAGTCATTGAATTATGTTTACAAAATCATTTGTCTTTCATTTCAGATGACTGGAGTAAGCGCCTTACGCCTGGTAGGGGCAAGACCAACAAAAGCCCGCTCCCTGACCAAGGGGACCGATTCATTCCGCACAGAGGGGCCATGCAGTTTGATCTAGGACATTACATGGTGTGTTTAGTCTTCCAAATCAATCAATCGACAATCTTTGTTTCAACACTTTTTTGTGTCCTATTTTTTAATTATGTGTAATAAATATCCTATTATAAGGGTATTTATCTACTTATTCTGTTTTTTTATGGTTAACACTTGCCTGCTTTATGGTAGAATAACAGTAATCAGAAAGCAAGCAGCTTTTTTTACATTTAGCTATTTATAACACTACAGTTTGTAAGAGGTTGAAATCATCATTATTAATGTATGTTTTAATGAAAATTAACCTTTGAATAGTTCATCAGTTACTATATCACACAATTCCATTTTTTACCTAACATTGTAAAAATAGAATAAATTATTTATAATATTTAAACAGTTTGTTTCGTGCATAAAAAATGGATTTACTTTATTGTTTTACTTACTAATATATATTTTTAACTTGATATTATCCTTCTAGCTCACCAAAGGCAAATCAGAAGACGAGGCTCTGAGCCCTAATTCAGCTCACTATAAAAAGACAATGAGCGAAAACCTCCTTGGGGACATTTCCAATTTTAGAATTCTTGCATATCAGAATAAAGCACCCCAAGCTCCATCAGGTAACCGCTTAATGATCAAATAATTTTCAAGAAAACTGTCATAAAAGTGCCTATTCTTTATCCCTGAAAATTATCTAAAAATATGCGATCGTTTTTATTTTTTATATATTTTCAACTTGAAATTTTAAAAAGTTAATCTTATTAGAGTTTTGATTGGTGGATTTAAGTTTTTAAATCATACTAGGGGGCACGCCCCCTTCTCGCTATCGCTCGCCAACTCCTGGGAACTGCTTCTGCAGTTCCCTTTGGATAGCTTCGCGATCCAGGCTCGCTCACCGTTCATTGAAATATTTTAGTCTAGCCTTAAGGGTTAACCTAAAGGAGCATGTCCGTCATTTTTTTCGCCAAATGTGGTAACCCCGCTAAATTTGTATTATGGCAGCCATTGGCTACGAAAATCGCCACAAAACGAATTTTAAGCGAATAATTATCAAATAGTTAAGTTTTTTTCTATGTATTCTGTTTGAATTAGAGAATTTATTTTGCTACTTTCTTTATAAGTTAATCCTGTCCATTTCTTTCATCGTTAAGAATTCTTAAATCGTATTAATATATTTCAAATATTATTAATCATTAATTATAAAAAAAACTCATTTCTTAAATTATTTTTTGTGCACATTGTTTTGAACTTGCAGCAAACTGTTGAGTTCGGATTTTCTTATTTTAAAATATCGCCGCGATCTACGATCGCAAATGCCACGATAATTTTAATAAGGAAATCTTTCATGTTCTCTCAGCAGACATTTTCAGTTTTGAGTAGCATTTTAAGTAATTATTTGTTGCCATTTCACAGGCTTGGCAAACGCTAGGTTTGTTGTCATTTTGACTTGGCGACATTTTTCGACTGGCTCCAAAGCCGGACATGGTCCTTTAGATTAACCGCCTTTAGTATCCTTCTAAAATAACATAATTAAAAATTAATGGTTATCATTGCAAAAATATGTCTCTGCTTGAATAAGATCCTATTTGTAAATAAATTGGAAACCGTGGTAACCGTCAACGCTTAGAAACTATGTTTAAAAACAATTTAAATTTTCCCTTTTTTATTAACAACTAGCAAATTTATACCCGTTCTTTAACAATAGTGTTTGGTAGTTCAGTCGATAGAAATTATAATTTAAATTTTCAAACTTTAAAACGTCCCTAATATTATGCATGTTTAAATTTAAACTTACTAATTCTATACTAAAGTCCTGAAGAAACACTTTTTTGTTGTTTTCAGTCGGCCATTTTGAAATTAGTAGTATTTTTGTTCATTTCGATTGTTGCCATTCCAGAGATAGAAATATAAGGAAATTTGGGCGCCGTATAAGAGTATTATATATATAGATTGCTGGCATTACTATACTGAGTCAGAACTTCAGCACTGAAATATCGCGGAAGCTAGAAATGTAGGGTGAATCCTCACGCCGTCATTTTCATGGGAGCAAGAAAGGAGGGGTTAATGGACATTTCAGTAGTGGCAATATACTATAACAATCAGGGTTTGAAAATTTTTACTTTTCGTTTGCAGAAGTTCTTAACAAATAAATCGAAAATTAGTACATTTAATTGTCCTTTGCGCACATTGAATTTTTTTTTACTTTGCCTCTGGCGATAATATTGTAATCCTGGTAACACTGTTTTAATCAATCTAAATTTCAGGACATGCAAATGGATTGAAAATCTTGTACAGCTCTTCCAAAAACCCTGGGTCTACTAAAAAGGCTACTCGCCATATACCACAGAACCCTGAAAAAATTCTAGATGCACCAGATATAATGGATGACTACTGTAAGTTTCATTTAATCATTTTCCAGATTTTTTTTTACTAAACTGATATTTTCTAAAGTTTTATTTAACCATGAGTGAAAGTACTCCGTATCTATACAGATTTCCATAAATTTTTTATTTTCAAATACGGAAACACAACGAAATATTTTTCCGAAATGCTCTGCACCTGTATCAAATATACACTTTCCACAATCGAAAACTTGTTGGCTATTTTTTAATAAAAAATATTTATTTACTTTTGTGATCGGAACATTCGGAAAGGTGACGTCACGGCTCGTTTCTGCAGGATGTCACTGTTTTTCGTCAGGCGGCGTGGCTGCTCTCATTATTGCATCACAACTACGCATGGGCAATGCATGTTTTCGGTTTAGCTGCAGGATTGTTTATTTAAATAGAATGATTCAGTTTTGTTTTGTCTGTTAGAATTTTTAACTCGCTTTATGATATCAAGTTATTTTGTTTGTGATACACGAGGAACAATGTTAGAATAAGCAGTGGCTGATTTTTGCCATGTTCGTAATCCGGAGTTGTTGTTCTTCAACGTGTTTTTCTTCTGTTTTTAAAATGTTCACAAAAAACTAAATGATACATCAGAATTTTGAATTTATACAAGGAATGATGGTCCCGAACTTAAATGAAATGAAAGTTCTTTACTTTTAGATGGTAAATACGCTTATTTTGAAACTCTTTCTAATCATGTCATTAGTTTAGAATGAAATAATTCTTGAAATATGGAATTTATTACGGATGGAGAAGTTTTATAAGTTAAAGAACAGGGAATCGGAAATCAATGGATATTTGCTTGGTTAGATGAAAGATGCCCAAAATAGATAGCCCAACCAGATAGTAAATTCTATTGTGTTGTTACCTACGGTGATATCACAATATTTTGTAATATCTAAATATTACAAAATATCTTGATTAGATTGAAGGGGCTAGAATTGAAAGGGTTAAGTATATCTAAATATTCTTAACCCTTTCAATTCTAACTTTTTATTTTGTATTCTAAAAATCTAAAATTTGTGAAATACTCATTATGCACCCAGAATGAAAGAGTGAAAAGCAGGGGGGATCTTAATTTTTTAACTAAAATTTGAGGAAAATTTTTGTTGAATTCATAACTTTGAATAAATTATAACAATAACTTTTCGAAACTTAATTTGTTAAAAATAGTTGAAATTAAATATTTAAAATTTCAAGCCTGAAGAATTTAGGGCCAATTTATTAAAAAAAATACCACAGAGAAATTTATTTTTACCATGTTTTTCATATTTTCATTTAAATACAACAAACATTATTTAATTCTTCAAAAGACATGATTTTTCCATCGAACAATACAAAAGAAAATATAACTTTATCGCAAAATGTATAGAGAATTTAATTAAATTTATTTGAAATAAGTGCAAGTTAGTGAGAAAAAAGTTCTCAAGTTTGATGTTTCCGAATGGAATCATTAGGAATGAAAGGGTTAAAAGAGCAATTTCTGTTAGAGATAAAAATAACTTGTATGCTTTTTAAGATATCTTCTGTTTCTTATACACTTTCATACAATTTTTCTATCCCAGATCTCAATCTCATTGACTGGAGCTCCACCAATATCCTTGCCGTCGCTCTGCACGGAACTTTGTACCTCTGGAATGGCAGCACTGGCGAAATCAGTCAACTGCTAGACCTACCGACCATGGATGAGTACATTTCGTCTGTGTCCTGGCTGCCAGAGGGGAATATCCTGGCTGTTGGAACCAGTACTGCAGAAGTCCAGCTCTGGGATGTGGGTGCTGAGAAGAGAATTCGGACCATGAAGAGCCATTCTTCCAGGATTCCTTCTATGTCCTGGAACTCTTACATACTGTCGAGGTAATGCTGCGTTTTCAGGTTTCTGATTTGCACCATAATTTGAGTTGGTTGTTGTTTTGTTTAATTTAATTTTACCACTTCCATTTTTGGCAATTGAGTTTTATGAAGGGTTCTTGGAAAGGACCCAAATTTCCAAGGGACATAAAAGTATCTTGAATGATTTCTTATTTTGGTTTTATTCATTCATTTGTTTTCAGACCAGAAGCCAACAGATAAGGGTTATGAGATGAGTTATGTTTTTCTTTTTTTTTGGGGGGGGAGGGTATAAGGGGCCAGTCAGGACACAGTGACAGAGGAAGGCTGAATAATATGGTCACATTACAATTGCATGAAATATAATACGAGTCCATGCTATGAAACTTAATGAATATTTTAAACTAAAATCCAACACATTTGTATTTAAAAATAGTCTAACTTGCAAGAATTAGACCCGAAGGAATTGATTGAGGCACAATCTGAAAATATTGCTCGCTCTAGTTCTTAGATTTTAAAAAGTTCTTTTTTTTTCAGTGGTTGCCGCACTGGTGTCATCCATCACCATGATGTCCGTGTGGCCGAACACCATGTTGGAACACTCTCTAATCACACCCAAGAAATCTGTGGGCTCAGGTGGGCTACTTGAATAGTTTAGTGTTGATTATTTTAGCTAATTTTCAAGGTTTTTACTACCTGTTAAAAGTTAACAATCACTTTAACACATTCACTGTATCAATTTTTGTTTCTGCATAGCATGTCATAGGAACAGCATTATTGATCCCTTAGTTCTTGATAACTTGGCATCTACCGCAGTAAAATTTTTAAATTGAACAGTGCTTATTTGAAGGCTGTCTCACCACACCTAGGGTCTTGGTTTATATTTTATTCATGAGCTAATAGCTGTTAAGTATGATCAATGGTTTAAGGTTAACCATGAAGCTAAGCTGGGAATCATGCTGTAGTGCAAAGTAACTCCAAACCCACCTTCTTTCTACTATCAAAAACTGGACTTGCCAGCTTTCCAGATCTATCCCGACAATATCGGGGTTTTAACTCTTCGGAATTTTTGTTATGTATGCATTAATTGCCGGATTCCGAAAGGAGAAACCTTAATTTTCTCTTGGCTCCTGGAATCTGGAAAATGATTACCTAGTTAAATACAGAGAGTTTGCAGGTTGGTTAGTATTACCGTCACACCTAGCCGCAGTTGGCAATTTTGCCGAAGCCCTTGGCAAGTCAAAGGGGTTTTTTTCGCAGTCAATATTGGATTAACAAGTGTGGTCTGTAATTTAAAAAGCATCTAATTTATAGAGGTCTCTAAAAAAATAACTATTTATGATAAAAGTAGGCTTTGGATTTCGATGTAAGTGTTTTGTGTGCTGGGCAGGTGGTCTCTGGATGGTCGTCACCTGGCGTCTGGTGGCAACGACAACTTGGTGAATGTGTGGTCAAGCAGCGCGGGCATTGGCCAGAACGACGGACGGCCCCTGCACACTTTCAATGAGCATCAGGCTGCGGTCAAGGTAGGACAGTATATGTGGTTTTAGTTTTCCTCCTATGACCTACCAAAATCCTGCATGTGGGTCATTCTCTGTAAATGGGACAAATTGCACTTTTAAAAACTGGAAAAAAAATATTTTTCTTATTGAATAATTTTCTTTATGTGTTGCACACATTCATATATAGCAAAAAAAAATGGTTCAGATCCACTTGATGATTTTTTAAAAAAATAAATACATATTTTCCATACTTGACAACTGATGTAAACTTCTTTAGATACTGAGCATGAGCAACAGACAATATATATGCGCATGCGACACCGAAAACCTTGCGTGCCTTTTTGAATTGCCCCAAACGCTACGCATGGTGTGTTTTAGTTCAAAAACGAATGATTTAAATGTATGTGGGGTTAAGTTTGGTTGAATAAAAGGCGCACTAAACCTACAGTAGACAGAGTACACGATGTATATCTCTATAGGAATGCGAGTTTTTTCTCTAAATGGTAAAGTTTGGTTGGGTTAGTTTGAAAACTGTCAAACTAGAGCTACATGAGGGCCAATTGGAGACTGGCGTCGTAATTTAGAACCCTGGTCAAGTGATGAGGTCGACACCGACCATACTTGAATATTGGCATTTTGTCAAGTATAATTTCAATGGAATAAATTGTGTTAAATAAGTATAATATGCGTATGACGTGATTAGAGTAAACGACTCCTGATCGAGAAGATCGGCTTAAAAAAATTGCAACCGCATTTTATTTTACAGTTATTCGTCATAAATCTCTTGATGATAACGCGACTGGTTCTAAATTACGATACCCGTCATCAATAGCCCTAGTGTAGCTCTAGTGTAAGGATAATTAAAACTAACCCTAACTCTTGATTATAACGTAGAAGAAGATACGAATAATCACTCTCGTGAAATATCTAAAGGCATGCGTTTAAAAAAATCTACAGATGAAGCGAAGCAACCGATCAGTATTAAATGCGCTTGGAAAGAAATATCCAAGATGAAGTTATCCAATGTGGACTGACCTTCAAGGCCGATATGTGAGTTAGTGACGTGTGAGTGAGTGACGATTCCGTAGGAAAAGTCAAATAACATCATTTTCAAAGAATTTTTTTATAAGGTTTGGAGATTGTATGTTAATCTACATTTAAATGCCCACAATTTGAGACTAGTAAAAAAATTCTCGCACTTATCTATAATCAGTAAATGAGATTGAGTGAGTGATGACAGTAAAAGACTCCCATGATATTCTTAACACTAAAAGTACTGTAAAAACGTTATCACTCGTGGATCAAAACAACTGATGGCTGATT
Organism: Oedothorax gibbosus; assembly: GCA_019343175.1. Classification (NCBI taxonomy): domain Eukaryota; kingdom Metazoa; phylum Arthropoda; class Arachnida; order Araneae; family Linyphiidae; genus Oedothorax; species Oedothorax gibbosus. Next base: position 248,106 of record JAFNEN010000675.1, on the reverse strand, counting down.
TAAAAGCCTCAATCCTTTAAGAATAACATGCCAATTTAAATTTGATTTCTTAGTTGTCTAGTAAGTTTTTAATTGAACTTTAAAGCAGTGTTATAGGAGTGACTCTATAACCCAGGGACATTACATACTCATAAAATTACATAAAACTATTGATAGTAGAAAAACATCTGATACAATTTCGGAAACTACAGAAAATAATTAACCATAAATAGTACCGCCAAAAAGGATTACATATTTAAAACGGCCTTTTTTAGGACGTTAAAAGTTGTAAAAGCATGCAGGGACAGTGTGAGGGAGTGACAATTCGGGTATTTAGATGAAATTTTATGTAAGTAAATTATAATTATTTGATATTTTTTAAGTGGGACTAGTTAGGTTGTGCAAGTTTAAACTAATCAATCACAAACATGCATATATAATTTGAAAATAAAGAGCAAAGTATCCGGGACATCGATTTGTCCCTTTTACATAGAATGACCCATGTATATTCTCCAAAACTATAACATTTCTTCTATGTTACCCCTAAATTATATAATAAACTGCCTATTCACCTAAAAATATAAATAATTATGCATTGAAAAACTTTTACTTTTTATAAATATTGATGACTTGGATCTCTATTTACTTTCATTTGAAGCATATTAATTATATCTGTATGCCAGCTGATGACCTCATTATGTTCTATCTTATTTGTTTCTGTGGGTTTTTGTTTCGATTTTAACTATATATGCTTTTGTTCGCCTGCACGGGATTTTTTCCCCTTGGTGTGCTATACTGTCGTGAGCAGGTAAACTGCAGTAATCGCAACAATGAGTTGTACCACTTTTGATCTGAAATAACTTTTTTTCCAGTATGTTTTCTTAATTGTTACAGTAATTGAGTGCTTGCAACAATGGTCCAAGTCATTATGGATGTTACTGCAGGTTTACCTGCCCACGGCAGTATAGTATTTTATATTGTTTCTTTATTTTTTGTTCTTGTAATTATAAAAATTATTAAATTCATTTAAACCTATTTCTCAAACATATGTATTTAAAAGTATATTGTGCAAGGATTTTTTCAAAACAAATTGATTAATTTTTGTATTATAGTCCATTCTAACATTTGTTTTAATGTTAAATATCCCAAAAAAATATTTTTTAAAACACTTTATTTTGTATGACCTCCAAAATCACTCTTTACCCTCGTGCTATGTTTTTTTTAATACAAATAAACAACGGACTCTTGCAATCAAGCCTCAAAAGTAATTTTCATACCCTTTTCTATCAAACTATTTCAGTTCTTAAAGTTTAAAATAAATTCTCTAATAATAAAAACATCTAATAAAAATGTAAAGTCTATTTAAATGGATGTTAGGTCTGGGGAGGATATGAATATTTTTATCACCTTTCACTTAATTAGAATATTTCTTTTTGCTTTAATATTTTGTTTGAGTGTTTCATAAGAAAATGTAATGTAGTCTGAGCAATAAGTGGTTGTTTCTAGAGTTTTTTTCATCACTGGCTGTTACAAAAATAGCGACTGTTATGTTTCCTTGTAGCACAAAATACAAATTAACACTGTCTTGTGTTAAAAAGATTTATTTAAAAAGTTTTACTTTCAATGATCAATGTAATTTTACATGCTTTCATGAATAGACTGGATTGTTGGCCAAATAGCTTATTTGTAGCTCTAGTGCAACCTAAATCCAAAACCTAATATCCTAACCTCTATTTAAAAAGATTTAATGCATCAATGCATAGGTTCTTTAAAGTAACAAAGCTTTACATTGATATCCCTTTCAGTCTGTTCTTAAATACTTTGGCTTATGTTGTTGTAATTTTAAATATTTGTTGCAAAATGTTGATCTTATGATGAATCTTTGTGTAGGCCCTTGCATGGTGTCCATGGCAACCCAACATTCTAGCATCTGGAGGAGGAACGGCAGACAGACACATCAGATTCTGGAATTGCAACCTGGGCACTAGCATCAACGCTATCGATGCCAAATCTCAAGTAGTTATTTTGAAATTTACACAACTTTTCATTCTGAAATCACATCACATTTTTTTGTGCTATTTAATTTGTAGTTAAAATTTTATTGGCTTAAAATGATCTGATAACTTTTTATTTTAGCCAAATGTTTTAAACAAGTTTATATTCACCTTATTTCTTTGTAAACCTTAAACTTTTTAGCAATGGGTTGTTTGTAATTTCTATGAAACCATAGAAATTGCATACATAAAATGTATAAAAGTTTGTTGAATAAGATACTTAAATGTTTTTAAAATCTCTGTAGACTTTAAAAAAAAAATTTCTTATTTTTGCAAACCTCAAGTCTGTTAGTAATGAGTTGTGTTTGAAGTTTCTATGAAAAGGTATTGATACAAATTGCATGCATAAAATGTTATTTTAAGAACTTATATCTGTAAAATTTTGTTGTATAAGATACTCAACTGTTTTCAAAAATCCATTTGGACTATTTTATCTTTGAAGAAAAATTTACCTTTTAAATAAGTAACATGCTTTTTATGTTTAAGGTTTGTTCTATACTCTGGTCTAAAGAATATAAGGAATTAATATCTGGGCATGGCTTTGCTAATAACGAATTGATCATTTGGAAATACCCAAGCATGGCAAAAGTTTGTGAATTAACGGGTAAGATACTTTCTAGTTGACATAATTTACGGTATTTTCAGTTCTTTCAATTGATTTTCCTATAAATATAAACCTATTGTTTTATAAATCTTATACTGTTTCGATAATTAGGATCCCCCCCCCTTCCAATTTATGTTATCATAATGATGCTATATTTATCTGTCGTGGGCAGGTAAACTGCAGTAATCGCAACAATGAGTTATACCATTTTTGATCTGAAATAAAAGGGGGGGAAAAGTGGCCCTTTTTTTAAACAAACTTTTTTTTCCAAAACAAGGCCCGCCTTTCGTCAAAAAAATTTTTTGGAAACAACCAAAAAAAATTAAAAAATTTAAAAGAAAAAAATTAATAAAAGTACAAAAAAAAAAGATTCAAAAAAATTTAGTTTTTTTTCCCCCTTAAAATTTAAAATTCACAAACCCAAAAAAAAAATTCAAATTTCTCAAAAAGTTTCTTCCTTTTCATGTCTTGTGTACGGAGGGGGCTGGGAGAGGGGGCCTAAAGAGTTAAAAACATAATAGGGGCTTCCCAAGAACAAAAAAAATTTTACAGACTCCAAAATTGTTTCCCTTTTTTTGGAAAGATCCACGGGGCGGGAAATTTGGGGCACTCTCGCGGTTAAAATTTTCACCTCCCCGAGACGGGTACAAGGGGCCGCTTTTTACTTGCATCGAAAACTTCCAGATCGAATTTTTAAAAATTTTGGGGCAATTAACGATTAAAACCCCCATGCTCCACTCGCACCCCCAAAAGACTAAAAAAGGGGGGGAAAAAAAAGGGACATTAGAAAAATCCCCAAATTTCAAAAATTCACTTTTAAAAAAATAAAAATTTTGAAAATCAAACTTTTAAAGGGGAAAAATTTTGGTAAAGGTTTTGTAAAAAAAACCCAGCAAAATTTTTTTCCTTATTATTTACATTTTTTTTTTTTTTTAAAACCTTTTTCCCCTCCAACACCAATTTGGGGACAAAATGTTTTTCGGATTCAATATGCTTAGGCGGGGGTTTTCTAGGGGGGTTTGGAAAAAAAATAATTTTAGCACTTCATTGTCAAAAAAGGGGACTATTTTAAAAAAGAAAAATTTAAAATTTTATTTTTTGTTTTCTCCTTTATTTTATTTTTGCACCCACGTTAATTTTTTTTGCTGTTTGGGGGTTTAACGAAATTTTTTTAAGCTTCAAGTGTCGAAAGACGACACTTTTTTTTTTAAAGGGGCCCCCAAAAAAAATGGAAAAGGAGCTCCCCTATAAATAAGATTTTCCCCACCAAAAAAAATACCGATCGTCTCTATTTGAAGTTTTGGGGGGCCCCATCACTAAAAAAATTTATTTAAAAATTTAAAACACTGAGAAGGATTAAGCTTAAAGGGGTTTTCGGGTTTGTTTAAGTAACCTAATAATTTAAGTAAAAAAATTCCCCCCCAATGCTTTAAAACCCGGGGTTTAAAAACTGAAATTGGGATAATTTTTTCCCAGATAAAAAATGGTTCCGGGGGGGTTTTTTTACCCAGCCAAAAAAGGATAAAAAACCTTTTAAAATTTTCTAAAAAGGTTTTAATTTAATTTTAAAGGGGAAATTTTCTTCTTCCAAGGGGTGGGCCCCAGGGGAGTTTTGGGGAAAAAATAGTTTCCACAGCAATTGGGCAGAAAAGTAACAGGGGGGTTTAAAATTTTTCAAATTTTTTTCCCTTTTTGGGGGTAAATTATAGGCCGTTTGGGGGAAAAAACGGGGGTCATTGTGGATTTTTTAAAAAATTCAACCCTTTTAAAAGTCTAAAATTTTCCTCTCCTAAAACCCCTTAAAAGGGGTTCAAAATAAGTTTTTTTTTTAGAATTGTGCAATAAAATTTATCACCTTTTTGGGGGCCCGGGGGGAAAAAAACGCCCCTTTTAAAAAAGAAAAAAAACATCATGAAAAATAAAAAGGGGCAATTGTCCCCCCCAATTTTTTTAAAAAAAAAAGCCGTATTGCCATTTATTTTTTTTGGGGTAAACCATTTTTACCGGACGGTGTAACCCAAAAAAGGCCCCTTTTTTTACTTAAAACCCCATAATCCGGCTATTCGGATCCCAAAACCTTGTGGTTGCTGCATATTAGTTTTTTCATTTAAATTAGCAACAGGGGCCCCCATTTTTTTGTCAAGTTGACAATGCCTCCATTTTATTTTTCATCCCCAAAATTTTGAGAAACCACTGATAAAAACGAAAAATTAACCACAGGACTAAAACATGGGGCGTAATGAACACCTTTTCTGTGGGGGAAACCCCGACTTACAAAAAAGACCCCTTTTAAGGGCCCCAAAATTCCCTCGTTGTCGTATTTAAAAGGGGATAGACCCACCTACACCCAATGACTTTTGTGTCAGGGGGGTCTTGAAACAATTCCCAGACGTTACGTTTTTTAAAAATTTACTTCGATTTTTCAGTCATGGTTTATGCCAAAAACGGGTTAGGGGGCCTCATAAAAAGAAATAAAAACAATTTGGGAAAATTCCCCTTTTCTAGTCCAAAAGCTAACAAGGTTCGATTGTCCCCCCAATTTACATTTCCCCGGAAAAAAAATTATTTCCACTAAAAAACAAAAAGTTTTTTTAAAAAGGAATTTGGTTTAAATTTCCCCAAAGTTTCAACATCTTTATGAGACCTTAATCTTTTAACAATTTTGGGGAACCTTAAAACCCATAATAAAAAATTTAGTACGACTTTTTCACGCCTTTTTTAAATGCTTTTGGGAGACCAATTTACATTTTTTAGGGGTGATTTTCCTTACTTGTACTGGGAACAGGGTCCTTTGGGGTTTGGGTTATTTTTGAAGGGGCTGTTTTTTAAATTCGTTTTGAAAAAAAGATCCCCAACAGAAATTTTGATTTATAAGGTCTTTTAAAATTCCCCTGAAGGGGGAGTACAAACCCCACTGCGTAAAGTCTTTTTTTCCTAAAAAAACATTTATAGATTTTCAATTTTACTTCATCGGGGAGGGGCCATCCTATGGGGCCCGAGTTCTTTGTGCGTAAAAACCCAACCATTATACCCTTTTTTTTCCAGGTCTAGTTAGCCTTAAAATTTTTTGTGGAAAACCCCCAAAAAAACAGGGGGGTTTCCAAAGTTTTTTTATGCGTTTTTAGAAGGGGTTTACGACCTCCAAAAAATTTAAAGGGGGGAGATTTTTCCCCCCCCCAGAAAGGCAGATACGATTTTTCCCACGTACGTTTAAAAAAAAAACCAAAAAATTCACCCCAAAAAAAGGTTTTTTCCCCCCCCACTATCTTTTAAAAACTGTTTTAAGGCATCCATTCCCGGTATATTTTTTTAAAAACGCTCAAAAAAGCCATTTTGTTCCGGCGTGAAAAAGTTGGTTCGTTCGATTTTTGACCCCGGGGGCTTCTGGGGAAAATTTTAAAAACCCTTTTGAACAAAAATTTTTAAACCATTGTCAGCCCCCTTTCAGCTACAATTTTGCTTTTTTTAGAAACCTTTGGGGGTTTTTTTTTAAAAAATCTTAAAAAGGGGAAAAAAACACATCGCTTTTCTTTTTTAAAAAGGAAATAAACAGTCACCTTGGGGAAATTTTTCATCAGTTTTTTTTTAAAAAAATAAAAATAACCCCCAAAAGGCTGTAGGGGGAAAGGGGTCCATGTGCAGAAGTTTTTTTGGGGGTTTTGTTTATTTTGATTTTATTTAAAAGGGTTTTAAAAGGGGCTTCCGACATTTTTAAAACCCAATTTACAGGGTTCAAAATTTTTTAAAAAATTTTTTTTTTAAAAACCCGGGAAACCCCAACAGCACCGTTTTTTTTTTTTTCAACTATAATTTTGTATTTAAATGAAAAAAGTTTTTCCCCCAGAAAAAGGGGTTTTTTAAAACATTCGAACCTGTATTTGGGGAAAAAATTTAAAATTTTGACCCCTTTTTCTTTAAAAAATTTTAAAAAATTTTTTTAGGGAAATTTTTTAAAATTTTAAAAAAAGGTTTTAAAAAAAAAAAAATTAAAAACCCCTGCTTTTTAAAATGCTTTTAAAAAATTTTTCCCCCTTCCCCTCCTTTTTTTTTACACTTTAAAATTTTTTTATTTTTTAAAAAAAAAGAGGGGCTTGGGGATTATAAAAGTAGTTTGGGGGTATAAAATTTTTTTTTTAGCCCCAAAGGGGGGGACAAAAAAGTTATTTTTTAAAAGGGGAAAATTTTTAGACTCACCCTTCTTTCTGAACCCCAATCGGGCATTTCCCCCCTTTTCCCTTTTACTTTGGGGGGGTTTAAGGGGCCCGGGTATGGCCCCCGGCAGCGTTGTTCCACGAATTTTCCCCATAACTTCTAGGAGGTCTTTCTGACAGCACAGGTGTGAACTTGCAGCTGTGTCGAAGATCCACGAACCTTTGTCCGTTTTAACCCCCCCAGGAGAAAAGCTTTTGGGTGACGTAGCTGGTTTGAGGGGGGGAGGTTTTTCCCGTTGTCTTGAAAAAAAAGGGGGTTTTTTTTCGCCTTTAGATTTTTTTTTTTGGTTTTTCCCCCCTTTTTGGGGTTTTGGGGTTTAAAAGTCCCGTGGAGATGTTCGTGGGCGGTTTGTCACACCCCTTTATAGCCCCCAGACTTTTTTCGTGGGGAAAATTGTTTCTGGTTATTTGAAGGGGAATAAAAGGGGGGGACGCAGAAAAAGAATACCCCTTTTTGGGACTGCTTCAACCTCCCTTTTTTCGGAAAAGGGGCTCTTCTAGTTTTTTTTCAAAAGGAACCTTGAATCCCCCCCGGGGGAGACGCCTGGAGGGGGTTGAATTATTTTCCCCGGGGGTAGATACCGAACATTTTAAAAGCCGGGGTCCCCGGGCGGAATAGATTTGGGGGGCCCCCTGCAATTCGTCTCGATTTTCCCTTAAAAACTTGCGAAAAAAAACCCAATTTCCCCTTTACCGGGGGTTACCGGGGAGTTGAAATAGTCGTCTGTAAAACCCCCCAAAGGGCCCCTTTCTCTGAATCTGGTCAAAAAAGTTGGGGGAAATTTTTTTCCATGCTGTGGGGGGGCTCAACCCCAATATGAGGTTGCGGTGTCGGGGAAATACTCAATATTTCAAAATTTTTCGCTTTACGCGCCCCGATAGAAAGTCCTTAATTTCTTTAGTTTTTTAACGAGAATTTTTTTGGGTCTTTCGGCAGGAGTTGCTTTTTTGTCAGGTTCTACTTTGGAGGAAATTTTTCCCTCCCGGAAGTAATTCCCCCAGTTTCTCTCCATAAAAGAACCCCCCCTCCCCTTTTTCCAGACGCCGTAGTTGCTGGCAAACCCAAAAATTTTAAACCCCCGGGGGACTTCCATGACTGAAAAAGGAAAATTTTTAATGCCTGGCCCCCCCCTCTGTAAAATTTAGGCTTCGTTAAAAAAAATTTAACCCCTTTTTTGACGACTTCTTCCCCCATCGGTTTTTTACGAAGTCCGTTATGGGGGGGGCCCCAAAAACCCCAAAAATTTCGGATATTTTTAATTTTTAGCAGAGTGACCATTATAGTGGCGTAAATAATATTTTAGAAGCCTTTTTAAAAGATTTAAAAGTTTTATTTAAATATCACAAACAAAAAAAACCCGGGTTTAAAATAACTTTGCTTAAAAACCCAAACGACAGACAAAAACAGCGCTGCGTTTTGGAAAAAAAAAGCGGGTTACTGCAATAGTCAAAGGAAAAAAAAAACCCAAAAAAAGGGGGCCCGGGGGGGTTAAAAACCCCATAATTTTTTGTTTATAAAAATGATCAAAAGAAGGGGAAACGGGGGGTTTGGAAAAAAAACCGGGGGGGTTATTTTAAAAAAAAGGGGAAATTTCATAAATTTTTTCGATGCAGTTAAGCAGACACTAATTTACTAATATTTTAGGGAAAAACAAGTTGGGGTTTAAGGGTTTTCCCCCAAAAAAATTATTTAAAATTTTTAAAAAACTAAAAAATAAAAAACCCCTTTTTTTAAATTTTCCCCAAATTTTAAAAAAAAAAAAGAGAACAGCCTTTTTTTTGGCTGGGAAATTAAAAATTTTAAAGGGGCCAAACCCCAAAAAATCAAAAAACCCTTTTTGAAAAAAAAGTGATTTGGTTTTTGTAAACATTCCCGGAACTTTCCCCCGGGAAGTTTAAGTAGCTTGTCTAAGTTTCGACTTTGGGAAAAAAAAAAAAGGGGAAAAAAAAATCCCCTTTTTTTTTAAAATATTTTTTCCCCCAAAATTTTTTTTATTTTTTTAGACAAAATTTGGGGCTTGAAAAAGTGGCCCAAAATCTTTTTGGGGAAAAAACTCTTTTTCCTGCCCAGGGGATTAGTATATCGCGGGTTTTAAAATTCCCAATTTTAACATTAAGTTTTCCCTAAATTTTGGGAAAAAAAATAAAAAAGGGGAAAAAATTTTCGGGTTTAAAAATAAGCTTTGCCCCCGGATTTGGCGACATCTAAAAAATTTTTCCCCAAAATAAAAAAGACAAAAAACCTACGAAACCCCCAAATCGTTCCCCCTTTTTAAAGACAAAAATACTTGCTAAATTACTAACGAGACCAAATATATCTGACCAAAACGATTAAAGGAAACCCGAAAAAAAACCTTACTAAAAAATAATCTGGGATAAACGACCCGGGGTATTTTTTAAAAAAAATCGGGAAAAAAAAAACCCCCTTTTTGCACATCAAACACGCTAAAATAATAACAGTTCTAAAGCAAATGTATGATTATTATAAATAATAATTTTAATGCTATTTAAAAATTATTAATGAGGAAAACGCTCAAGATTAACTAATAAACTAGTAGGATAGAACCGTAACTTAATTCTCAATTCAATAGCAAACAAATATTTATTTAAATAAAATAAACGTAGAACCATCTAAAAATTATTTTAAAAAAATACATTGTTGACAAATGAAACGTTTGATAAACATTACATACCAGGAAATTAACCAACGTATATCCTACGATCCTACCACGGTAAAAAAAACGTGGATCAAAATTCCGAAAATGAATAATAAAAATAATGACTTGAAACGGTTAAATATAGCATTAAACATTGATCGATAAAAAAAAATCTTTACTTTTAATTAAAAACAATTAAGATTAAACTGGATTGATATTTTGATCCACATTCCACGGAAATAAGCATGGCTAGTGCTTGACTGCTTCGTGAAAAAATAAAAATAATGGTTGCCGAACTTGACCAGGTTTTTTAGCCAATACACAGTGGAAAGGTTGCCAAACTTGGCTAATTTCGCTTGAAGCACGATATTTGGCGATCTCGCCAATTTTTTGTCGCCAAGGGTTGCCGTAAATCAGATTTGGCGGGGTTGCCAGATTGGCGACTTTATTGCCGGGGGTTATAACTTACTTTAGCCGTTTTACTTAAACACAGGGTGTCCGCTAACCCTGGAAACCGGGAAAACTCAGGGAATTTAAAAACGCCCTGGAAAACTCGGGGAAAAACAAAGAAATGAAATTCTGGAAAAATTAAGTTTTTGGGGGACACGTTCTGTCCTTCGCCGTCGGAGCAGTTTCCTGTGACGCATTCGCTTAGTCGATCTTTCGGAGCTTTTCCTATGACGTCCATAGGTGAAAATACAGTACTCCACATCTATATGGATTTCCCTATTTTTTTTTATTTTCAAATACGGAACCATGACAGAAATATTTTTCTGAAAAGCTATGCTGCCATAGAGTTAAAAAGATGGTATCTTAAGTCTCTGCTTGCTGCACTTGCATCGACGCCAAGTGAACACCAACGCCGCGACATCCCGCATCATATGCGGAATGCCGGGGGTTTAGATAATGTTTTCAGACCCGCCAACTATGAAATTTAACCCACCTAGCTTTTAACCATTTTCTTCAACAACGGTAATAATTGCCGGATTTTCAAAGAGGTTATAAATATATAGGCAGAGAAATTTTGGACAAAACGCCGAAAAAAAGAAAGGTCGTCTTTTACACAGAAAAATCAAATTTTTCCGCACCATTAACGCCTACGAAAAAAGTTTCCTCCATTCCCGGTCTATATCAGTGAAAACTATAGTTAAATTTCAATAAACGGCAAGTTTAAATCATAAATTGTAATACTAAAAATACAAAAATTTATTAAAATTTGAAGATTAATTAAGATAGATTACTCTAAGATGTCTTTGAATATCGGTTACCGGCCAGTGCAATCCAATAATGATCCCTGATTTATTTTGCTGCCTAGTAATTTTTACGAAATCCACCGACGAGCTTGCATTGCCTCATAATGATTCAGTTTTTTTTGCTTCTGTGTGATCGGAAGAGCGTCTCGTTACTTTTGTAGCTCCGGTTCAGGCCAGTTGCATCAACCAGTCTCTCAGGCCATTCTCGGTCTATATCAGTGAAAACTATACTTAAATTTCAATAAACAACAAGTTTAAATTATAAATTCTAATAATAAAAATACAAAAACTAATTAAAATTTGAAGATGAATTAAGATTAGATTACTCTAAGATGTCTTCGAATATCGGTTACTGGCAGTGCAATCCAATAATGATTCCTGATTTACTTTTTTTGCTGCTTAGTAATTTTTACGAAATCCCATCCGCCGACGAGGTTGCATTGCCCCATAATGATTCAGTTTTTTTTGCTTCTGCGTGATCGGAAGAACGTCTCGTTACTTTTGTAGCTCCAGCTCAGGCCAGTTGGATCAACTAAAATATTTTCTTTTGATCAAGTGTTCGTGAGTTTTGACCTTGTGATTACAAGAACAGCTTGATTGTTAAAAGATTTTTTTATTTACGTTTGAAACGTTTTTTTTGTCATTTTACCTACTTCGGCCTATACTAGGGTTTCTGTTTTAGACAAGTTTTAGTAAAAAAAAAGTAGAGGGTTGGAAATTTTCTGGAGGGAGATTCCGAAAAAATTTCTGACATCGCCGAAATTCAAAAGTGTCGGGATAATAGAACATTTTCCGGATTATGGGTGTTCGGATTAGCGGTTCTATACTGTATTTAATTTTTTCATAATAAGGTATATATCATTTGCTAAATTTAGAGGCTTAATATAAAAAATTTTTAGAGCCAAGTATTCAAATATCTTCTACTGGATGCAATGAAATTTGTTTTTCGCCATTGCAATCTTTCGCTTCTCCTAGAAAACATCACCCTAAAAAGATATCATTTGGCTTTCTTTTACATATTTTTTTTTTATCAGACATTACTATATTTAAAATGTTAAGATGTCGTAACGATAAATATAAATTTTTAAAAAATTTTGTAGAAATTTTGAGGTTTAAATACAACTTGATAACTTTAAATTAAAAAAGCAAAATGTGGCTCATCATAGCCCCAAGAATATTGAAATAGGAAAAACTTCGCTAAAATTAAAACGTTAGTTCGACTAAACCTGGAAAAATAGAAAATTCATCCTGGAAAACTCAGGGAATTTTTTTTTTCTTATGATTCAGTGGACTCCCTGTAAACATAAACAACCTCGGGAAAATATTTTGGCATCTTCTACGTACATATTGTCTAGAATACTAGGTTTTAAAGGTATTACTGAAAAACTAGATTTCAAATTTGGTACACGAGTTCCCAGTTCATGTTAGATGTCATAAGGTTTTTGAGAAAATCACAAGTACGAAAAGCGTAGCTGCCTTAGACTATTTTTGGTTTTAAAAAGATAATGCTGAAAAACTAATTATGTTATTGAAATTGCCTTGTAAAGGGTATAATTTCTTTTTAAATTGTATTAATTTATTGAGTGGCAATTGAAATTAGGGTTATGTTACACCACCTAGTTTTTAACATTGTGGAAGTCTATGTGTTAAGTAGTTTTTTTTTGCCCCTAGGACATAAATCAAGAGTTCTGAATCTGGCAATGAGCCCTGATGGAATGACTGTAGTTTCTGCAGGAGCAGACGAAACTCTACAACTGTGGAACTGTTTTGCCTGTGATCCACAAAAGAAGAAAGTCGTTAGTACAGGGACTACAAAGAGGAGTGATATTATGAAGCACACTATTCGATAGGGCTCTTTTTAAATGTCATTTGTGCATGTCATTGTATTGTATATAGTAGCATTGTAATTTTTTTAGTACTGTGTTAATTGCAGGATAATGTTCATTAAATAAATTGTGAAAACGTGTTTTTTTAAATAAAAGGACAATACTTTTGTGATTTTAATTAGAAATGTCTTTATTTTATGCTGGTATCAACTTTTGCCTGACTCACTAAGGTTTTGTAATACTGGGAAATATAAATTTTAAATGTTTGCTTTATGGTAAACCTACCACTCCATATTCGACCACTCGACAGGGCTGGGAGCGCAATTGGTAAAGACGTTCGCCTTGCATGCGATAGGTCCCAGATTTGGGTCCGGGCATCGAAGTCCTGACGCTGTGTACGATGTCGCCCTTAAAAGTTGCATTGGGTGCCTTCTAAATGAAGATGCCCGTGGTCAATACCCCTCGTGTGTCCCTCTAGTGCAGGGCTCGAAATTAGCGGGTGCACCGTGCACCTAAAGAAAATGTCCCAAAACGTTTTCAACTTGGGTGCACGTTGTGCACCCAAGTTCCGAAAATCGCAAAACTCCGGCGATCCGAAATCGCAAAACTTCGGCGATCCGAAAGTCTCGGAACTCCGGTGATCCGAAAGTCGCGAAATTACGGCGATCCGAAAGTCGTGAAACTCCGGTGATCCGAAAGTAGCGAAATTACGGTGATCTGAAAGTAGCGAAATTATGGTGATCCGAACGTCGCGAAATTACGGCGATCCGAAAGTCGCGAAACTCCGGGGATCCGAAAGTCGCGAAACTACGGCGATCGGAAAGTCGCTAAACTACAGCGAACCGAAAGTTGCGAAACTACAGCGATTCGAATACAACGATTTTCATGACTTTTGATCGTTTTTTGCTAAATTCATGACTTTTCATGACAAATTTACATGTCCAAATTCATGACTTTTCATATGCGCGGAAACCCTGCATTTAGTCAGTTTGTATGAAGAAAAGTTTTTTTTTAAACTTGTTATTCATATTATATGTGTGCACATAATATTTATATTTGTGCACCTAACTATTATTTAGTGCACCTAATTCACAAGACTTGGGTGCACTCGTGCACCTGGCATAAAAAGTTAATTTCGAGCCCTGCTCTAGTGCGACGATAGTTCAAACTTACCCTAACCCATACAACTGGATGGAAATGGCTACCCTACGTTAAATTTTCAACTTCGCCAAAAGCTGCCAATGCCAAAATTTAATCGGCTATTATATCATAGCTGTACAAAATTGAGTTTCATAAACATATAGTACATAAGCTATATGTAGAGGGAATCGACATTTCTTAGAAGTATTCATCAGATCTAGAATAGTTATCGCCTTTACTGCCATGAGACATTGTCACATTGTAGCAATATCTTCATTTCTTAAAATTTGTAAATTTGTAAACATCAATTAAATTAAATTCGGAAAAAAAATCAAGATTTAAAATCAATAAGGTAGTTAAATTAGTAGTAAATATTTGTAGGATTATTTGAAAATCAGTATTTTATTTTATTATAAAATACTGATTTTCAAATATTCCTACAAATTAAACTCGCGTGATCTTACGTGTTTATATTTAATTTTTGTTCACGCTGAACGCGCTGAAATTTCTTTTAAATTGAAATACAAAGTACTATTTTTAATCTTACAATGCTATTCCTATAGAGAAATCAGCTCACTTTTTGCACTCCTACACTTGTTTGGGTTCGAATAAAAAAATATCCTATAGCCTATTCCTGGTTCTAAGTTACCTCCACACCAATTCTCAGCCAAATCAGTTCAACCGTTCTTGAGTTATAAATAGTAAAACTAACACAACTTTCTTTTATATATATATAGATTTTCGTTCACGCTGAAATTTCTTTTAAATTGAAATAAAAAAAAGTATAAATTCTAATCTTACAATGCTATTTCTATGGGGAAATCGGCTCATGTTTTGCACTCCTACACCCGTTTGGGTTCGAATTTCGAAAAATCGCTTCTTAAATGGCGCTTTACGATATAAAAAGAATATTTTCCTAAAATTTGGTAGCTGTACCTCCAGTAGTTTGGGCTAGGCGTTGATACGCGAGTCAGTCAGGACTTTGCCTTTTATATATATAGATTGGTTAAACTGAAGTTTAGAAATTCAGTATAATTTATTTTAATAGATTATTGAAAATTTCGGACACTTACTGTTTATAAATATCATTCAAATGTTATTTCTTTTGTAAAAAAATATTTAAGGAATAGTAACAGTTTGGACATTTTTCTACTTTGAAATCTGAATAGGTACACTTAAAATTATTCAATTTTTGAGTTTCATGAGGTAGCACATGTTCATTAGGGAATAGTAAAAAAAAAAATATAATCATTTTTGAAAATAAGAATTGTACTATTTTATTGGGATGACCAGTATCTTAGTTACTAAAAATCTTCAAGACTGAGTGATCAAATATGAAAATGGAGTTGGAACACCCGAAATAAGTTTTCATATATTTATATTGGTTTTTTAAGTTAATAAAGATTTGTTCTTTGACACTTTTTACCCTTATCCCAATCTTTTTTACTATCCTTTAAAAAAAACTATTGATGCCCAATTAAATATTGGTTGGTTAAATTAGCAGCACTAAGGATTTATGATGTATATTGATTAAAGAGGAGCACTCGGAATAAATGGATCATTCAGGAAACATGAATTTATTTGAACATCTAAATACATTTATACATCTTTTGCAATGGAATACACAATGTGAATAAGAAATGAAAAATGAAATGTACACATGAAAATGAAAAGTCTATACACTTATAACAATTGGCATTTCAATCATAACTAAAACAATTCAATATGGAAGCACAACAAATTTGAACTACTTATCAAGAAATTTAACATCAACACATATTTAAAAATAAGTGACTCCTTAAGAAAACAATTCTGATTAGTTTAACCCTTTCAGTCCCAATAACAATTTGGCATCTTCATTTTAGAAATTTTTTTCTGATCGGCTATAGCTGTTTATGATATCAAAAAGCACATCATTTGATTCTTCAAACTTTTTTCTATTAGAAAATATTTTTTATTAATCCCAATAGATTTCAGCCTTATTATAATTTTTTTTTTTAATTATGATCAGAAACATGATGATGCCAAATGGCATCACTGGGACTGAAAATTTTAAAATAGCTTTTTGTTAATAATTTTTAACTAATAGTTTAGTTATTAATTCTTGTTAGTGTCAAAGCTTTCAATTGTTTCATTATTAAAAAAAAAGATTAAATTAATCTAATTTATTTTACATCAGTTTTTAAAAATTGAAATTTAGCTAAATTTTTTTAAACAAATTTATACTATTTTTTTTTTTAAATTCATTAAAAAAACGAATGATAAACTAACTAAAGAATATCAAGAAATAACCTTAGGAAATCAAATATTGGTGATCTCTTTAAAAAAATTTCAAATTCACAATAATTAACTTAACATGAGCACAAAAATAACAAAATAAATTTAAAGGGAAACTATCATCTGGTTCTTTAAACATTATTTTGTATATTTTTTCTTGTTCTTCTGATTTTTGGTCAATAAATCATAGCATTCATTATTACAAATTAAGTGCAGAGCCCCTAGTATTATTTAACCTCTCATGAATAAAAAAATAATAAACACTTTTCAGGTTTAAGTGTTAATGTTTTTTAAGGTCAGTGACATTGTATACATGAAGAAAATGTTCTATTTGTAATGCT
The DNA here is from genome assembly GCA_019343175.1 of Oedothorax gibbosus. Lineage (NCBI taxonomy): Eukaryota > Metazoa > Arthropoda > Arachnida > Araneae > Linyphiidae > Oedothorax > Oedothorax gibbosus. Next base: position 231,764 of record JAFNEN010000675.1, on the reverse strand, counting down.
GCTATACACTATACATCAAGTTGGTTACATGAGATCTAGCTAGCTGACAAGTGGTCCAGCTAATGTCGGAATATTTAGGGGTTTGGTCTAAACACACATACATGGACACATACCAACCAAGCTTCTCCGGACCATCTGCTTTCCTGTTTGGATATGCAGAAGAGTGATCTTGAAAACCCTGCGCTGGTACGAGACTTTGTGTGGGCAACCGGTCTTTTGAACAAGTCGAATAAGAAACAACAACATGGACACATGTTTTAAAGGTTAATTGAATAAGCAATAACAACCTTTTGCAATAAAAAATGAAGCGAATTTTAGAAGATCTCTCTTTGCTTCTCAGTAAACCTTATAATTATAAATAGAAGCCAGTTATCAAACAATATAATTTATTTACGCAAACAAATCTAATAAATGTTTGAAAGTTGCCATCTAGTTTGCTTTGATGTTTCAAATGGACTGCCAGGGTCATTAATTTTATGTTACAGGCTCTAAAAAGCTCTGCCATAACATTATGACAAAAAATTCAAAGGAGTGTCAAGCCATTGCTACTTCACAGAAATTCCACTGTATATTACACAACATGAGAAGTTTCTTTGACATGGATGAAACAGCTTTCTACTCAAAACAGCAATTCACACATATAGCACAGAAGACTATCACACAATAAAGGTACAATGAACATATAAGTATGAAAGTCTAACTTCAAAATAGTGTAGCAGCAGGAAAAGCGAAATTGGTAGTTGTATTGGGATCATTCAAAAAGTGACAACTCAATGCAATTGAAATTTAATATAGTACTAGGTTAGAACTTTCATTCAGTAGTACCTTATGAGACGGCATCCAATAATAATTTAAACAAATATTTTACAAAATAGATTTTTTTTTTCTTAAAGATCAATGTAAATATTAGTTAAGAACCAATGTAACTGTGAATTAAAATTTCTTTATATATATATTTTTATCTTTAGCTGTTATTTTAAAATATATTTATATTTCTATAAGGTATACAACATTTGTACAAAGGGTTATTAACTGGATACAGTATAATATACAATGTAGAATAGATCGACCTACTACTATTACACATGGTTTTGTAAGCTTATTTACTATGCGTTTAGGGAATGTTATTGGGTAAACTTATTGGATTATTCAAACTAATAATGGGATTATAAACTTTATAGTTGGTTCAAAGAAATCATTGCTTGTAACATAAGAGCATTTCTGGCATAAATATATATTTTGAAAAACAAATCATAATGATTTTTTTTCAGATAAAGATGGCAATTACATTTGACTAGGTCATAATAAAATGCCATCACCAGCAGAACATGGTGAATTATAAAAAAATATTTGAAAGTATGCAGTAGATTAACTTTAATGTTTAAAAAAATATATAATTTTCTTTACAGTAAAAATATTTCAATAAAATCTAATTCAAGTATAGTGCTATTTATAGCTAAAATAAAGAAATTTCAGGTTTGAAACTCGATTTTAAATAGTGGTAGGGTAACGAGTACAGTGATTGGCCCCCTCATTCATTATTGAAAATAATAAGATGTTAGAATTGTTAAAGCCCAAAATGTTGTTGCCAACATGACAAACGTTAATGGCGGAAATTTTAAAAACCTTTGTCACACCTATTTTGGGCTTTAACATCTTATTTATTTCAATAATGAATGAGGGGGGCAATCACTGTGAGGGGGCCAGTCACTGTACTCGTTACCCTAGTTGCTGTGAAAGAACACATCTAAAAACAACACGACACCAGCACAGCACGACACCAAGGTATCACCCTACAATGGCTTGGGATAACACATTATCTATTTCGCTACAAATCTTAGCAACTTCCTCTTAGTGTGAGTGTGCTACGATAGACTGGATATTTATCTGGAACCCATACCTCACATAGCAAGATGCCTGTATTGATGAAGTTGATGAGTATTGATGGATACAGAATAGCCAATTCTCCGGATTCAACCTGACAATACCGGATTTTTAACAATTTTCTGAATTTCTGTGTTACATGGCGCATAACCCTTAAAAAACCATTCATAAGGGTTTCCAGACATTATAAAAACTGTTTTCTTTTTGGGTTGTTTCAGACAACAAGAATATTGAATTATTGGCTGCTCACTAGACAGTACATAACAGTTTTATAAACATCAACTTCACTAGACTAACAAACAGTGATACACCACACTAATATTATTAACATATAGTATATATTCTGAATGTTAAGACTCTGTACAAAGCTGGGTTTTAAAAGGTCAAAGCATAATAACTTAATGAAAGACACAGATTGCATAAATTTGACCACAGTTTGGAATAGAATCTGTCTGATTAAAAAAAGTTTATAATTATACATCTAATAATAGATTTTTATGCTTAAAACTATTTTAAAAACAGATTAATTTTCTGTTGTATGATATCACTGGTAAAATTCGGTTGATGTAGAAAGTCAATGACTGGATTTCATTGGTTAAAATGCCATTACAAATCATTGATAGCTGCATGGAAATGTATACTACACATTAAGGGACATTACAAACACAAAGGTTCCATTAATTTTTTTCTATACCTAGAGTGCCACTGGCAATGCTAAGTCAATTATAGCTTTCCCATATGATATAAAAAGTATAGAACTCATGCTTTTTTTTAAATCCACAATATTTGCTTAAATACACGAATCGTTTTAAAATTCAGTATGTTTATACATTATACATTAAAATACAAAAATTAGATTTTTTTTGCTTTAGTTTTTTCAAAATGGCCGCCGTAGTAACTAATCTCCCGAGACCCTCGCGGATAAAAGTATCCATCGGCGGTAATTCTAGCTACTCCAAAATTGATCTGAAATCAAACTTTTTGATTTGAAAATGTTCATAAAACTTACATCTTCTAGTTACACCAATAAAACATTAAAAAAAAAAAAGTTGAAAAATTGTAAATCGGCAAGCCTCAGAATAAAAATGTTCTATTTTTTTAACCTTTTTTTCAAAGGTTTTTGGGTAAAAAAAAACTAATTTAAATATTTTTTTGGCATTTTTGAGGTTCAACTAGAAGATAATACTAAAGAGAAGACGTATATAAAATTTTAAAAGGATTTATTCAGAACTTTTTTAGTTACCTAGCCCGGCAATTAAACAATGTTTTGAGATAAACATGCTTAAAGTTTTGACAAAGTCCTCGAGCGCCGAGTTGAGGTGAAGCATTTAAATGAGTTTTTAATAATCAATAAATAATGAGAATTTCATTCTAAAAATTTGCAGGCATATTTTTGAGATGTTATTTTAACTATTTATGAAATAATATTGATTTTTACATGTATAGCCCCCCCCCCCCCCCCTTAAGGGGAAATGGGAGAGGTAGCTGGGTTTCCAAACTGAAGTCTTTTCTCTGTGTTAATCCAACAATGGAATTAAGGAATTAATAATTATGTAAGCCAAATTACCCTGGCTGTATTGAATATTTTTACAAACAGTTTTTTTAATATACTAATACAGTCGAACCCCGTTAACACGAACTCGAAGGGAGCACCAAAACCATTTCGTGGTAACCAAATTTTATGTTAACCATCAGGATTTTTTTGCATTGCACCAGTGAACAGTTTAAAAAAATTAACATAAAAAAATTCGTATTTTATAATGTAATACACTAATAATACAAGCATACAATTACTAATTCAATTAATATAGGGCATTTGGAGTAGTACATACTACAGAAAAATTAGGAAAATTCTTTTTCTTGCAGGTTCAAATTGGTTTACTGCATAGGCCGCTTCAATTTTTTAAAATCGTTGAAATGGTGCTTTTAGCTACAGGATATTTAGACTCGATTTCCACTTTTTTTAAAACATTTGTCGTCAATATTATTAAAAAAATTTTGTTTCTTAAGAAATAGACGGCTGCTTTTGATTCACTTTGAATGAAAATCGATAAGTTTTAGCTGGCTGCCATGACACTATAATTCCACTTTTTGAAATTAATTCGAATATGTTGTAAAATTATTTATTGAAAGTTTTAAAAATATTCGAACCAATTTCAAAGAGTGGTATTATATAGCCCTATAAACCAGCTACATTTATCATATAAAAAAGCATTTGTAAAAATATTCAATACAGCTGTAGTATAGAAGGATTATTTTTTCCACTAGATTAACGGAGAGAAGACCTCTGTATGGAGACAAGGCTACCGCGCCCATTCCCCCTAAAGTAGTAAGTGTGGTAAATTCTGACATTGACAGAAAAAATTCTGGATGTACATTGTCACTATTTGAGTGAACTGTCCACCTGCATTTACTAAACCTGAAATTGACTAAACATTGCCATTGTGACTACGCAGCACCGCAAGTGCGACAAAAATTACCGGAACTAGTGCAGGTAAAAACCATCTTACGAATTTAATCTATGTGCGGGTGCGGTGCCTCCGCCTCCTGATTGGCGCTACTTTCCTGCGCCAGCGCCACGACGCTGTGACACAGGGGACACTTATCTTGGACATACAGCCACTTCCTAAGACAAGTCCTGTGAAAGTAATGGGCGCAAGGCGTCACACAGGCAGAGGCCACCATCGCTCCGAAACAGATTGAGCAGACGTCGTCGAGGGCCTCCAGCTGCTCGGGTGTTGCAATGGGCAGCGAGCGGGCTTTTTTAGCCGCGTCCCGCCTTAGCAGGAAGCTTCTCCACCCGTTCTGCAGGCGTTGCCACACGTTGAAGTAGCAGTGGACCAACAGGATGGATGCGTTGACCCAGTTCCACTTGCCGGAGGTGGACTCCCAGAGGCCCATGCCCACCACGAAGATGGCGACAAAGAACTCGAGAATCTTGGTCACGGCCCGGGTGTAGTAAACGATGTCGTCCAGGTTCTCCCAGGGCTCGAAGCGAATCGAGTCGTAGAGGAACAAGGTGTGGACAATGAGGAGGTCAAACACCTGGAAAAGAGTTAATTGTGTTGAATAGAGGAATATTAAGACTTTGCCGCATAAGGCAGCCTGCTTCCTATCCACAAATGTTGTGGTTAATGAATAACAACGACTAAGATTTGAAACGCAACACAACTTTAGTTAAACTATCCTAATATATCTACTAAACATAATCATATAATAAAAGGTAGCTACACGTAAATCATATCAAAGTAGATCAGAGAGAGTGTTTACAAACAGTCCTGGTTTTTAAATACAGGAAGTGCCAGCCATAGGTAAACAGTGTACAGTTATTTGCATATACAGAAACCAGATCCATACAGTCATTTGGATACACAAGAACCAGATCCGCCACAAAACACTCAGTACAGATATTTAAATTATTGGTATAGAATTTGCTAAATATAATAGTTTTTGAATACAGATAATTAAGCTTTAGGTAAGGGCTTTAAAATCCACTTTATTCTACTCCAGGAATATTTATGCTAAAATAGGTAGTTTGAGATGGTGCATTATTAAAAAGCACACCCGTGCGACTAAGGGTACATGAAACTAGTAAAGAATAAACATACAGGTAGAGCCTGTTTTCTGGCAGGGCAAACAGGACACGTGCCCACGGACCCCACTTAAGGAGCCCCCCCCCCCTCAAATTTGATTAAAAAATTATTGAGGAAAATATGTTAAACCAAAATAAGTTGCCACAAAAAAATTATTAATTGTTATACATTTGAACGAAGTGCCATTCACTTTTCAAAAGTGAGCCACCGTAATTATAATATCTCTTGTTAATTTTACAAATTATGTCCTGACTATGTAAATAAAAAAATATTATTTAATTTATTAAAATTATTTAAAATATAATACATATGATATGACAAGATGATAGGCCTCTGATGTCATATCTGTATTAAAAAAGATTTTATGCAACATATGCAATGCTTACATGCATGCATTTAAGATAATTGTTAAAGGTTAATTGAACACATTTTTAAAAAAATCCAGGTCATAGATAGTGCATGTTGTGGGGGCCCCCAAACTTTCTTGTGGTCCAAATGTGGCAAGTCGGTCCCTGCATGCAGGGCTTTACTCAGGAGTGAAGAGGACACATCGCATTGTGCGTGTAAAAGTGACCTAACAGCAAAAGGCTAGTTTTTCTGAAAAATTGTCTGAAGTTTATATTTTCCATCGCATTTAATTATAGAAAAATAAGGATCCGCCAGCTGCATTCCAACTATTCTTTCAATAGATTTAAGATTTGCTCTAATCGCCAGATATTTAATTTTTGCATCTATAGCTAAAAAAGTCCCATTTGTCCAATAGGTCACCTTTCCACGCAAAGTGCGACATTATATCCACAGATACGAAAATAACAACCACAGTACCTGTACTGAGGTGAGTGTGCACGATGAAAGTACAACCATCATCCAGAAGTCAATGGGGAAGACCGCTGACAGTACATGGGTCAGGTACAAGGGGAAGAACAGCAGGGTGAAGCACAGGCTCAGGGCCCGGAAATGGCGGCCCACGTTGCGGTTCCTATTCAAGGAGATCAAGATAAGGTAAGTTTGAATTATCGTTGCACAAGAGCTGACACCCGAGTAGGCACAAAACGCAACCGTTAAGGACGCCATAAAAATCGGTGTCTAGGGGATCAAGACAGATGTCAGTTAACCTCTTCGCTCCAGAGGTACACATACGTGGACCTTTGTAGAATTCACTTCACAACTTTAAATTTATAATTGAAGAGCTTAGTGGAAGAACGTGCCAAGTGACAAAAAGGTGAAAACTGGAAAATGAGCTTTAAAGTTATTCCGCATGCGATTAGATACGTCAGAAACGGCACTTACGAAAGGTAAGAAAACATACTTAACTTACAGTTTAAAAAAAAAGGGGGAATCTTGTTATCTTTAAAAGAGGGAATAATATGTTCATTGACACAAAAAATCTTAATTTTTTTCAAAAATGCCACTTAGCACATTCTTTTCTATTATAAACAAGAATGTTCATGCTTTCCAAAATACCGATACCGGGGTTGCAGATAGGGATGGAAACCGAAACCGGTTTTTTTTAAAACCGGTTTTTTTGCCCTCGGTTTTGACCGAAAAACCGGTTTTTTGATGAGGCCGGTCTAAACCGGAAACCGGTTTTCGCTGGGAAAACCGTCTAAAAAACCGGAAAACCGGTTTCCGATTTTGAGAAAAAACCGGAAACCGGTTTTTTCTCAAAAAACCGCCATCGAAGTTTTTTTTTAATTAATATGTAAATTTTTTTTTAAAAAAATGGGGTTTTGCACTATGCTGAATCACCCGTTTTTACCAGCATTTTTGAAAAAATGCATCTTTTATTAACTTCGGTTTTCACATTTCCTTTCAAGTTTTCCTCCTAACATGATAAGTAAAACGCTTCTTTTCAAGATCCGTGTTTGTTCCTGTGGTCTCTTAGATCAGGTTTCGCTCTTTTAAATATAATAAGCTATGTTGTTTGGTAATGAAACAACGTATTACGATGAAGTTAAAAATCCGAAATAGAGATTTTGTGGTTTTTTACTCGTTTTGGAGGGTGCTGATTCCGAAAAAGTTGTTTTCGAACATTTGTCTGCCTAACTAAAAGAGCTACGAACATCAAATTTGGTAAACGAGTTTCTGTAGTACTTGTGGAAAGTCATAATAAAGTTTTCGATAAAATTGCGCATGTTCAATGGGTAGCTGTCATAGAACTTTTTTTGGTTTAAGGGTATCGCCGAAAAAACGAAAAGCGACGCAGACTTCAAATTGGTAGATGTGTTCCCAAAGTACTTGTTGGACGTTACAAGTTTTTTGAAAAAATTGCACATGCGCAAGGGACATGCACAAAAAGCGCTGCCATAGCCCATAGAACTTTTTTGGTTTTAAAAGTATTTCTGAAAACTAAAAGAGATACAGACTTCAAATTTGGTACACGTGTTCCCAGTATCCTCTGGGCGTAAGAATAAGGTTTTCGAGAAAATTGCGCATGCGCTAGGGGTGGTTGCCATAGAAATGATTTTTTTGTTTAAAAGGTATTGTAACTACCTTTTAGGTATATAATTTGCATTGATTTATTTAGAGGTAATTGAAAGTTTTGTAGGGTTACACACTCCTAGTTTACTTCAGTTTTGGATAACAAGGTTTAAGTGTTTTTCTTAAAAGCCTCTATCAACAAGTTCCTTTTTATTCAATTCCTGTTTTTTTAATTTAACGTTACATATTCAATTCCTGTTTTTTAAATTTAACGTTACAGTTGTATAAACTTAGCTTCGGCTTTTCGATTACTCTCCGGCAATTTTTGTGTTTCTTGTAGTTGTTATCCGGTTTTCCTAAGTTTCAGATATCTGATGAATATTCTATTTTCTCTTTAAAATTGTCATATCCCACTTTCTATTCCAATGGCTTATCCTATTTGCAGTGCTTATGCTTTTGCTGACATGACAGTTGAAGGGTTCGAATCCCGAATTAGGCACGGTTCACTCAGTGTTTCATCCCTAAAATAGTTCGATAAAATGAGAACCAAACGTGCTTAAGAACTAAACTAGCAGAGTTGTGCGTATATATAAGAATGACCACTTAACTAGGGTAAGTAAGCTAAAACGGGCACAGCAGGCCAACTTCCCCTTTCCGTCCGTGATTTATCATTTACACTCCAAATGGTACGCAGGAACCAACAACAGTCGAAGAACGCCAACAGGGACAACCCCGACCACGTTGTCCAACACTACAAAGTAAGCGCCAATGGCAGAACACATCCTTTTTTTTTCATTAAGCACATCCATACTCTTTCCCCCAAATTTCAGAAAATTTCATTAAATATTGCGGCATTCATTGCATTACAACATTTGTCATTTATATTTCTTGCAGAATGAGGCTGCCATTATTCATGAAACTTGCGGGTATGTATGAGTTGGAAGCGTTAGAACTTAAAACCATGTTTAAGCTGGCCAGTTCACTTATCAGAAAAGTATTCTTGCTCCGTGAATCGAACCACAAATCACTTTAAAAATGTAAATTACCCAATGGGAAAACAATTATTTAAATTTTAAATAATAAGAGATATTCTAGCAACTTTGTTAATTTAATTAATGCATTTTTCTACGTAGGCGTATTGTTTAACAAGTTTTTTTTTAATGTCTTTTCCCCAGATTTTAAATAATTGAATGCCTTTAAAAAGAAACTATTGCCTATTTTAAAAGTGCGCTGAACACCTCTCATTATCAATACAGCCCCTGATCTCAGAGACCTATACCTTTAACCTTTAATACTGTTTTTCAGTTTGTCATTCGTCTTTTTGTCGACATACTTTTGCAAAAATATAAATGGTTCAAATTTTTTTTCATTACAAATGGAAACTTTTAAAAATTGGTATTTATAACAAAATCAATATTCGAAATTTAAATTCCACCAAAAAGCAATTTTTGTATAAGAATTCTATGTAAAATTTATCTAACTAAAAATCGTTAGTACGAAGCTATAAAAAAATCAAAATGTCTAGGTATAGATTATTATTTCATTTAGTGAGAAAGTAGTATGCTACATTTAACCTTCGTTTCTAGGTCACTAAAATTATAAACAATCGATAGGAATAAAGAGTGGTAAATTGTATAGAAATTAGAAACTGTCAAGAAGTCTTCCACCTGGTATTTTATTGCTTTGTGTTTGATTTCTTGAAAAGCCTTAGAATTTTGTTTCAGTTTAGACACATTTGAACAATTTTTGTCAAACTTTGAAACTGAACCGTTACTTAACGAATCAATGCTCCCGCGCTAAAAAAATTCCCGCTATAACAAAAACTTTAGAAAAGTTAAAAAAAAAAAAAAACGGAAATCTCGTATACGTTTTGCAATTCCAAAATTGTACGCAGAGGTTTATAAAAATTATAAGGGTTACAGTTTTCTGGTTTCGCAGAAAAAAAGTCATGTAACCCTTATATGTAATTTGAACATAAGGCCTTTTTTATTCTAAGGGTAGAATTTTTTTTCGATTTCTCTGGGGAACGAGAATCACGATGATTTTGTTTCGTCAAGATGCATGAAATATGGGCGTTTGCGTCGTCCTTGTGAAGGGGATTCAGCATTATCCCAAATATACATGTAGGTTTTATAACGGGGGAAATCAGCATTTAAGTTTTTTTATGTGTTTGTTTCATTTGATACCTTTACTTTCTGAACTAAATATTCTAAATCTATTAAAATTGAAAAAGAAATGAACCCTTTATTTTATAAGAATCATTAGCAGTACCAAATAAACAGAAAAGTATTTAAATTACTGGTCAGATTTTTTAAATGAAAAAATATTAAAAACATCTTTATAATGTGTGCGAAAAATCCCAATAAAAATCAAAAAACTGTGTGCGTAAATAAAATTTTATAAAACTAGGGTACAAATGTTAACTTTGTGAATTTGAGTTTTAAGCACATGGGCATAAAAGTAACCTTATTACACCTACCCCTTAAAAGTACCTCACAATACATTTACATTTTTGAACATGATAATAATAAAACTACATCGAGAACGTGGTAAATTACACAGTTAAACTTTGGAAAAATCATTAACTTCCTTTAAAATTATATGTATGCAACTTTACAAAATATTTTTACTCGATTATAAAACAAAAATGTATGAAAGCTAGTCCGTTAAAATAAACTTTTAATAAGTGGGATCGATTTTTAGACAACATTATGAGTTTTCTTTACTATCTGGTTCTGCTGTTAGTTGCCAAATTCATTTATTTTAGAAAGGAAAAGAGTAAATAGTATAATTTTTTTTTGAAATATAACTTATTTTCATTTAAAAGTTAAAAATGGCCTCGTTGTTGTAGTGTTCAGCACGCCTGGGTCCTAAACAGTCGATCCGGGTTTATATACGGGTAGAGTAGCAGGTCATAGATTCACTCAATCATTTATACTTCCGGAGTCGATAAAAGGAGTACTTAGCTTGTTTGGAAGTTAATTGAAGGTACATTGTCGAAGTAGAAACGTGGCATTATCCATCGCTAGTGCTAGAACTTCTACCATAGGCTACCAGAAGGAACATCGCCACATGGGCAGTAAGCGAGGATACCACTTAAATTATAATTTTACTTTTAATTGTAAAGCTGGACTTTTTAAAAATTTTCAGAAAAGTTTTTTTCTTAAATAATGATGGCATATATTTTTTAAAAATCAAGTTTAATTTGTTGTTTTAATTATATTAAATAAATATTGGTAACAATGTAGTATAAAAATCAGATAAATAACATTAGGGAATTTGGATAGGTATTGAATTTCTTTCTATATTAATATAATATTCCTCAGAGTTATATTTGTAAATATTTTTTAGAGAATGATGTTGACCATTATGGGCTGTTATGTTATGGATTAGTTTATAGTTTAGTTTGAATTATCGTCGCACTGAGTTGGCGACGGGCGTTAGAGGCGTATTTTAGAACCACAAGTCAAGGGTTATGGATTAGGTATTTTTGCATTTTTATTTATTTTTACAATATTCTATGGAGCATGTTTGGACCTTGTTTAGACGACGACGGCAGCACCGTTTTTATTGCCTTATTTTTCTTTGCATGCACCACTGCCCCGGCTTAAAGACCATCTGTGGAACTTATGTATAAAGCAAGTTTAAGAAGTGTCTCTTCGTTTTGTTTTTCGAATGGAGGTAGAAACTAAAGGAATATTTCCTAAAACAGGGGTAATGATAGTTTCAGAACAAAATCGGTCGAAGATGTAGTGACTTGATCCATTTTTGTCCTGAAACTGGAAGATAAACTTGACAAAAAGGAATAAAAATAAACTCTTCGTTTAGCGGAAAAACGTAGCAAGTCAGGTATGACTTAAATCGGTTTTCTTCTGAAGCGAATAATCTTTCACCACTCTTACCAAGTCCGTGACCCCAAAGTCCCAAGTGTTCATAAATTTTGGGGTTTTGTATAAACAAATGTCTTCGAATCGGCAATTCCGTTTCGCTTGGGTTTCTCACAATAGGGAATTAGGGATCACTCTCAATTGAGTTGCAATGCTTATTTTGTACGATAGCTTCCGTCTCGTTCAGTTTAAATTTTAACTTTTTACATTAGCTTTTATATTTTTCTTACTATTTTTTAAACTTTCGTATTTTTTTGTATAGCATATATTTAATTGTTCGGTTTTTTTGGTTGGTGTTTTTAGTATTTTTTTGTATATTTTTTTCATTTTCTTTTTGTATTGTTTTCACCTTACGTGTTTCGCTAAACCATGGCATCGAATACAAGTTCGGTTTAAAAGTATGTGTTTCAGCTACACAAGAAAGAAAAGCTAAAGCGTAATTTAATATAATTATTAATTCAATGAAAAAACGAAATAAAAAAACAAAAAGGGACATTACAATTTTAAATATTAAGAATTAGGAAGAAAACCTAGAACTTACTTTTCAACAAAAAACACTATAAACGCTTAAAATTGTTTTATAAAGTCGAAAGTAAAGAAAAGAAATCTCAAAACACAAGAAAACCGGAATGGAAAATACGAGGTTAACAATTAAAATACATATAAATAAAAAATAATGATATGAATATTAATGAATCATCGATATTAATGAGTTTATTATTAATTAGTTTATTATTAATTAGTTTAATATTAATGAGTTAATTATTTTTAAGTTTATTGTTAATGTTAATTGATTGATTTTTTTTAATTAATTAATAAAAAACTGAAAAAACACATGAAAACTGGGTTAAAAAAAAACAAAACGGAAAACCGGTTTTTTGGCTTTGAAAAACCGGTTTCATGGAAAACCGGTTTTTGGCCTTTGAAAAACCGGTTTCGTGGAAAACCGGTTTTATAAAACCGGTTTTTAAGGGTCGGTAAAACCGGTTCGGTTTTACCGGCGTTGTAAAAAACCGGTTTTTCAAAAACCGGTTTTTTCTAAAAAACCGCCATCCCTAGTTGCAGATTTCGGAGGTTTCGGAAAAAAAAAGTTTTTTTCAGCGGATAATTGAATAGTTGATAGTCCAAAACGCGTTTGTAATTCTAGAATAATTCTAGAATTACAAAAAAATATCATAAAAATACTAGCTGCATTTTGGAATCTTTTTAGTGACTTTAAAAAAACGTGAAACGCTTTGCTAGTATTTTTATGGAATGTTTTTGTAATTTTAGAATTAATTTGTATTTTTTCGTAGTTTTTCTCCTAAAACTGGTGGCAATACTGTTCAAAGACATCAAAATAGATGAATCGTTAAAGGCTCAACGAAGCCCCTTTCTCATGTGACCTGCGAAGCCCGTACAGGAAGTGACGTCCTTTAGAGCTATGTGTTATGTTAGCGCAGGAGTTTTTAATTTTGTTTTGTTCTTGATAGGAGGCAGTGTTCCACAATCCACGTGTGTTTTTTTCTGGCAATTTTGGCATTCTAATTATCAAAATGTTTTAAGCAAATGTAGTTTGTGTTGTGTCGGTATATTCTTTTATTAGTTTTATGTTATTAAATATTCCGACTGTGTGCATGTGGCAAGTAAAACGTGTTTTGCTTGTTTAAAGAATAATGGCTTAATTTGCCGAGCTACCAAACATGCTGGGCCGAAGTATTGTGTGAAATTATTTGAACCATTATTAAAGTATGTAGATGCAATGATGATTTCGTTAAACGTACTTTCATATTTTGATTTGTAGTGTTTTTGAATGACAACAGCTTCAGGTAATGTGTTATTCATTTTTATTGAAGTTGTTTATCTAATATATAATATGTATATATGAATAAAGATTGTTGTGGCATGGTAATTAGTTATGGCTGGGAAGCCCAGTCCTTGCATGAGGAAGGTCCCAGGTTCAAGTATCGCCCAAAATAACTCCTCAAACCCAAGGGAGTTTCGGCAACCTCTCTTGGCTGTACTTCTCACCCGAATAGTTACCGATATTGGTTGTGGTAAAAATGCCAGTGCACGTTAAATATTCTTCAAAGCTGCATTCATATGATGTCGCCCTTAACAGTTGCATTGGGTGCTTGCTTGAGTTTCGGCTCATCACTTGACTGTGATTCTAAATTGCGACTTTTGTCGCCAATAGCCTCATCGTAGCTCTGGTGCGACGATAATTCACATTAAACTAATCATGGTAATAAGTTATATCTTTGCATAATTAGGAAGAGTTATTTGATTATAGAATTGAATTAAGTTTGAAAAAAAAACATTTGTATTATGCTGCACTTTTTTTAAAAAATAGGAGTAATAATGAAACAGTATAAGCAGTAACGGCATATATCCCAATGACTGAGCAGTTTTGGTTTGACCCTATCTGTCGGATAGTGGCTTATCATTGCTGTTTGGTTTTTAGGAATGCCATTATTCATTGTGGTAAATGAATAGCAAAACAAGCTTATATCATTAATGATGGAAAATTAAATATTAAATACCTATGTAAAAAATATGAAGGGGAGGTTCTAGTAATTTTTTTATGTTTTATTCTGTGACATTGTTCTGTATAGTAGAAAAGATGTCATTTCAATTTAGTAGTCATGTCCCTATTTCTGTTTTTTATTTAGGTGTATGTGACCTTCACCAATGGCAGAGACTGTCGTGTTAAATGGAGATGCTTGGCACAAAATAAAGTGAAGTTGGCAGGTAACCCTATTAAGCCTAAACAAAAAGTACTCTCAACCGTAGTTCAGTTTAAAGCGCATAATTTCATACTTTAAAAAGAGTTGGTTGATAAGTTTAAAAATGACTTTGAGTAGTTGTAGGCTGTAGCACGAAATCTGAATTTACACAATATGGTACTAGTAATTTCCTTCACAGGTAAGAAAATATGTTCTAATTACTAGAAAGTCAGAAAATGCCAAGTTCATGTAGTAAGCTTATGCAAACTCCACTGGAAAATAGTGGTTGAATACTTGCAGAGCGTTTGATTAGGCTTACTACAAAGCGATCAATGGCTTCATTGACAAACCGGTTTTCATATTGTTTTTTTCACAGCTGCATCTTCTCAACTCTATGCCACCAGGCTTCTCCACAGCACATTTTGGAATGCATCCTCTTCTGGCTGATGACTAGACTTCCTGTCAGTCAATAAACTTGTCTGGCACCGTCAGATGATAGAGGATCCAATGGCATTCAAATTATAATTGCTCATACAAAATATCAGGACGGGACACACAAAGAGTTAGAAGTTTGAGGCCTTAACCAAGCTGTTCTCTGACTGCCCCAACTTTAGGGAGGTTCTCAAGCCAGTCCCGAACACATACTCCAATGCCTTGGTTTGACGTGGAAGGACAACGACAACCCACTTTTATTTTTGGACTTTCTCAGGGTGACACACATCATGGAACTGGTCTAATTTCGACCCAGGGATATGTAAAAAAATAGTTACAAAATATGTTATTAAAATGAAAATACACCTTGAAACGAATTTAAAACTTAATAAATAAATTTAGTTAAGTATTTTAAATAAAATATGCTACTTGCCTGAATTTTCAAGATATTTGATAAGCAGTATTATTACTTGTTTTTTTTTTACATGTACATGTTTTTTTTATCCACTCGGTATTGCTCTTTAATTTAACAGGAATTATTCCTCGGTTTTATAAGTTTTGACAAAGAATATTTACTTAATAAATAATAATGATGTAAATTCATTGTTTAAGTCACAACTGTCACTGTATTAATATTGACTTCAAAATTGTTAAAAGCCTCAATGTTCAATTAAAAAGTTTTAAAAAATGTAGAATTCTGTTTAGGAAGTTTCAATAAAATTGCAGTTTTACTTATGATAATGTAATGTATATTGCATAATAAAGTGTAAATTTGTGAATATTGTAAGGTTTTGTCTCTGTGAACAAAATATATATATTTAAGTTTTATTAATTCTTACGTTTGTATGTGTGTTATGTATGTTCTTTATGTTTGTTCTGTTTTTTTTGTTTGTTAAATGTTTATTGTAAACTTATATGAAAAAAAAATCTAGTTAATTTAAAATGTGTATTTGTCAGTTCATTACCATTCGAAACAATTTATGTTACACATTACACAGATATCAATCTCAATTTTTATGTTCTATTTATATAACTTAATTGATTTTTTTTAATCTAGTTAACTTGATTATATTCAATATCTAACAAATCAACCAACTCGGTTGTGTGATAATAAATTAAAATATTTTTTCTTTATAATTTGCAAGTATTTGAATTTCCTAATAATTCTTTATACTTGTTTAGTAGCTTGAGGTTCAGGGGCTGGTTAGGGTGCGAGGGGCTAAAAAAAGAACATTTTTAACACTAAAATAATAATCATATTAGTAATAAGAAGACAAGTGGATCAATAATCCATTATACCCCATTGCCTTTTCGATATATATCGTCACTTAAGTTCCCACATGTGCTATCTCATTTTTTCAACTTTTCAGGATAGCCGAAAAAACGTGTTTGTTCATTTAACACCGGCTGTTACATATATCGGTCTACATAATAATTAGACCGATATATTATGTAACAAGAAAAAGTCCGAACAACCGGTGTTAAATAAACACGTTTTTCGGCTCTCCTGAAAAGTTAAGAAAATGAGAAAGCACATGTGGGAACTTAAGTGACGATATCCTTTCTAAATGAGAGGAGGTATGAAAAATTAAGTTCAAATATTACATTATTTTTTATTAAAACTAATTTCAAGTCCAATGGGGGGATAAAAACTGTTATCTTGAATCAGTGAATCGTGATGTGCCGGTTTCTGTATATACAATTATAAGTATAACATACAAAACTAAAATAAAAACTTTAATCTTTGCTAATAACTTTTACAAAAAAAGTGAAACATAAAATATATTTGGGGCTGTTTTGTTTTATAAGTAATCTGAAAGGTTTATATAGAAAGCGGAACTCTTTAAGTTGTATACAAGAAAATAAGTCACAAGTGATTAAGATATCGTTAATTAAAAAAAAATTCAAAGAGCGTAGCTCAAAATTTTTTTCAGGTCGGTAGGATATTTCATTTTTTGCATAGACGCCGACTCCAAGGGATAGTCGTCCACAGCTTTCAATATGTATACCTATTTTAATGGGTTTTTTTTATGTTTATTACTCTAAATTCTCCCCGACAGTCAATTCCTAAAGTCGGCGCTTTTGATTTATAGCAATTTTTTAGACTATTTTTGTTGTAAATTGGGTTTATGATAAGTATAATCCTTTCTTTTTATTTTCGTCTATATTCTTTTAATTTTCGTCGTTATATATTTGATTCTATATATTTCTTCATTAAAAAAGAGTCCGCCGGAACAAAATACATTTTTGTCCATTTTAGCAGTAGTTTTACATGTTTGTTGCTAAAAAAAATTACGAAATAAGCTGTGTTAAATGTTGCAAAAACTGAACAACCAAAAGTTTTTCAATCAACAAATCAACTTTTTATATTCGTATACAGAACACACGGCTCTTACTGACGTCAGTTCCTTTAGAGAGTTCGCAAGGCAGTATGGGAAGGGGGCTTCGTTGAGCTATTAACGAGTCGTTCAAAATAGACATGCAAACAAAACCGCATAGCTATTGCCAGATCCCCTATGAAACAAGCCCATTGAACTACATACCTTTAAAACTTATTGAACTACAGACCTGATCAAGTTTGGTAGAGTTTCTAGTATCTCGCATGCACAAAGGGTAGCTATCATCGAATTTCCTTTGGTTTCAAAGGTATTACTGTAAAACGAAAAGTGGTTTTTGAGAAAACCGTAACTGCCATAGAACTTTTTAGGTTGTTATGTTATTAAAATTAACTTCATGTACAAATTTCCCGTAAATCTCTCGGATTCACATGGGGTGGTGATGGGTTAACCATGAATATCAATAAGGGCTACCCATATTAGGCCAGTTTTATCGAAAGCAGTCATACGGGACAATGTGAATCATTAATTGGAAAGATTAACTTAAATGTAAAATTATATTTAATTGATAATTTAAAAACATTGTACTGAAAAAAAATTAACTGTTTCATTTTTGAATAGGTGGAATAAAATTGTAAATGTGCCTAGGTGGGCTCCTATGGACTGACCAAAAATAAATGGGTTTGTTTTTTTCTGGGCCCGATATATGTTAGTGCCCAAGTTAGCCAAATGGGCCCATACGGATCCTGCACTTGTGCTACATACGATGACTATGATGAAATTGTTTTGATTCAAAAAATTGCAATCATTCTATTGAGAAATAACGTTTTAGTTTATTATTCATCAAAAATAAAGATTTCACCTAACTTACTTTTATCTGATTTCCGGTAAATATTACGGCAACGTGCCTGTAAACATGTTTTGAAAACAAATCATGTTTTCTCACTTCAGCTCATATCAACGACGTTTGGATAAGCCGGAGCTGAACGGGTTTGGTTTAGTTTAATATTATCATAGTTAATCCAGTTTATCTAAACCAGTTTTAGGCCGTAATAAATGTACTATAACTTTTCCATATGTTTTTTCAATTATCATGAAAATTATGTAAATACAACATATATATATATATATATATATATAATTATATATATATATATATATATATATATATATATATATATATATATATATATATATATACAGTGAAAACTCTACGACCGACCACCTCTATTAAACGACCACCTCGACTTACGACCAATTTTTCAAGGCACCGATTTTCCCCCCTATGTGTTCAATGTTAAAAGCCACTCTGGGAGAGACCAGATCTCATTCCCCAAACGACCAGTTTTGAAATCCCATTTCATGAAAAATTTTCTTTTTCCAACACGTGTCAATTTCCCCCCTTTCGTCCTTCGAATGACTTTCAACTATTGCTTCTTCACCTATTGACCTTGACATAAGGGGATTCACATCTGGGGACAGGTAGGGTGATCATATGGATGGACAGCGTCTTCTGATTGGCCATTTGTATTTTTGGCGGGAAGTTGGTGGGCGGTGCGGTTGGGGGATGGGGAGAGTACGGTAGCAGTCTACTTTAAGTTCAATTGCACTTCTTGTTAGAAAACTTTTAACATGGCAAAAAAACGAATAATTTTAAGTTTGGAGCAACGGGTGGCAGTTATCGATTTGCATGAAAAAGGAAAATCTGAAAGAAAGTTAGCGGACATTTTTAGCTGTGGAAAAACACAAATAAACAGCATTTTAAAGGAAAAAAATGCTATCCGTAAAGAATGGGAGGACTTTAAGTTCAGAGGAGTGAAGCGTTTAAGAACAGAGAAGTTCCCGGACATTAACGAAGCATTGTTGGAATGGTTTAAGACGGCCCGGACGAAGAATATCCCAATTAGCGGTGCCCTTATGCAAGAAAAGGCCCTAGAAATCGCAGATGCCCTTGGGATCAAGGATTTCCAGGCCAGCAACGGATGGTTGGAGAAGTTCCGGACAAGAAACAACATTGTCTTTCGCGCATTGTGTGGGGAAGCGGCTGATGTCGACGATAGCGTGTGTGAGGATTGGGTAACGAGACTTCCTTTGCTCCTTGCCGGATACGCTGACCGGGACATTTTTAACATGGACGAGACGGGACTATTTTTTCGTGCACTTCCAAATAGGAGCATGGTGCTCAGATCTGAAGATTCTAAAGGAGGTAAACAAGCCAAGGAGAGGATGACCATTGCATTTTGTGCTAGCGCAACTGGCGAGAAGTTGAAACCTTTGATGATATGGCGCTCAAAAAACCCAAGATGTTTCAAAGGAAAAAACATGAACAGACTAGGTATTCATTGGAAAGCAAATAAAAAATCGTGGATGACCTCCTCAATATTCGAGGAGTGGCTGATGGATTTCGACAAAAAGATGAAGAGAGAAGGTAGGAACGTTCTGCTGATTTTAGATAACGCTACCTGCCACAAGCACGAAGCAACTTTAAAAAATGTGAAATTGTTGTTTTTACCCCCGAACGTGACTTCAAAACTTCAGCCGTTAGACCATGGCGTGATAAAGTGGTTCAAGTTGGAATACAGGCGACAGGTTTTGAGGTGTATCATTGCAAGAATGGAAGATTGCCATAGCGCTACAGAATTGGCAAAAATGATCACCATAGCTGATGCTGTAGAGTGGGCAAAACGGGCATGGAACGCAGCAAGTAAAGATTTGATCTTTAAATGTTTTGCCAGTTGCTCTCTCACAAACTCTGAACTGGAAAAGCAAATTCGGCCTCAGAATCCCCTTGATAATCGTCCTCTTGAAGAGATTGAAGAACTCACCCAACTTGCCGGGATCGATTACGACCCCCAGTCTATGGAATGTGAAGAAAACTTGGAATGTTTCGATGATCTCAGCGACAATTGGGAAGAACGTGTGATGCAGGATGCTATTTCTGCACAAGGTAAGTGGGCTTTTTAAGCATACTTTTAATTGTAGTGGTTAAAAACTTGGAAACAAATAGTCGACTTAAAACATGTAATGCTTTTCAGGCACTCAAACAGAGTCGGAAGAGGAGAGTTTGTCTGATGACATAACCCAGAGGGAAACTACATGGACCGCACAGGAAGCTTTAAAACAATTGAACTTTATTAGGTCAAATTTCAATAGCACCGATGACAATATAAATGGACTTTTTTCCGATTTAAAAAATAAATTAGAAAAAGAGGTGGTTTGCGAAAAATCGAAAAAAATGAAACAGTCAGAAATGTCTTCTTACTTTAAAAAAGTTTAATTGGTACATACTAGTTTATTAAAATAAGTTAGTGTAGTATTTTTTCCACATTGTACTACAGTTTGTTCAAAAGTAAGTTAGTATAATTCTTTCTATATGTATTTGCGAATTAATAAATAAATGTAATGATAAATGGATTTTTGTAATTTTTTTAATGGTTAATAATACGCTGTAAAATGATATTTCAATTTTCTAGCTAAATCACTTTTTTTACTCTAGGAGCGACCAACCTCCATTTACGACCGATTTATTAGGGAACGGGAGGATGGTCGCTCTTAGAGGTTTCACTGTATATATATATATATATATATATATATATATATATATATATATATATATATATATATATATATATATGTAAATGAGCACTACTATATATACAGCTGCAGGCAATCATGTTGTATCGCTCTTTCTTGTCTGTAAGATGTTTATGCTCTGGGAGCAGTGATGGGTGCGAGTGGCACGTCTGTTTTTATTAAATTATAAATAAATTTCTTTACACTTGAAACAAGTTTTAAGCCTTCTTATTTTTTATTACTCACTTAAGGAATAGTTTTCGAGTGGTAGTCATAAAAAGTTCGAGCAAGCTCTGCAATTTTTTTATTAGGACTGATATTAGTGACTATCACATTCATTTGTATTCAGATGATATTTTTGCAAATTGAAATTTGTACTAGGAAAAAACAAAAATATGGATAAATTTGTCATTTTTTGTTAATTAATATTTATTTCGCTGTAAAAGTACTTTTAAATATTGCCATTATTTCTTAAAATTAATACAACTTATGCAGAAATGTGTTTTTTACTGAAATTGTATAAGTGAACTAATAATTTGAACATAAAAACATTTATTTAATGATATCACTAGTTGCTAATTAAAAACAGACGATAACTGGCAGTTTACGTTAAAATAAAAGGTTAACAGAACATGAGGATCCTTATTCTTTGCCGCTCAAAGTTCTAAAAAATGCCCTATGTGTTATTTTCTTGGGGACGAAGGAGTATAAAGACTTAATCCCTTTCGGCACAAAAGTCAATTGTGACTTAATTCTTTTTGGAAATAAATACGAATTTCCCCATCTGTTTTTAATACGACTTCTTGGAACTTCTACTTATTGAAAATAGCTAGCTAGCTTATACATTTGCATAGCATTTGCATATACATAGCGTGGGCTTATACATTTTTCCCATCAAAAACTCAATTTTTGAAAATTTGGACTTAACGCCTTAATTGGAAATCAGCTCTTTAATTTATCAGACATTTTGGATTAAAACAAAAATTAAAATAGTCTATTACTCACAAAAAGTGTCAGATTGTTTGTTGTTCTAAAGCACATTAAAAATGTATATTTTTACCACTCAAAACCTTAAATCCCACTTAATTGACTTGACCCTCAGCAAATGTTAAATGCTAATTTTGTAGTTACTCGCAAAACATACTTCGAAATATATAATTGTTTGAAAAATATGTTTATAAAAAGATTGTATGCGTCAAATTATTTTCAGGAGTGAGGAGATTCAGGAAGAACGACAGCTGGTCTCCAAACCAAAGTGTGTCTCTGTATTAATTCAATGGGAAAAATCTGAAAGATGTTTTATGACTTACGACTTGAGTGGGTGGCCCGTCAGGGCCAAGCACTGCGACCACTGGTCTATTTTACTAACCCCATCGTTTAACCTTGAAGCAAGCCGATTGCTGAAATGAAACTCAGAATTTCGCTGATTAGTAAGTTATCAACCTCTTAGGCATCAATACAATGGTACCCAAGATACTCAAATCTTTGTGCAGAGTAGTTGTCACATTCACAGAGAACATGAAATGAACTTTCCTCAACCTGTTGACAGGCCCTACAGAGAGGGTCATCTTTTACACCCATTATGCTCAGATGTCTATTGAGAGCACAGTGACTGTTGGTAATCCAATAGCTGCACGAATCTCTTTCCTGCTAATGATAAGTAATTCCTTGGCTCTCCACCATGGAGCACTATGATTGAGCTCCCTAGCCTGCCTTTGATCGACTGCCAACAATTTGTATTGTAAAGTTATAGGCTTGGAACAGCTGTCTTATAATCTTCCTAACAGAATTATGTGTAAGACCTAGCACGGGCTCGTACCCTATGAAAGCGGTCTTAGATCCCCCTTTTGCCAAAGTATCAGCAGGTTCGTTTCCTTCAATCCCTCTGTGCCCGGGAAAATAAAATCCCAGGGTGAAGGTGGGAATCGAACCTGCACCCGTTACTGCGCGCAGACTGCTAGCGTAATGGTCCAATCCACTTGGCCATACGGGCCCCATAAAGATGTTTTAAAAATGGCAGAAATCTCATGCCTGCCACTATGACGTAAAATTACTTTATTTTGCTTGAGAAACTAAGAAACACTTCCATTTACCAAACATTCCATGATTTTAGGTAGTCCCCCCCCCCTCTAAATTCAAGACATTCCATAATAAAAATTTGGCCCCCATGAATGCATGACTTTTCATATGTGCGGAAACTCTGAATACAATCTAGCAAGCGGCACCTTAATAGAATTTTGGTTGCCAACAACCGAAAAAACTAGAAGTACATGTTGTTATATCGCACCACTCACCGTGATGCAGAGAGTGACAGTATGACAGGCTCTGCTATCTCGAGCATGGACTGCAGCAGTGATGACAGCACAATGAAGAGGATAATAGTCATAACAGCCATCCTGGCGGGCATCTTCATCTCGATGAGGCCGGTCTGGAATGATAGCAGCACTAGCGTGAGGCCCTCTGTCCAACCACTGTGCATGGGGTTGTCATGGTGGAGGGCAAAGGTACCTGCAATTGAAAGTCAGTTCAATATAGTTGAGTACCTTTAAGGAGTATTATAACAATACAGATGCAAGAGAGATTAAAATACAATCTACGAAGGGTAGAATCTCATGCATTTAATCTCATGTATTAAATTAAATATATAGTTTGTAAGAGCCTCACACTATCTTATCATATCAATTAAAAAAAAATGATGAAAATGTCAAAATATGCGCTTTATGTAAAACTATTACACATATTTTTTGCCCCCTTTTTTTAATCCTGAAGGTTTTGAGGGTCAAAGTTAAAGATGGTCAGTTTTTTTTAAAGATAAACCAACTTTCATGAGGCAATTCTTTTCCCTCCACGAATGAAACATTGCAGCGGCAATTATTTTGTATTCTACAGGTTTCATAGTAACTGTAAGGAAATAAATACTTATGCCTGAGGTTTGGCACGTTAGCCAGTGTTCAGGAAGAAATATTTTTTCCCTATAACTTTGAATGTACTTTTGACTATTGCCATACGTAAACCAGAATGATTTATGTCCTAACAGTTACTATAAAACCAAAACACTAAATAATTGTCATTGCAATGGTTCACTTTTGGCACAAAAAGTATTACCTTAAGAAAGCCAGTATGTTTTTCAAATAATGGACTTTATAACTTTGACCCCCTCTAAACTTAAAAAAAATCCTATAAAAATACATGTCTAATATATATGCACATATACACACACATACACGCGCACGCACGCGTACAATAGTTCTACATAAAGAACATATATGCATATATATATGCACATATACGCACACGTGCACTAGGGTGGGCCGAAAAAAGCAAATTTTCGAGTACAAACTTCTAATAGGACTCAAAAGTTGCGTATTGTCATGCTGATTACTGTAAAAATAATAAAAAATTCCCATTTGATATTAAGTGCTGCCGCAAAGCGGTTGAAGTTTGCAAAAAATGCAAAAAATCAACTCATTTTCATTTTACCGTCAGAATTTACAGATTAAAATTAATGCTTTTGAAGATAAATTATATCGTTTAGTTATGTATTGTTATCAAATAAAAATTAGAATAAAAATTTTATATGAAATATTTTATTTGTGAAATTTTTTTAAAAATATGCAATTTTGAAGAAAAATCACAAATTTATAGCTATGCAAACTGGATCGAATTTTAAGTTAAGGTTGTGAAAAAGTACTCTTAAACACATAAAAATGGGATTTATAATATATTTACCCGATATAAATAGCAGTATATCGGGTAACAGTATGAGTAGACACTTTAAAAAGCGGGGCCGTCACGCGGGTAATGGATCGTACATTTTTAAAACTATTATTATTTTAAATATCGAATTTGTGAAGTTAAAACGAAGTTCGAGGAGTTTCCCTGAAATTGATCAAAATTGAAGTTCAAAGTTTAAATTTACTCAAATATCTATACGTTTGAGCAATTTTCATAAACACTCCTACATGTATTTTACCATGTTGGAAATAAGCGCTGTGCTGCATATATAAGTTGAGAAACATTCTAAATTTTTTATGTAGAATGGATTGACAACTTTCAAGGGAAGAGTGGTAACTATTTCATTACATATAATGTATACTAGAGAGGGAAAAGGGGATTTAGCTTTTGCCTTTTTGACACGTGGCAACTTGAGAATATATGAAGTACTTACATCTGGCACGCCACTTAAAAAATTCTCGATGCAGTTCAATGCAATGGTTAGTTTCAATTTAGCTACAGATCTAGAAAGAGCTAGTAGCAGATTTCTATTGGATTTACATTGTTCTTGTGATTTTGTACGCGATTGTGGTGATTTAGAAATGGCGTGCAAACGTAAATTTTTAGTTACAAGGCAGGCAAACCGATGTCTAATTTTGGGTCTACCCAGAACACTAAGTGGAGCAAACCTCCCAACGTATGAAGACATGTTGCTGCATTATTTAGAAGTTTTAACGAATGGAAACGAAGATTTAGCCGTTTTGTCAGTACCAGAAAGAGTTGCTATGGCAATTGAAAATATATATCAAAAAGCTTCTATACCAGTGGTGAGTTATGTGAGAGTTATCCAAATGATAAAATCTTTTCATGATGAATATCGAAATTGAAAAAGAAGTTTCAAACGAGATCATGGGAAGGATTATTTTAAGTTAAAACTGTAAAATTTCATACTGCAAAACACGAGCTGTTCGATATTGCAGCGTGCAAATGCATCATTACGTTTTCGTGCAAATGCGAAAAAAGTGCATGCAATTGTGACAGTTCTGCAGTTGTGGAATGCAAGTGTGCAAAAGATAAAAAGATCCCACCTTTAGAGAGAGTTTGTTTTTGACCAAAGAACAACTAGATTGACATTTATTGGAAACGTGGATAAAAGGAAACTATGAAAATTATGAAAAGAATGAAAGAGCTCGGGCGACATTGAAGGAAAAAACTGGTGCAGTTCACAATGCTCCTTGTACTGCCGCAAGTCCAAGTACTGTCACAAGTGCTCAAAGTGTAGATAACACTAACAGTAAAGTTGGATTGGCTTCAACTTCGTCTCAAAAGAGGGTGGTGAACTGAAAAGCAACGGCTTTAGTTAGTGACCTTAGTTTAGTTTCATTCGAGCGACATTGCTTTCGAGATCACTTATGCCCAAATTTGATAGTGAAAATTTAGAATGTTTCTCAACTTATATATGCAGCACAGCGCTTATTTCGAACATGGTAAAATACATGTAGGGGTGTTTAAGAAAATTGCAAATTGAAACTTTGAACTTCAATTTTGATTAATTTCAGAGAAACTCCTCGAACTTCATTTTAACATCAAAAATTCGATATTTAAAATAATAATAGTTTTAAAAATGTACGATCCATTACCCGCGTGACGGCCCCGCTTTTTAAAGTGTCTACTCATACTGCTACCCGATATACTGCTATTTATATCGGGTAAATATATTATAAATCCTATTTTTATGTGTTTAAGAGTACTTTTTCACAACTTTAACTTAAAAAGCGATCCAGTTTGCATAGCTATAAATTTGGGATTTTTCTTCAAAATTGCATATTTTTAAAATAATTTCACAAATAAAATATTCCATATAAAATTTTTTATTCTAATTTTTATATGATAACAATACATAACTAAACGATATAATTTATCTTCAAAAGCATTAATTTTAATCAATAAATTCTGACTGTAAAATTAAAATGAGTTGATTTTTTGCATTTTTGGCAAACTTCAACCGCTTTGAGGCAGCACTTAATATGACTTGCATGACAATACGCAACTTTTGAGTCCTATTAGAAGTTTGTACTCAAAAATTTGCTTTTTTCGGCCCACCCTAACGTGCACGCACGCACACGCACACATATATATATCAAAATTTTCATACACACATATATATATCAAAATTTTCACCAAAACTAAAAATGTAAACTATTCCAGCTTGCCTGATTTGCCCAATTAAAAAAAAAGGCCCTAAAGGGCATTTTAGTTTTTTTTTAAAGAAGCATACAAATATTGTTATACTAAAAGAAACTGCAGCTCATATCCTCTGTGAGTGTGAAACCATTTCGGCTTACAGATTCAAACACCTCAATCATTATTTACTTGAACCCTGGGAGCATCAAGACATTCCAATTGGGTCTTTGTTATTTTTATTTCCAGGGGATAGTACAATAGACCTCTGGTCACAGTGCTAGGCTAACAGAGCCCCCCCCCCCCTTCTTTTAAGTATCATAAGTCATACCAAGTTGCTTTTGAATGTGTACCTTGGAGGTAGGAGCGTGTCATGCAGAGTATGAAGAATGAGAGGTAGGACACGCTGACAGAGGTCGCGACCAAGGTCACCGGGCTGGCACAGATGGAACTAATGGTGGTTAGGAGAACCAAGTACCACTGGTCGCCCCATGTTGTCAGCTGCTCGGCCTGGAAAGAGTTTGCAGAAGGGAAATTACACTCATAACTATAAAATTATTAAGGCTTCATTATTAATGTGTACACACTCTGTTCCTAGGAAATGTGCATTTTGCTCCTATTTTTTTTAAGTTCGTCGCACAGATTGCTCTTAAATTTCTTTATCCGATTTCGAACACTGTTCATGAGCAGTAATTTTTTAAAAATTAAGAAATCTGAGATCCACTTTACAAACTTATTTCACCAGGTGCAATATTTTTCCTAACATTTCACCCTTTAAGTTTTGTGGAGATTGAATCTAGCAAGCGAGTACATTCCACAATATCTGTGATTTTGCAAACTGAAAATTTTGTGCATTTATATGAATTGAACAGAAACTTGGAAAATATTAGATCCTAGAAAAAACATAAATATAGAACCTCTTTGTGTAAGGCATTTAAATAATTTCTTTTGTATAAAAAGTTTGTCTTGCATAGTATGGTATTCAAAGAATAGTTATAAGAAGGAATGTCAAGTAAGAGTATGTGAATGCCATTAAACATTAGATTTTGCATAAATGATAAATTTCCATTGCTATAGGTTTTTTTTAGTCAGAAAACAGTATTTTGCAAAACTAAAAAATTTCGAGATTACGATGGGCTTACATAAATCAAAGCCTGCTGAAATTGTTTAAATACTATTTATATATACACTAATACACAATACCTAGAGTGTAATGACATACTCACTGTCATAAAGAAAAACTGTACACATATAACAGATACAAAATTTGATTTCAAATTATATATGGGCCATTCCATAGGTAACTGACTGACATTCGGAGGACGAAATTACAATGTTTTACGAAATAGCGGGACAATTACAGTTTTACAAATTAGGTTTTATATATTTTAAAAGAGAATTTTCAGCTGAATTCAAATATGGTTTACAATTTTAGATAGCCCTTATAGAAATTGTTAGAAAAATTATTGAAGTTGTGGTAACTGACTGACATATCTGCATCCTTCATTGACACTTCAAGTTATTCAATATCATTTTCTTCTGAATATTCCAAGTAATTTTGCAACTTTTGATTTGGGTAAGAGCATAGAATGTTACTTTACAATGTAGGGAACAATTTAATTAAATTTTTAAAAACAAATATGGAAAGTTTAGGAAAAAAAAATTCGAAAGGTAAGACTAACACTTAAAATTATGGATTTTTTTTACAGTGTTCGTTAAAAAGCAATTTTTCTTTTATAAAAAATATACATTTCAAACAATGAAATTCAGCGTGTTAAAACAGAGATTCCAATCTTTAAAATGGTATGTGACACGAAGTATGTACTTAATTTTGAAATTTTAGTACCGAGGTTGACATTTTCGTGGAATAGCCCACATATATTTTTTTATTTTGTTACAGTAAAGAAAAACTGATTATTTATCCCCCCAAAAAAATACTTTCCAAAGTATTGTGTGATATCCTTTAAAATTGATCTTTATGAGCTAAAAAAAAATATTTGTTAGTGAAAAAAAAATGCATAATTTTCCACAACCAAGCAACATGCAGCTTTAATTAATTTATTCTTTACGCCGCCATCGTCTGCGCAATTTATCTTGTGATATGACAGGAGGGTGATCGCATCAGTTAGAAGTCTGTGATAAGTGTGTAATAATTTTACAGTGAGGACATTTCTGCCATAGCGGAACTTAAGTACTCTCACCGGAAACATCTTTGACCATCTTGTTTTTTTAAATTGTTATCAAAGAATTATACTCAATCTCAACTGCCCTCTTAAAATAGTATTTTTATAGTTCTACCTTTAATAACTTTTATGCCATTACTTAACGAAAATTGTATTCACTTATTTTAAACTCTGCTACATTCCCCACAATAATCCGATAATACAGTGGAACCTCAATTATCTGTCCCTCTTTTATCCGGATTATTGACCCTCCCTAAGCCAACATTAAAAAAATTCTAAAACACGGTCATTCTCTGTTGTTCACAAAAAAAACAGGCTCAAAAATCTAGGGCAATTCAAAAATGAACAATCTTTGGCGATAATGAAATCAGCAAACTTCCGCTATTCTGAAATTTGAATTCTCCAGAGATTCTTCAATCGGGAGATTCCGGCATTTATAAAATTGGGAAACTGCGGTTATTTTAATATTTAAAAACTTTGACAAACTAAAAAAAGTAACAGGAAATTTCAGGCAATCCTAAATTTTCGAAAAAAAATACTGGTATCATCTAAAATCACGAGACTACAAGTGATATCTACAATAAACAAAAGGTTTGAGGTCTGCGGACTTTAAGCGGTTTTCTGAACTATAAGTTTTACTATTTAATGAAAATTATCCATTATCCGGTCCCAATTAGATCAGATAATCGAAGTTCTACTGTACTTATGTGTTCAATTTCTAAACTCGACCTTGTGTGTGAACACGGTTAGTTACCTGATAGAAGTTCCCCACCAGCTTGACAAAGAACTCGATCATCCAGAAGAGAGCGAAATGCGTGGGCACGAACAGCTTGTTCCAGAGCAGGGCACACATGGCCCCCACACCATTAATCTCTTCCCTGACGGCCACAATGTCGCTGTAGCTCCGTTTGGCACCATCGATGAAGCTCGGGGCTTTGTAGGAGACATACAGGAACACGTTGAAGCCAACCAGGGCGTTGCCGAAGCTGTGGATCGAGGGAAGGAGGTCTTCGGGAAGGTCGATGAGTCTGAAAATGACAGCTAAACTTGGTTACAATCATAGAGAAAGGTTAATAACATTTTTTAGGCGGAAAATAATTTTCAAATTTGGCGACTTTTCGCATCAGTTAGCATTATAACTGAGGAGTGACACATAAAAATTGTTGTTATAAGAAAGATATTTTAACATTAAGGATTATAGGCGTAACGTAACAGGAGGTGCGCCCTCGAAGGGAAGAGTGTAGGCTGTGTAGCCCATAACTCTATACACATAGGATGACAAAAACATGTTAGTGGTCCATTTACTCGACTTAATAAACGGAGAAAGGTGATGATATAGGAGGGTATCATTTCAATATTGCATGCCTATATATGATACAACGGTATATAGTAGACAGGCTACTATCCATTTCACTCCTCTGCGGTTCTACTGGGCAAGTCACTAAGAACTATGGGCAATTCAAGGGATCAAACATTTATGGCGTTATAAATGTTTTATTGTTGTAACCATAGAGATCATGGTAAAAGTATTAGAGTGGCAGATCACATGACCTCCAATTGTGGTGGCGGGACACACGTGGAGCCAAGATTACCATGGCTAACTTGCCAGTGTTACCATTTCTTTAATGAGAAAAATACTACTGCGTCATAGAAAAAAATACCATTTGATACTAAAATCTAAAATTACAAAAAAATAACAGAAAAGTGTTTCACATATTCACTAAAAAGAGTCCATAAAGCAGCTAGTATTTTTATCGTAATTTTAGAAGTAAATGGTATTTTTTTAGATGACGCTATAGGGTTTTTCTATTAAAGAAATGGTACACTGGCAAGTTTGACATGGTAACCTTGGTTCCATGCCTGTCTCGCCACCACAATTGGAGGTCATGTGATCTGCCACTCTAATATTTTTACTATGATCTCTATGGTCACAACAATAAAACATTTATAACGCCATAAATGTTTGATCCCTTGAATTGCCCATAGTTCTTAGTGATCTGCCCAGTAGAACCGCAGAGGAGTGAAATGGATAGTGTAGACTGTCTACTATACCGTTGTATCATATATAGGGCGATGGCATGCAATATTATAATATATATACTTTATTATATTTAATAAATACAATTTTTAAATGAATTTTTCAGCTTTAGAAAAGAAAAAAAAACATACATGAGCTTCTTTTGCTAAAATTATTCCATACTTCATCAAATACTTTACTGTGTTTTTAAAAATTAAACACAAAATTTTAAGACGGATTAGAAAAGATTAGCTATGAAACAATAAGACATTTTTAAACATTACAAAATAAGCATTTGCTAACCCGAAACTATAATCATGTGGTCTCTGGATATTGCACAAGACATAGCATTGGAGTCTATCTACTCCCAATACCTCATCTAAGGCTTGTCAAGACTAGCGAGAACTCTGTATGATTGCATCTGCACTTTTAAGGGGGAATTGGAGCAGTAACGGGGGTCTCTAAAACAAAGTCTTCTCTCTGTGCTAATGCCAATGGAATATATATATATTTCCAAACCAAATTACTCCAGCTGTATTGAATATTTATAAAAACACATTTTTATATGATAAATATAGCTGGGTTACAGGACTCTATAATATGACATTTAAAAAAGGATTTGAAAGTTTTTTTTTAAATTTTCAATAAATAATTTTACAACAAAATATTCAAACCAATTTCAAAAAGTGGGATTATAAAACCCTGCAAGCCAAGACTACACTTATCATATAAAAAAAACTGTTTGTAAAGGCATTCAATAGAGCCGGAGTAATTCGGCGTATAAATTTTTCATCCATTGTACTAACACAGAGAGGAGACTTTGGTTTGGAGGACTGGCAAACCACTTCCATTAACTCTTAAGGGGGAATGAGCCTACTGGACCGCAGGTCTCCAAACCAAAGTGCCTCAGTGTTAATACAATGGGAAAAAAATTATTTTCTAAGCCACATTTCTCCGGCTGTGTTGAATATTTTTACAGACGTTTTTTTGAAATGATAAATGCAGATAACTTACACTATAATCCTACTTTTTGAAATTGCTTTGAATATTTTGTTGTAAAATGTTTTATTGAAAATTAAAAAAAAATATTCGAAGTAATTTTAAAAAGTGAGATTGTCGGGACCAGTAAATCAGCTACATTTATTACATTAAAAATAACGTTCATAAAAAATATTCAATACAGCCGGAGAAATGTGGCTTAGAACATATGTTTTTCTTCATTGGTTTAACACTGAGGCACTTTGCCTTCGGTCCAGGTTGCTCATTTTCCCTTTAAAAGACAACCACTGACCTAGCGCCAACAGGAAGACAGTAAATGGCAAAGACCGGAGTGAAGGTCTCCCAGGGTCCGTCCAGCAGGAAGGATATGAGCCCACCAAAGAAAGCATGGAACAGCACCATGCCAATCTGGATCTTGAAGAAGTAAGAGGGGTTCATGAGGGCTAGGTTTGGCTCGTCCTCGTACTTAGTCGTCTCCACCTGTTTCGAGTAGGATTTGTGTAAGAATGGGACAAACTTAGAGGTTCAGGAAAAGTTTAGGTATTATTTAAATCTGGATATTGAAGAGGGGTTCATGAGGGCTAGGTTTGGCCCATCCTCGTATGTTTTGAGTAGGATTTGTGTAAGAATGGGACAAACTTAGAGGTTCAGGAAAAAGTTTTGGTATTATTTAACTATCCGAACAGCCAGTAAATGGGTAAAAATGTATGGTTGTTTCCTCTCTATGAATTTTGGTATTTGTTCAGAAAATTAGAATTCAGGTTTTTTTTGGCAGATATTATATTAAAATATTTTCCAAATAAAAAAAAGTATATCAATAAAACTTCATAGTTTATAAAATTTAAAAATTATTGTTCGTTGCGACCAATGCAAGATTAGGAAATACAACCAATGCCAGATTCCCAAGAACTAACTATTTTTTTTTATTCACCTACTTTGGTGCTGCTTTTGACAATTCATCAATGTTCCCTACCTACTATTTGGAGATCATGTTTTAAGCTCATGGCGAAATAAGCAAATAAGTATGGTTTTTTTTTGCTACTATGCAGTCACCCTGCTACATTAAAATGGCTGACTGGTCGCACAAGTTCAGATCAGTTGCCAAACTGAAGATATTATATATCCAGTTCAGTGGCGGATCCAGAAATTAATTCCAGAAATTTTAATATTTTTAATTAATTTTTTTTATTAGAAATGTTTCTAATTAAAAGTATTTTTAATTAAATTTACTTTTAATTATAATTATTTCTAATTAAAAAAATATTTTTAGATGAAATTATATTTAATTATAATTAATACAGATTATTAAACAGTAAATACAGATTTTTACTATTAAATTTTTTTTTACTAATTACTATTTATAAACTTGCATTAGTTTTTATTTTACATAACTAATGTTTGTATTTAAATCGATAATTAATTCTTTATTTTTTGAATAAAAATTAAGTGCAATAAATAGGAAAAAATCAATTAACTGGAATGTTTCACATGGCGTAACGCTCTTGTTATCATTTTTCTGCGAACTGCGATGATATCATTGGTTGCTTCGGTTTTACTCTCAAAAAGACCGATATAGATGAAAGAAATTTTTCTTTCTTTGCAAGCTCTCTTTAACAAACGTTTTAAACAACAAATGAAACAAACCGTTGGAGTTGTTGCCATCCAAAACGTGAAACAACCCCATTGTATAGAATGTTTTTATATAAAATTTATAACTACAAAGATAATTTAATAAATCAGCTTATTTGCTGTACAAAAATTAAACAATTAGCTCCGGAATATTAAATTTAACATTTATTTAATTTGTAAAACTTATAAATAATAAAAATTTACTAAATACAAAACTAATTGCACAAAAATTAGTTTTTAAGAAATTAGTGTATGGGCTTGTTTCAACACTTTGTCAAAGAAAACAAAACAACCAATGAAATCGCAGTTCGGAGCGCGTGTCGTTATAAAAAACCCAATGAGCTTGTTTAACACTTTGTCAAAGAAAACAAATCAACCAATGAAATCGCGGTTTGGAGAGCGTGACATCATAAGAAATATTCCCATTCAATAACAGGTTTGGAACAAGTATTAGCAAAATATTTCATGAAAAAAATGTTAATTCACACAATTTTTTAACAAGTTTGTAAACAACAGATAAATTGTGGCTGCTTCTTATGACCACTCTATTCAATTTCTCTATAGGTAAACAATAGAGGAGTTAGTTTTCAGAAATTCATGTCCCCTTAACCCTTTCAATAAAAACTTTTTTTATTCTAAAACTCTAAAATTTGTGAAATACTCATTATGGATTCAGTATGAAATGGTGAAAAGCAGGGGGAAAAATCTCAATTTTTTAAAACTAAAATTTAAGTAAAATAATTTGGAATCATAACTTATGAAAAATTTATAACAATAATTCTTTAAAACTTTATTTATTAAAAATAGTTAAATTAAATAGCATTATAATTATTAGCTTTAAATTAAATAGCATTATTATAATTTTAGCATTTAAAAATGCAAGCGTAAAGAATTTGGAGCCAATTTATTTAATAAAATTGTTTCAGAGTTAATTTTATTTTTACCCTATTTTTCATATTTTCATTAAATTACAACAAACATTATTTAATTCTTCAAAAGACATGATTCTTCCATCAAACAGTGCAAAAAGAAAATATAACTATGAAGACAAATGTATGGAGAATTTAAAAACATTTATTTGAAATAAGTGCAAGTTTAACTTAGCGAGAAAAAAAATCGCAAGCTTGATGATTCCAAATGGAATCATTGGGAGTGAAAGGATAAAATGTCCATTCTAATTCTCCGATAAAAAAAATTCTATTTATTTGAAAAGTGTAACATCACAGTAGTCCAGGCAACGAAGAGTTATAGAGGGAAAGTTTTGGAACACAATTTTTGACTTTGTAACTTTGTTTGGACTAGTTAGGAGGTGAACATATCAAAAGTCCCCGCCCCTAGCCCCTGAGCCGAAGGGGGGAGGGGGGGTTGAATGTCCCATTTTTCGGTTTGTTGCTTATATCTCGAAAACTATGCATCCTATTGATATAATTGTAATACACAAAATGAAAGCTGATTAAATTTGCTACAAGTTTCACCCCTCAAGTGTTTTAATATCTTGTATAGTTTTCGAGATATGAGCTCTTGAATGTCTGTAATTTTGGAGAAAACATTTTTTCCCCACATTTTTCCTTATTTTTGACCGGATAACTCTTCAATAATGCACCGAAACACTAAATATTGACCCTAGAGTGGTTGAGAATTTAATTATTTTCAATAATATATTTTACTTTACTATTTTCTATTTTCCTTCAATTTTTCAAAGCAGTTTCAGTATTGGGCGAAGAGGGAATGTCAGTCCCGTAGAGCTATACATTAGTTTTGAAATCACAACTTTTGCAAAAAAATTACTTTGTCATGTTATCAAATTTTTACCAGGAATGGGAATCATCATAATATCAATTTAAAACAAAATTGAAAAGAAAATAACATCCGGTTATTTAATTATTAATTGTTAAAGTTTTAAAATAGTGTTGCCATCTGCTGGATATTTTGGGCATAATAAAATTTCAAAAATATATAATTAAATAACTAGATAACATTTTCGTTTCAAATTTGTTTCATTTCGATGTTATGTTGATTCCCGTACCTGGGGAAAAAGGGCTAACATGGCAAAGCAATACATCTGCGGAAGTTGTGATTCCAAAACTAATGCATTAGCTCTATGGAACTGACAATCCCTCTTATGTACACTTATTCTATACTGAATGTTTAAATAAAATGATACTCATTTTGTAGGCACGCTGTTACTTTAATATTTTATCTATTTTCATATTCTATGTTATCTATATCATTTTATGCGTCGGACCCCAGTAGGAAAACAGTCAGATGATGATCCTCCTGTTCTTCTTTATCTTCGGAGTCAACTTGAGAGACCCCATTGAGGCAAGTCCCCTAGCAATTTTGGAATGCTGAGGAACATTTGAGACTTACTTTTTTACAGCTACACTTTGAGCTGGCACAGTGTTTCATGCATCTGCAGAAAATTATTTTCAAAATATCGTCAGGTGCTGCTGCTAACTCACTGTGCACTGGGACCAGGCAGTTGTTCTCAATCATCCACTCATACATCTGAGGAGGCAGGTCATTTCCCAGCCACAGCTGAACTTGGTGGAATGTTCGTGGAGAATGCTGTTTTACTGCTTCCACGGTGGAAGCTAGACAAGAGATATCAGTCTTGATGGTGGCCACTGACCTTAAGAATCACTTATACCTGTAAGCATTGAGGGAGGCCTCTTTCGTTGGAGCCCCATACCACCTCAAGATGCAGGTTTCGCCTGCATTTTGAACCTGATCAGTGGTTGAGGAAAGGTCCGAAAAGACCGCTGCTGCTTTCTAGACCTCTGGCGACTTCAGATGCAGCTTCGCAAATACGACCTTGCTTTTTCGAAATGCGGAAGATGTAGTGTCGCATCCAGTAAATGCGTGCAAAAATAGCACGTCCTTTAAACCCAGTTGCTGAAGCTCTTGGGACGAGAAGAAAGAATCCTGTGACTTCCCACGTGCAGGCTTTATGAAAGTAATGTCCTTACGTGCATCAGCTTTAGCCATCAAGAGGACTATAAGGTCCACATCTTCACCTACAATGCTGACAGCTGTTGTTTTCGACATTTCCACAGCTATATCCAAGTTGATCCAATTGTGCTCAAGCTTCACCTTAAGTATGTTGATGATGATGTATGTTGATATGAGACTGTGCCAGCTCAAAGTGTAGCTGCAAAAAAGCAAGTATCAAATGATCTTCAGCTTGCCAAAATTGCCAGGGGACTTGCCTCAATGGGGTCTCTCAATTTAACTCCAAAGATAAACAGGAGGATCATCATCTGACTGTTTTCCTACTGGGGTCCGACGAATGAAATGAAATAGATAACATAGAATATGAAAATAGATAAAATATTAAAGTAACAGCGTACCTACAAAATGAGTATCTGGGTTTTATTTAAACATTCAGTATAGAATAAGTGTACATAAGAGGGATTGTCAGTTCCATAGAGCTAATTGCATTAGTTTTGGAATCACAACTTCCGCAGATGTATAGCTTTGTCATGTTAGCCCTTTTTCCCGCAGGACATAACATCGAATCAACATAACATCGAAATGTAACAAATTTGAAACGAAAATGTTATCTAGTTATTTAATTATATATTTTTGAAATTTTATAATGCCAAAAATATGCAGCAGATGGCAACACTATTTTAAAACTTTAATAATTAAATAACTGGATGTTATTTTCTTTTCAATTTTGTTTTAAATTGATATTATGATGATTCCCATACCTGGTAAAAATTTGATAACATGACAAAGTAATTTTTTTGCATAAGTTGCGATTTCAAAACTAATGTATTAGCTCTATGGGACTGACAGTTCCTCTTCACTCAATACTGAAACTGCTTTAAAATTTGAAGGAAAATAGATAAAATAGTGAAGTAAAATATGTTATTGAAAAGAATTCAATTCTCTACCACTCTAGGGGCAATATTTAGTGTTTCGGTGCATTATTGAAGAGTTATCCGGTCAAAAAAGAGGAAAAATGTGGGGGAAAAAATGTTTTCTCCAAAATTACAGACTTTCAAGAGCGGATATCTCGAAAACTATAGAAGATATTAAAACACTTGAGGGGTGAAACTTGTAGCAAAATTAATCAGCTTTCATTTTGTGTATTACAATTATCTCAGTAGGACGCATAGTTTTCGAGATATAAGCAAAAACCGAAAAATGGGACATTCAACCCCCCTCCCCCCTTCGGCTCAGGGGCTAGGGGCGGGGAGTTTTGATATGTTCACCTCCTAACTAGTCCAAACAAAGTTACAAAGTCAAAAATTGGGTTCCAAAACTTTCTTTCTATACCCTTTTTTCAGCCTTCGTTGCCTGGTCTATAGACCCATCTTATAACTTTTGTCTGTCCATCTGTGCGTACGAATTACAAGAATTTCAGTCTGCATTAGTTAAAGTAACAAGAAAGTAGGTTGTTTAAGTTATTTCCGAACTTCTTGCTACTTCAACATTTTCCAATTGAATTTTACAGTTGAATGACCAGTATTAACAATTGCAGTAAAAAAGGATAAAGGTAGTTAAAAAGTTAATGTGAGAGTGGCATACCTGTATGTAGTAGACAGAGAGCAGGTGGCATGCCACAATAATGGCCGCACTCACTAAATGAGTGTAGAGCAGCTGGACATAGCGAAGAGGAAGCAGCAACACAAGGAAGCCATGGAGCAGGACTGAAAGGAAGTAGGAGGCAAGGTTGAATAATATAGACGTACACGTGTATGCTGTATACAGAAAATATTTTACTTGTGCGGAAAATTTCAGATCATATAAAAAAAAATCAGTATCCGTTAATATATTTTAAAAAAATACCACTTTTACATAAAATATTGCAATTTTATATAATTTTCTGTGCAATTTCTATACCATTTGTGTTTTTGTACAATAATACAGGTTAAAATGTTATTTTTTGCAGCACATTTTTACTCCAAATCTTGTGTGTACAGCAAGTTTTTTCGTCAGTTTATCTAGCTCTAGTAGGGGGTTAGGTTACTGTCTGTTATGGAAGGTTATTATAGGGGCTAAAGCACCTATGTTTATGAAGCATTTGAAGCACCCTCGCTTAAGAAGCGAGCTACTCTCGGTTGAGAGCAACACAATTGAAGGCAGCATTACCGACTGTAAGTCGATCTTTCTAACTTTAGAGACAGAGGCCAAGTGGAGGATCCCAGAATTGGCTTGTCACCCCCAGAGGTATTAATTTGGTATGGGAAGTTAGTAGAATTTGTGACCATGACAAGCTTTAACGTTCACTATAGTCACCATTCGCATACATGGGGAGTCTTCGACCCAGAATTCATTTCTTCCTCATTTGGACGGCAGGGCCCGTACTCGCAACATAAGGGATACCATTCCAACACTCCACCAACCAAGCTACCCAGCATTAGCTTTAATATAGTCATAACCCACTTGACTTAACTGTGTTTGCAGCATCACTGCTAAACTAGATTGAAACAAGTTGGTTTGTAACAGAATATGTCACTTAGCCTGCGTCCACACAACCTTTTTGGCTCAAAAGGGCAAACAGTATTTAATTCTATATTAAACATTTATATGCTAAGTTTAAACTAACTCTTTCAAAAATTCAATAATTAAACCTTATTGTCAGTTAAATTTATATTTTAAAGAATAAATATGCAATATTTATCACTCTTAAATAGAAGCAAAATATTTCATATCAACATACAACAACATTTCACCTTGAAAACCTAACTAAAGCTAATGACTTTTAAATACCATGTAAAATCAAAAAGCAACAAAAACACTTCATCAAAAGGAATAAATAGTATTAAAACATCATTAGACATTAATAAATGCTTACATTTAAATGAAAACATTATGTTAGCATTTTGAAACATAAATTAAAAGAACATCTTTTGCCTAAACAAATAATGCAATCTATCAAAGAATAAATAATTTCATCCTGCCCAAATTTTTATTATTAAATTATCATTTTTAATTATTATTTCAAAACCACCTCTTGCCTTCTTTTTGTAAAAAGAATGGCAGTTGATAAACTTAAAAGTCTAACACAGGGTGAACTAAGAACTGTCCTACAGACTTAAGGGAGGAATGGAAGTGGGACTAATGTGTTAATCCAATGAAAAAGAATATTCTAAATAAAATTACTTTGGCTGTATTAAATATTTTTACAAATGATATTTTCTATATGAAAAATGTAGCTGGTTTACGAGACTCAATAATACCCCTTTTGAAATTCATACGAATATTTTTTAAATTTTCAATAAATAATTTTACAACAAAATATTCAAACCAATTTCAAAAAAGTGGAATTATAGAGACCAGTAAGCCAGCTACATTTATCATATAAAAAAACATCTGTAAAACATTCAATGCAGCTGAAGTAACTTCGTTTTAGAAAATTATTTTTTACAATGGATTAACATTTTTAGGTTTGGATACCCGGCCCCAACCCCCTTAACATGGGAAGTGTTTTTAAAAATGGAGATTGTAAAGTTTCCCCTTAAAACTTACCTATATTTACGATAACGCAGTTCAAAAGCTCCCCATATTCTATAGAATGAGGGAATGAGTTGTAGATGTCATGTTGCCACCAATAATCAATTATGAACAGTCCCGGGACCCTCATAAGTACAGCAAGGACTTCTTTCATGGTTGTCATGTTTGATAATTAATATGAATATTCTGACAATTCAAGAAAGTTCACTTAAATTATTTGTCAACCATTGGTTACACCTAAAAAGAAATATATAATTTTAATTATTGTATTTATATGTAAATATTAGGAAAAAGCAAAAGACAAAAAGGCTAAATAATGCAACTCCCTGTTTCACTTTTTGAAACTTTTAATTTCAAACAATTAACTTTTTCATAGTTTATCAAATGTCCTTATAAAAAACTACTTTTTCCTGAAACTAATAAACTGTTTTTCTGCATTATTGGACTGTTATAAAACATATTTACTTCCTTATCCTGCACTTTAAAAAAATGTTCACTTACTTTCATAGGCTCACTGTGAAATTTACAATTGGGAATTCATAATTCAATAGTGGGACCTATAAAATGAAGTCTTAAATTTCACTAAGTGAATAGCATACAAAGGAATTTTTCAGACAATTAAAAATAATCTAAATATAAAGTAACTAACTGTTAGTAAAGGTAAAGCTATTCTTTTATGATCTAGAAAACACCCAAAATTAATTTATTAAAATTATAAATCAAAGCGATTAAAACACAATCGAAAACTGATAAAGAAAATGTGCAAAATAACATATATGTCATTTATGTTTTGTAGAAATATCTTTCCATATGCTTGGCTAATTAACACTTACCTTCATACTTTACTAAAGAGATATCTTTCTTAAATAATTCAATTGCCATTGAACTATTTAACAAGAATTCTTGGAACCTTAGACCGCTGACTCAGAAACGAAAAGTTATATATTTCGTTGACACTTTTGACGCATTTAACACGAAGGGTCAATCTATTTCATTAGCTAATTTTTCCTATGTAACCACACATGAAGTGCATGTTTTCATATGAACTCGGTTTTAAAACAGTTAGTTTTTAGTATACTTAATGTACTTATCGCTCAAATGACACATAGTTCTTCTCAAATCCAAGAGTACAAACTACATGTTGCACAATTATTCGTTTCTGTTTTCTGTCTTACTGGAAAGTAAACATTTTGATATTTACAATTTGCGTTTTGGTTGAAGAACGTCTACGTTCACGACCGGCCGGATTCTCCTATTGGTCAGATTGAAGGTCCAGATATCTATGACCGGCGGGATTCTCCTATTGGTCAGATTGTCGGTCCAAATATTTTTTTAGCCAAAAAAGATTATATTATTAGTTCCGTTTTCAGAACAATCGGTTTTAGGTTGTACATTCCATTCTGCATTCGATGCTTCAGGAGTTCCACGTTGATTTTTCCGGAGCTCTGTAGTTTGAATTTTGATACTAGAATACGCGGCGGCTCTGGTTAAAATGGTCACGAGTTTGGTTCCCACTTTCGGCTAAACCCTCGACTATTTTGCTAAGGAAGATCTAAGCTAAGAAGACTTTTGGTTATCCTGACATTTTTTAAGTATATAGGAAATTTTAAAATATCTCAATCATTGGTCACCTAACCAATAGGTGAACCCAACCGGTCATGTCCCTAGACTCTCTTTTTTAGTTGGATAGCGGGTTTACTGTATCACTCAA
Source organism: Oedothorax gibbosus (assembly GCA_019343175.1). Lineage (NCBI taxonomy): Eukaryota > Metazoa > Arthropoda > Arachnida > Araneae > Linyphiidae > Oedothorax > Oedothorax gibbosus. The sequence continues at coordinate 190,034 of JAFNEN010000675.1, read as the reverse complement.
GGCGGTTTTGTTAAATCCCGGCAAAGTCCTGGTCCAGCTGTTCTATTTTTAATCTCCATAGCACATGCGCAGAAAAATTGTACGTTTGACTGTCTATTTCTAGCCTCCACCTCCATATATATATTTTTTAAATATTTTTGTAGATAACAATGGTTACAAAAAAAGTAAAAATCTGCATACACGATAAAGTGTTGATGCTGAGTTGTGTTCCACAATGGGCTTGTTTCAACACCTTCTCAAAGAAAACAAAACAACCAATGAAATCGCAGTTCGGAGAGCGTGACGTTTTAAAAAACAAATGAGCTTGTTTCAACACTTCGTCAAAGAAAACAAAACAACCAATGAAATCGCAGAATGGAGAGTGTGACGTCTTTCATAAGAAATATTCCCATTTGGAAACATGCAATTCCAGGACATTATATTTCGACGGGTTAGGTTGCATCATCGTCGCATTACTACAGGAAGGCTATTGGCGACGGGCATCATGATTGAAGAGTACAAGGGAAAAATAACTTCATTGCCTAGGAATCTGTCTGCATCAGGATTCTTTGGCAACACTAGCGAGTCATCGCCTAAACTGGTGTAATTAAACAGGTTACTAACTTTGTTTTTCTACCCCGGCAACCCTGATTCACGCCAGAGATCAGTGGACACCAAGTCTCACGTTTGTACTGCGAAAGAAGAACAGAGAAAAAATACCCGGTTTCTTGTCGCCAATGTCTGCCAAGCACACCAGAATACGGGAATATTCCTATGCAATGAAGTTGTTTTTCCCCTGTACTATTCAATTTAGAGCCACAATCAAGTACCAGAGTCGACACCTGATGAGAAAGCACTCAGTGCAACTTTTAACTTTTGAGCATATTTAATGTGCACTCCCTCTCTCAGGGTATTATTAGTCTTTTTAGCTGCACAGACCATTTATAAGTCGTCAGTTGTTTTGGCAATGTCCGGACCCGAACCTGAGAATTTTCGCTTGCAAGGCGAATCCATATCGACTGGACTCCCAAAGGCCCAGATTCATTGTACACGAAATCGTTCTCCACATATTATTTGGATTTGGTATGGGTTTTTGTGTAGATATTGCACAATCTGTTTATGTGAGACATAGCGGTGTTGAAGCTGGTACTAACCAATAAATTACATTATATAAGTTAATTGAAAATAGAGTATCAAATGCGCAAATACTGCAGGGCAAAACCATGAAAAGTTGAACATCGCGGTTGAATGTTTTTTTTTTCTTTAGTTGAGTGTCACATTATTAGTGAGATACATTGAGAGTTGTAAATTTAAAACATTTTTTTTCTTTGCTCTAAAATATTAAATGTACCAGTGCATATTTATTTGTACTCTTACTGTGTTCTTTAAATTCATACCCCCCCCTTTTTTTTTTAAAAAAAAAGTGGCTGTAACAATAACAGTAGCAGACTTTTATTTTATAAGAGTAACTACGTTTTCCCCTTATTTTAGATACGTAGCAATTAAAATAAACAAAAACTGTGGCTTTTTATCAAGCCATCTTTCCTTTCTAGAATATAAAATTTTATTCTGTATTTAGGATACAACAATAATTAATACAAAGTGTTAAAAATCTTGCTTCTTTTTACTTTTACACGAGTAACCACGCTTTAGGATGATAAATATCTAAAACTAGTATAATGAGTACATCCCGTTTAATTTTTTACATAAATATAAATTGCAGACTTTCTACTACATCCGCGTCTGATCGTACATTCATTTTGGGTCAGGTCGGAAACATCAGAAAAGAGAAAAGGGATGATTTTTAATGAGATTAAATAGTATTACAAAATATTTTAATATAATTTATTATTTTTATTCCAATTTTATGATGCTTTCATCCCAATGTTTAGTGCAATAAATTCGTGGTCAGACTATAGCTACGTCAATGATTGTAGATTTTTTTGCAGATAAAATTATTCTAAAGATTCACATACAAATATTCTTTTAACTAATAGCTAGGATTGTAACCGGATCTTTCCTCCATGTCAAAGTAGAACCACTAATGTTCATGCACTGACTTAAACTCAAGTATAAGGCTGTAGGAAGTTTTAATGTCAAAAATATTTAAATTGAAGAGCTTTGTGGACGAACGTGCTAAGTGACAAAGGGGTGAAAACAAGTTTTTAGTTTGCACCGAGATCTGTAAAAAACGCTACTTGCAAACCGTCAAATATATACTAAACTTGAATTATATGGGGAAACCTGTTATCGTTAAAGAAGTTAGTAATGTGTTCATTGACGCAAAAATCTAAATTTTTTCGAATATGTCACTTGGCACATTCTTCCACTAAGCTCTTGATTTATGGTTAGTGTTAGATTAAGAAAATGGAGGTATTGTAGTAAGTTAAATATTTGATAAATTAATATAAACTAATGCACATTAAATATATTAAAAAAAATATTTACTAAAAAAGCAATACTTTTTAAAGTAAATGCTATTTATTACTATTCAATTTTACAAAATTTATATATTTATCATATACAGATAACAGGTATTTGAAAACAAAACTTTTAATAACATTTAGCATTCTTTAATATTTATGCTTTTATGTACAATAGACAAAATATATATATATTCTAAAGCTTAAAATGAACACTTATAAAAATAGTAAGAGAGACACACATATTTATTAAAATACTTTAGTAACTAGAATTTACTCTTGTAAATTTTTACAGAATGAAATACGGAATGCCCCAACAGCTAATCGCAAGTTTTATAATAAAAATCTATATAAAATCATCAACATTTCAAAAATAAAATACAATAAAAAAAATTGCATTATTTTTAATAATCGCAATAAAACATTTTAAGGTGAAAGATAAATTATATGACATTAATCCGTTTATAAAATGCATTTTCCATTTCTCCTATACCTATATTATGTTTTCATTTTTCCCCCTGTACAAATCAATACAAGACTAAATTTTTTTATTAAACAGTTTTACCATTCAGAACTTAAGTATTCCAATTAGATATGAAATGGTCAAACATTAAGAAATGCAGGAATAGGTATGTATGGAAAAGTAAGATAGTATTTTAAGTTATTTTTACATAAACAACTAAAATTATCAATGCCTCATATTAAAAAAGAAAAGACGTTCCACATTTATATAGAAAAATAGTGACATGAAAATTCATATAAAATATGGAAAGTTTATATTTTGGTCAATATTAAAAAAGGAATGTTATTAGCATTATTTTTTTAAAAAGCAGATTTTGATGAGTGAAATCTTTGTAGACCTTGCAAAAACAGTAGATACAGAGGCAGGAACAAGAGAAACTGGAAGGCTTACAATATAAAAAAAAATGTGTAAAAAGAGCAGTGAACTTGTAACTAAGTTTAATGGGAATATTTCTAATGATGTCATGCTCTCGATACTGCGATTTTATTAGTTGGTTTGTTTTCTTTGACAAAGTGTTGAAACAAGCCCATTGATGGTGAAAGGATATTTTCATGGATTAGGAGAAAAAAAGTACATTTTATTTGTTTATTAAAATTTTGTAGCTTGAAACAAGTCACTTGAGCTAAAAACAAGTTAAACAATATTTTTCGGGGGACCAATCAAAAGAAAAAGTTATTTACGAACTTGAAGTTGAATTGGTGTTTATAATCAAATGCAATATAATTAATTTATGAGATTGGCAAAATCGTATAATTAATAATAGCAAGTGATAGTTTGTGGAAAATCACCGTTTGCTTCAGTTAATTTGATAGCAATATGAGATATGGTTATGATTTTAAATTTGTTTTGAAAAATCAGAACTTACAACAGTTTCCCACTTTTAAAACATTCTTAATTTATTACAATTAATAAAAATTTGATTAATTAAAAATATATAAAAATTACAACAGCCAGAAATTGGCCTGAAGGTCTCCACTTATACAACAATCAAAATTGAAGATTTAAACATCAGATAATGGCAACATTGATTCTCAGAATCTAGAACACATGGCAAGAAAGTATAAATGCAAAAAATAGTACTTTCTAAAAAAAAACTACATCACAGTGTGGTATAATATGAATTTGGCAGATGACACAAACTTGACTAGTAGTTTTTTCAGCTCTCGATCATGGGCGATTTCTGGCGGGGCCTTTGTGGAAGCTCGGGTGGAGAATCAGAATCATTACTGGTTGGAGTAGAATTAGAATTGGGAGAAATAGAACTTTCTTTGAGGGGTAATGGTGGAGGGGGCTGTGAAAAGGTATTTCAAATGTATCATTAAAAAATATCAAAATTAAACAAATTTAATGCAGATATTTTTTTGTAACAAAACATTAGATTTGCAAAAGTTTACGAATATTAATGAAACTTAACTTTTTTAAAACCCCTTAATGATCGGATATTTTTCAAGAAAACGACCATAAAAGCTTATTTTTTTTAACCCTAAAGACTATATAATAATATATATGTGCATGAACAATATGTAAATTCATTAAAATTTTTTTTAAACAATTTCTTGGAAAAGCTAACAACTTTACAACATCATTTTCATGGGAGAGAGAAGGAGGGGGTTAATAAAAGTTCATTCTTGTGATTAATTTAACTTGGACCAAAATAACTATTTTTTTCTTGCAGTTAGACCCAATAAAATTTAACTGAACTTATTAAATTAGCACATGATAAATCACATAAATTTAGAACTTTTCTTAAAAACGCTACATAGTACTTACTTTATTTTTAGCCCGCAAAGTCAACGTAACCGAATTTTTTCTGGGAGGACCGCAGAACTGCATGTCCTCTGTGATATTTGTGTAATCAGAGTAGGCCTGTTTCTGCGGCAGAGGGGGAGGCTTCTCCTCACTAATTTCAAGGGACATGGTCGAAGGGGTTGAAGGAAGGGACAGAGAGTAAGTAGATTCGCTGGGAGCTAAAAAGTAATAGTAAATAAGTAAACAGTGTAAGCAAACAAAAGTTGATAGATTCCATTATTTATATCTCAATTTTATTTAAGTTACGTTCTTTAAATTTGGCATGCAAAACATTATATAATTATTAATTAATCAAAAACAGTACAGCTAAACCAAAAATTATTTTTTTAAAGAAGTTTCACTATCAAACTCTAAATAATATCCTCTCAACCTTAAGTTTTATTTTCCCAAAATAATAGACTGCTAATCACAGGATATAAGTATATAACATACAAAAATATTTTTTTAAAGAAGTTTCACTATCATATATAAGTATATAACACTATCATCATATATAAGTATATAACATTTAAAATTGTGTCTTATTTTTTTCTAAACCTGGATAGCTTTCTCTAGAATTGCCCTATTGTAAAATATTTAAAATCTGCCTAAGTTCGGGGACTGCAATTTAGCAGATTTCTGAGTGTTGACAAATACTCAACAGAAACAGCTATTTTTTAGTTTTGAATGAAGAAAACTAATAAAATTCTGCTATAAAATAAAAGTAATATAGACTAGTATAAATGCTCAATTGAATATGTTAGTAAAACAATAACTTAATTGTGGGCAAATACTGATTTACATATTTTAAACATTTCATTTATTTATCCAACTTTTAAAAATTAAAGTTAGAATTTCTGTTTTTTTCCATAATGAGATAATCAGTTGCTAGAATGATCAGCATAATATTGAAATTGTTTTAGGGATAATTATTGGTATATCTTTTGGATGCAAGGGGATTGAAGTTTGCATTCCGCCAGATTTGCGGAAATCTCATGTCAACCAGCAATACTAACTGTACAGTCAGTAATACTAATACAACAATACTAATTGTACAGTAACTGATTACAATAAGTTGCAATTACATATACTCATTCAGTTAGAAATACTAATAAAACAATACTAATAATAATTGTTCAGTCAGTAACACTAATACCATAGGTTGCACTTAAATCTATTCATTCAGTCAGTAATAATACAACAATACTAATTGTACAGTCAGTAACACTAATGCACTTACATCTACTCATTCCTGTTGGGGATGGAGTCTGATGTCGAAACTGACCACTAGACGGCCGGCTCAGTCGTCTTTCACTGATAACTCCTGATCTAAGGGGTCGCTGAGGAGTTAACTAGAAAGTAATTAAAATTACATTAACGAAGCTTTTTATGTAAGACTAACATTTCTCTAAAAGAAAAACAATGCTTTGCTTTCAGAGCAAGAAATATGCATGTTTTTTTTGCGTTACTTGATATTGCACTGCGAATAATAAGGTTAAAATTAAAAATAAATACTGTTATCAGGGATCTATGCAGAAGAAAGTATGGCTCCATTTAGGGACCTTTCACAAATTTCCATGACTGAAAAACAAACTCTTCACTAAATTATGCGATTGGAAAGCAGACCCTTAAAAAAATTCCGGCAGTTTTGATATTGGAAAAAGCCCCCAATTTCTATACTAGGGAACATTAGGGATTTCAATACTGGGAAACTTTGGGAACTGTGATTTTTAGTAAAAAAAATTCTATCAATTATAGAAATAAAATGCACGTTTATGAAATAAAAGTCATTAGTAATTTTTTTTTTAAAAGTTAGTATTTTGTGGCAGACATTTTAGATTAAATAACTTTTTTTAGTAAGAATTTCCGCCATTACATACAAGAAAATTGTATGCAATACAAAAAAGATTATAGCAAGAAAAAAGATAAACCAAAACCGTACAACAATAGCCCCATGCATACAATGCCTGTTATTGGAAAAGACTTAATGAGCTGTTAATTGTATCCTAGAGAGATTCATCTGTTTTAGAAAAGGTACTATATAATGGGGAAACTAATTATAAAATGCAGGAGTGCAGGCAGCTCAAATTATGATATTGAAGTCAGAGGCGTGTTTGAAAGCAGCATTTATGAGGATGCTGATTCACAAACAAAGTGTCAATAGGCAGATGGGCGAAATAAACATCTTACATAGGAGATTATGATACAACCTATTAATAATGTGTTCTAACAACTAATTTTATTTTTTATTAATGAAGAACACACATTGCAAATCAAAGATCTAATTACAGTGTTGCACTTAGAAATAACATAAATACACACTTTAAGGCTGACAAACACACTTTAAAACAGAACAAAAAACACCAACAAAGTAAAATTATAGAACATTTAAGAGTTAAAAATTAAAACATCTTGTCCTTCTCACCAATGCTCTACTAAAGATTTTCATGCTACTAAAAAATACTATGCTACTAAATAAATTTAAAAAATATTGCTTTCAAAGTAAATTATGTCTTAAAAACTATTGGGTACTGAAAAGTATATGCTGATAAACATTCAATTACTGTCAATCAAATAATAACAGGCTATATATAAATCATAATAAAATGGGATAATTTCCATCTGGATTTTAAACAAGGAGTTTCAAAAGTATTGTGCAGATGAGTGGAATATAAATCCTACCCGACAAGACACCTGAAAAGATTTGTAAAATAAAGGTATGTTTATTCACCTGTTCACTGAGCTCTATGACAGGTCCCTCCCCTTTGGGGCTTATAGGGGAGGTGTCGTACCACTGGGAGTTGGAATGTTCGCTGTTCTGCGAAGAGTATGACGGTCCAGAGCTCCGGCGCAGGGTTAACGAAGAACTCTCTCGGTTCTTTTTCCCGGAGATTTTCGAGCTTGATGAGGAGTTGGGCTTGACGAAGATGGACGTGCCTCGGATGCTAGGGCTTGACTTGGAGGATTGAGTGGAGGATATGCTGAAACAGATTGTATTTTCACTCAAAAAAATTAAACTTTTGGCGGACCCATTATCTAACAAAATAAGGACATATTTCTGGTCTTATCTTAAATTGAAAAAGATTGTTTGCAAGACTTGTGCTACTAATAAAAAGATTAAAAGGTATGCATATAGTCATTAAATACATATTAAGAATAAATAATTTTTTAATACATAGCAAATTTAATAATACATTTTAAACACTAATTTAAAAAAGGAATTAATTAAATAATGTTAGTGTTAAAAAGAAAAAAATCTAGACAAATAATATATTTAACCTTACAAATATCTTACCTAATATTAGATATCACATTTTTTCTAGGTCTGAAATAAAAATATTCATATAAAAACTGTTAGCGATTAATATACAGCACAATTAAAATTATATACAGTTATCAACATCATTAAGCATTTATGGCATACTACATTTATCTAGCATCAGAGAGTAAATTGGTTAGAAATTGATTACAATAGCTAATGTTACTATTTTACCAGTTTATTCAACTTTTTGAGATATATTACTAATATAAAACTACAAAATATGGAAAACAAAACACAATAATGGTAGAAATGTAACTAAATTTAACAGTAACTAATATGCACTTTGAGATTAGAGAATATTATAAACATGCATCAAATAAAAACAAAAGATTAAAAACAAAGTAAACTAACGATTCTTGAGTAAAGCTTGCATCTGATATTCTTTCTTCCTTAAAATTTGGTTTTGGCGGAGCAGTTTTGACACGTCGAATCATAACTGGAATGCGCTCTTGCAGTTCAGGTGGATAGTCCTGATCAAGAAAGGAAAATGAATTCAGTTCAACAAATTCAAATATGGTTTTAGACTCGCATAGTAGGCTGCACTCTGTTTTAAAGAAAAGTTGGTCCATGGTTACTGTTTTCTCTGTCAAGCATAGTTCAGAAAACATATTGAAGCATGGTTTCCAGGGAAACTAGAAGAAGGGGGGTTGACTTACAAGAGAATTTTAAATGTACAGAGAAGTCAGGAATAGTTAAGGCTGCAATTGAAACAAAAGCATGGGAATACAGCTTTCTTTACAAGATCATTAATTCGAAACATGGATTTTGTGCAACACAAGCTTTGAAAGCACTTTCTTCCCCTAACCCTTTGTGTGATTTTCCAGGAAACTGCATGAGCATCACTGTTTCTGTTTTTCCCCCCAACATACTAAGGTTTGGAAAGCAAGGTAGGTCTAGAACAACAATGCTCACAATATTTCCTGGAAAACCAGACAAGGGGGTAAAGGAAGAAAGTGCATTCGAAGCTTGTGTTGTAATCAGAAGGAGTATAGGATTGGATTACTAGCAATTCATATGTTCTAGTTGAGTCAGCTTTCCATAAACAAAGAAAAAATCTGTAATACATAGGAGAATATTACTGAGCTTCGCACTGCAATGCCACAGGTCAGTGGTTTTAATTCTGGATTGGGCAAGGTTCACTCAGCCTTTCATCCGTTAGGTGAGCAATAAAATGGTAACCAAGCATGTTTGGTTACAAAATACTGGGATTCCATAGGAGGTTCACTTGACCAGGACATATGCTTTGCCACCCAGAGACCTTGATCAGGAGTTAAGGAGAGCTAAAATATGCACAGCTGGCCTTGGCTATGGGCTGTAGAGCCAATGAGATTAGTAGCAGTATTAGGGAACAACAACTGAAAAAATGTATAAAATACACATGAGAATAGTAAAGGTATTAAAAACTGTTACCCTTTTCCCATATTTTTCTTCAATTCCTCCTCTGAGTTTCTGGAATGTTTCCTCCATATGTTGATGGAAGGGTTTAAGGCTTTCAGGAGCCTTCAATTTATGGATTGCGATACCAGCTTCTAACAAGGGAACCTGAAAAAAAAACACATTATTACATGTGTAATGCAGTTAATAATAGGAAATTTAAATGTGATGTTTACTGGTACTTTCTTTTGTAATCAGGTCACTTAATTATTAGCTCTCTATGTCTTATTTTTAATTAAATCAAAACTTTAATAATTCTTTTTATGAGCTAAAATAATTAAAGTTAACTTACCATCAAGCAACTGCATTACTTATTACAACAAGTGTTTTATGCTTTACAAGCTAAAAATTCTTTGACTAATATTCAGTATCAATAGCAAACTTAAGTACCAATTAATGGGATTATAAAACTATAAATACTACATGTCGCCAAAAACAATTAGGTTTGTAATAGAATCTGTCACTTAACCCGCTTCCACACAACAGTGGTGTTTAACAGGTAAAAAGGCGCCAAACACAGCATTAATTCTATATTAAACATTTACATGCTAAATTTGGCTAGTTTCATTTATTTTATTTCGAAAATTTATTAATTATTACTTATCGTTTGCAAAAATTAATTTATCTTTCAAAGAATAAGTATGTAATATTCCTCGCTTTTAAATAGAATAAAAACATTTCATATCAACATACAAAAAATCTTGTAGTGAAATATATTTGATGTCATTTCAAACTGATTGATGTCTCAAAAATAAATTTATTTCAATTTATTGTCTAATAGAATTAAAATTTCTCGAGCGATTGTTGCGAATGGCAATGGTGATTTAATTCCAATAAAAATGGCTTCCTATGCATTTTAAATGAGCATCAAATTTTGCAGTTTTTTTAAACAATTGAAGTACTTCGAATTCTTTTCTGAAATTTTCAATGTTTTCTAATTTCGATGCACTGAATTTTTTGACGTATCACGCTTGTCCGTAGCATTTGTAGTTTGGGCTATCAAAGTGGGTGATGGACAGACTGAACGATTATAATACCTTCCACTTTTTACGTTATAAACGTAGTGTAGAAGCTAATCAAAGTAACCTACCTGACGAGCAATCACATCTTTAAGCTTTTGTATGCCTTCAACGTCTTTTCTTGTATTATGAGCCAAAGAATATTCTTCCGTGAAAAATGCCTAGAATGTGTAAAAATTAAGTGTTTCAATCAAACAGATTTTTCTAAAAGTTTATAAAGTGTATGCAAATAGCTATAATTGTACTGTTAATTTTTTTGTAGTACCAATGTAAAACAAATTGCCGGGGAAATATCAGTAAAATAGCAAACGATTGAATCAGGTTATAGTTTAAATACAAAACTTTCATTTTTCTTTTAAGATACAACAATTGCACTAAGCATGGTTTGGAAATGAAGTAAAAATATTAATTGTCAAGTACATTGAGTGAATTTTCCAAAGGGCTTCACCCTAGTCATCTAAAGCTGCATTATATTCTTAATTAACAATAAAGCCATTAGGAATGAATATTATTTTTTTCTCTCTCGGATACCATAAAAAGATCAGGTAACTCTTTGAATGCTTAAAATATAGCAAGTTAAAAAAGAGGAAAAAACTAGCATACAAAAAAAATTAAAGAAAATGTATATAAATGTATGTATATAAAGAAAAAATATATATCTGCAGACCTGCAATTTGGCTGCAAGCAAGAAATGTTAGTGCATCTATTGTTTTTGCAGTCTAGGCTTGCTAATTTTCGATGTGCCAAAGACTCTTTCCCACATCAAAGGTTGGAGGTTAAATGGGTTTCACTCCTAGTTTTCCCACTACCTTTGCTCTCGGTCACACTCTCGAAGCAGATGCCAAACAACTTCAGGCAATAGCGCAACATATTTCAAAGCCAATAAACCCTTCTTTGGTGATATAAAGCCTTTGGCATCTGATACTTGAAAATGAGCAAGCATGGGTTGCATTCTTTTGTTTAGTTCAAGAACTGATAGGTGTCCTCAAACCCAAACCTTACTTGAAAGTTACCAAACCTTAAGTGAAGTGTGACAGCTGAGAACATTACGGTTATCATTAAATAAGTTATCAGTAATAAATTTGAAAGTTTCATTCAATAAACCAAATTAACAAAAAAAAATATGCTTATTAATTAAAAAACTAGGACTGAAGCTAAATTTGTGTACTTGGACAGATAACACTGTATTCAATATAAATTAATAAGTTGGTTCTTAACCTAGATTTTCCGCATCATAAAAGAATGAAAGTTGATGGTAAGACCATATTAATTTAATTACTCTGAATACAGCATTGTGTTTACAAAAATTAAATAATTACATTTATAAACTATAGTTCTCTGAAAATAAAGGTTGTATATTTTTTTTATCGATGCTTTTTTAAGTTCCTAGCAATCATAATTCTTGCCAACATTTCAACTTTACTTAAAATAGACAAGCCATACTTAAATAGTTACCTTTTCGTAATTGATGATCCCCCCCATGACAGCAGCATCCACCACCCCGTTGAGCAGCATACTCAAAGGATTGATGGGCAGCAGTGGGTTGGCTCTGTGCTGCAGGACTAGGCTCAGGATTCTGCGGTTGGTCATCTCCATCGTCTCGATGGCGTTCTCCAGGGGGCTGATTTCAATGGACTGCTGGCTGGTGACCGGGAACCAGCGCAGGATTCCGGGGAGGGGGTAGGTGGTGACCAGGTTGGTGCGTTCCAGCCACATGGTGGCAAACTCATTGTCAGAGTCCTTCTCGCCCTTGCGCATGGGGCGGGAGTAGGTGAATTTTTGCACCTCGTTCACCTTCAAAAAATGATGTGTCAATCAGTTATTTGTTGGAGGTTAATATTTGAAGAGTACAGGGCAAAAAAAAACCCACTTCATTACGTTGAAATCCTTCTGTATGCTTTTGTGCTTGGTGGACATTGGCAACAGGAAACTGGTATTCTTTAAGTTCTTCTTTCGAGGTACAAACCAGTGACTTGTGTCCACTTATCTCTGGCGTGAATCAGGGTTGCCACGAGAGAAAAACAAAGTGAGTAACCGGTTTCCTTACACCAGTTTAGGCGATGACTCGCTATTGTTGCCAAAAAATCCTGATGCAGACAGATTCCTATGCAATGAAGTTCTTTTTACCCTGTACTCTTCATTTTCATAATAGTTAATTTCCCCTCTAAAACTTAATCCAGCCCGGCTAAATTAAACCACTTTTTTAGTAATCTGCTAATGTGTTAAATTAATTTGTGCAATATTTATTTTTATTTTCTGTTCATATACTTCTACAAATTTGTCTGCATATACAATATATTTATAAACAATATTTTTGCCGATTTAATGAATTGTTCTATTCTAGCTTATTTCAATGTCTGATTATTTGGCTTGGTTGTTTTTGATATCTAATATTAAAGTTGGGGCTAGGCATCATCAACTAGTTTACTTTATTAGTTAAAAATACCCAATTCCAGCCCTTGCCAGAGAGTAATTACTTTAGCATAGAGGGTTTAGAATTGAACTTGGTGAGATAAGTTGAATTGTTGTTGCACTAGAGCAACACGAGGGCTGTTGGCGATTGGCGTCATAATTTAGAACACCGAGAATTTAGCTGGCAAGCAAGAGGTCCCGTTCAATTCTTTAAATCATAACATATTTCTTCAAGCAAAATGCAAAAGGTTATTGCACTGGAGATGGACTTCGAAATGTTTATTATTTAAGGTTTTCTGTATTCTTTGTATTGCTACAGAAGTCTAGAGATCTTTATAAGAAAATAAATATTGTTTATTTTATAAAGTTTTTTTTAAATCCTACGACCGTCACAGCATCTCTGCCATCAGTTGACGAGCAGCCCAATAAAAAAAAGAAACAGTGCAAAAGTCTTATTTATAAAGTGATAATTTAGAACAATTGTTTTCTATGCATTAGACCTTTAATTATGTTTAAAAAAAAAGGTTAGTTTAAAAAAAGGGCTTAAAAGGCGGTATTATTGAGCCATACCTTATAGTACTTAAGAATCTGGTCATGGACAGTTCGATTTCGGAACCTGTCTCTCTCGTGCATGACTGGCTCGACTTTGTTAACTTGCAGATACTGATCTTTGGACTCTGTGATGTCTTCGCCAGGAGGGGACAGTTTCGTCATTAGTTTGGCCAACGGATACTGGTTCAATAGTCTGCTGCTAAAGTCGCTGAGTGGTTCATAAGCATTGCCACGGTAGACAAACACTCGGTTTTGTAGGAAAGGTGGAAAGCCCCGGCCAAAGTAGGCTACTCGGAAGTATTCAGGTTCTGGCCGTACCTGGAAAAACAAATGTTTAGTTTTATGGTTTTGGGTTATAGACTTTGGGGTTGGTTTACATATATTGCTTAATTATTATAGAAGATAAAATAAACATTTCAAAGTAGATTAAAAAATACATTTGGCACTAATACAAAAAGTTATAAAGTACATATAAATATTCATGTAACTTTTAACTATAGAACTTAGAAAATTGGTCTGCATTTGAAAAAAAATTAAGTTTTTTTAGTTTTGTAAAGACGTTTTGATGAAATTAACTAAGGATTTTTTTAAAATAAACTTTAATTAGCAGAAATTACACATTAATTTCTAGTACAGCATTTGTTAATACACCTTTACTTCATACATATCCTAGACCACCAACATAATTACTAAACAACTATAAAGATATTTAAAAAAAACCAATCAAGTTTTCATAAAAAAACTCACCTGCTTCATAATACTATCATAAAACTCTGCCATCCTCTTCAAAAGCGTACTGAGCTGAATATAATCGAAGACTTCATTCTCGTACTGCGTTGCCAGCTCTTTGCACAGCGCCAGACCCGTTTCCCACAGCTTCCCTTTGTCGAAGTAATCTAAAATGTCATAGTAGAGGCACTCCTTCAGCTCACGGTGCGTTTCACAGCTCGGGTGTTTATCGTTCTTCAGAAGTTGAGAGAGCGGCTCATCGCTCCAGCGCAGCAGTTTTGCGTGGAGTTTGAGGGTGAAGGCGGCTTCCACGTAGTTCTCACATTCAAGATGGAGGTCGCAAAGTTTGTACAGGTAGCGGATGTACATCTCGCGGCGGTTGATTTCGTGGTAGAACTCCTACAAAATGAAAGCAGTATTGATGGAGTTGTTTCACATGCGGATGGCAACAGCTAAAACGGTGTGTTGTCATTTGTTGCCTGGAATTACTTATGTTTCGGTATTCGAAAAAGAGTTTTCTAAGAATAATTTTACTTATTAAATTTTATAAATGCCAACTTGTTGTTATGCTGTTGGTTGTTCAAAACATTTGTTAAAGAAAGCTTGCATAGAAAGAATTTTTTTCTCTCATCTATATCGGTCATTTTGAGAGTGAAACCGAAACAACCAATGAAATCCAGTACAGATAAAAATGAAAACAAGAGCGTTACATCATCTGAAACATTCCTATAGTGTGTATGTGTTGCTGAATTGGCCTGAACCACAAAATAAGCATGGACAATATAACACAAAAGTTTGTAGATAATATATTTATGGAAAGGTATATAACACAAAAGTTTTAATTACATGAGGAAACTGTATTAATACCACAATTGAACACAGAAACAAAGCAAAAGGAATAGAATTATCAAACATGGAGAAATAACTAAAAATATGCTGTGGTGGATGTGGATCCATTCGTTAAGTGCACTTCCATAAAAGAAAAAGTGCTATAAATACAAGCAGGAATGCATAATGAAAAAGATGCAAGTGAGATTTGCTGAAATGTTTTATATTTGCGAAGCAAGTTTCACCGATTGTGCTGGACAACCACATCAAGTTATACATTTTAATTAAAAACAACTTTTTAAAGTGATGTATGACAGCTGAAAACAATATAGCAGCATTAGTCTAAGTCATTAGTAAATAAATTTGAAAGTTGCATTTAGTTTAATCCAAATTAACAAAAATATTATGCTTATTGATTAAAAACTATGACCGCATCCAAATTTGTCTTCTGTGTACTTGGATAGATAACATTGTATTAATTAAGCTGGTTCTTAAAACATCTTTCCTCATCCCTTAATACAATGAAAGATGATTGTAAGAACCATATTAATTTAATTACATTAATAAACTATAGTTTTTACTCAAAAAATGAAGGTTGCATATATTTTTTAATTAATATAATTTTTTGCAAAAATATGTCATCCACCTGAGAGACCGAAACTGGGGCTTGAAAACACATGGGCCGGGCCGAAACAGGGGCTTGAAGTCATCCGTAGATAAACATGAAATCCAGTAAGAAGAGCCGTTAAAAAATTGACACGAATTCGGTTTCTACTTTCAATTTGAAAGAAACTTTAGAGCGAGCAAAAATTAATTATAAACACGAAATATCAAGAGGTTTTAATTTGTAGGATTGTTATTTGACTATCGTTATTTTATTTCATTTATTGATTGTAGAATGATTACCACATTTGGATTTTTAAATTTTAAATATTGCCAAAAGTCGCCAATGAACAGACCGACCATTTTATTACAGCTGTGTCAAAAACAAATCACCGTTATTAAAGGTTAACCCGTGCGACGCCGGGTTTAGAAAGCTAGTCAAAAATTAAACTAATTCTGATTGTTTGAAAATGTATGTCATTTGAAATGAATTTAATTTGAAATTTATGCAGTGAAAACAACCATGGATGTTTGCCCATTTTCAGGCCGTTTGGAAGGTTAAGTATCAGAAACTGTCAATGCCATATTGGACAAAAGACAAAGAAACCTTTTCTCAAAAAAACATAAGTTCACCAACATAGTTTTTGAGAAGTATTTCGACAGAAACACATGCAAGAATTCTAAAAAAACATGAGCAATTGTACCAAAAGGTTGACTGTGCAACTCATCCTGTTTTCCTTGTTTTCATCTGTCACAATCATCCTGTATTCAAGAAGCCTCTTCATTAGGCGGACGACAGTTCGCACGAATCCCATTCCTTTCTCATGCATGGTCTGGTGATTCTCACACAGGCGGCTAACACTGTATGAAATAGAGTAAAACCCGGTTATAGCGTCATTCAAGGGACCATGATGTTCATGACATTATAAATAAAATTGATGAGGGAAATCATTGTTAATCAAAGTTATAAAAAGTCATCTATTGAATACATGTTAAGCCTATGTGCTAATAGTTGTAGGTTAATCAAAATATTTTGTAAATAGTAGTGAAGGACAATTTAAAAAAAAAATCTCTAAGAAGGCACTTTGGATATCATGTAAACGTATATTTCTAGCGCTATAACCGAGGCCCAAATTAAAAATTGCTGTTATAATCAAGTTATTATAACATTAATAATTGGTAAGTAATATTGAGTAATTCAACGGGCCGATTGTTTCTTGCGTTTTGAACGATGCTGTTGTAACAGCGTTTGACAGCATTTATGTATTTTTCCTGTATCTATAAACTTACATGTAGAGCACGATAACTACTACCTAGAATATTCTGATATGCATTAAACTACAGCAGATTAGTAGAAAAAGCACACTTAACTTCTACACCATTTAAAAATAGTTTAACTGAAGTAATAAGATAAAATGATTGGAGAGTTAAAAAAGAACACACAAAAACAGTTATTGACAAAATAAGCAGCTTAAGCTTGAATTAAGTTTACAGTACTTGTCCCATTCAAATGGTGATTTTGTCATATTAGCTTCGTTTAGTTTTAAAATGGATGAGGAGTATAATGTGACTTACATTTCTAAAAACAAGTCTTTGTATTCCTCATCTCCCCTTCCACCTTCAACTAACATGTCCAACTGGGTGATCATTTCATGTTCAAACTGAAAAGAACAAATGTACTAGCTAATTTTAACACAACTAAACTTTTAAATCGTAAATTGAACAAGCAGTTTTGAAAAATCTAAATTTTTATGTTTCTCTAATACACATAAAAATTCTTATAGGACAGAAAGACTGCATACAAATTATGAAATATAGGTATCTGATGACATAAATTTCAAATGAAACGAGAATGTAGAAAACCTGATGGTTAGAACAGAAGTTGAGAAAGACGGCTATGGACAGACAAATGGAAGACTAATTCTTCCTATTTTCCAGTACCCATTTTTCATTTTTTAAAGAAGGTAACAAAGGTAATTTTTGGAGATTTAAATATAGGTAATTTTTGGCCCACTTTAAAAAAATGGAAAATAGTTTCTATTTTTCAAAGTAGGCCAAAAATTACAACACTGAGTTAGTTGAAATTAACATCAAACCTACCTCATCAAAGTTGTACTTAATTTCCCTGTTGGACAAATACTCCTGATGGGTGGAGGAGAAGGTGGAGCCCCGATTGGAGTAAAATTCACACTGCATCATGTCAAAGAATATTGGGATGGTGGCTTTCCTCAATTCCACTTCGGGTATCAGCGTCATCTCCAAGAAGGGGCCCACCATGCCAGGGACAAAGTGAATCTGATGAAAACCTTTGGAGGAAAAGAAATCAAAGTGGTAGGTAAAAAATACACAGAAAGCTATATTACAACCATAGAGATTATAGTAAAAGTATTAGAGTGGTAGAACACGTGACCTCCAATTGCGGCGGTGGGACAGGCATGGAGCCAAGTTTAACATGACAAATTTGCCAGCGTTGCCATCTTTTTAATGAGAAAAATACTATGGCATCATCGAAAAGCGTTTCCCATATTTCTTTTATAAAGCTACAATGAAGAGTCCATAATGCAGCTAAAATATTTTTTGTAATTTTAGTATTAATCATATTTTATTCAATGAAGCCACATTATTTTTCTCATTAAAGAGATGGCAACACTGGCAAATTTACCATGATAATCTTTGCTCCATGCGCATCCCCCCACCGCAATGGGCGTCAAGCATAGATATCATAATTAAAGTATTAGATTGGCTGATCACGTGACCTCCGATGCTAACAACGGGACGCGCATGGAGGCTTTTTAACAGGGCATAATGGCCAGTGTGGCTGCCACTTTAAGGAGAAAAATACTACGAAAAAATACCATATAATTCTAAAATTACAAAAAAAAAAAAAATACTAGAAAAGGATTTAAAGTCACTAAAAATATTCCAAAATGCAGCTAGTATTTTTACAATTTTTTTTTGTAATTTCAGAATAATTCTAAAATAAATTCTAAAATTAAGTTAAAAGTTTAGTTATAAAGTTCAAAGAGTTTATAAGTATTTTAGAATAATTCTAAAAAAAAAAATATATATATATCGGAAAAATACGAGCTGCAATTTGGTATCTTTTTAGCAACTTTAAATCCTTCTCTAGTATTTTTTTTTGTAATTTTAGAATTAAATGGTATTTTTTCGTGGTATTTTTTTCCTTAAAGTGGCAGCAACACTGGCCATTATGCCCTGTTAAAAAGCCTCCATGCGCATCCCGTCGTTAGCATTGGAGGTCACATGATCAGCCAATCTAATACTTTAATTATGATATCTATGGCGTCAAGTGATCTGCCACTCTAATACTTTTACTATTATTTCTATGATTACAACATACACATGTATTGTAGGGTTAGGTAGAATTATCGTCACACTAGAGTTACATGAGGGCTATCGGCGTCGAAATTTAGAACCATAGTCAGGGTTCACACTCTATGGTAGTGAGATTCAGGAGTTTCTAAGGAGTTTTTCAGGAGTGCAGCTATGTAAATTCAGGATGTAATGAGAAATAAAATTCATTATGTTTGTTTATTATCGCATTTTAGTCCAGTAACTTTACTGTACTTTAAATGATGAAACTGGAGGAAAACAAAATCTTCTAAAGAGCATTCTGGGACATTAAATAGTACCATGATGTCCGAACTCTATTTTACTACTGCGCATGCACAGTAAACTTATTCCGAATTAAGTACGGGAGAAAAACAGCAGAAAAAGGAGAAAAACTATTTGTGTTGGCAATTTTTTCAGGAGAGAGAAAAAAAAAATCAGGAGATGAGACACACATTTCAGGAGTTATAAGGGCCCTTAGGAATAAGAAATGAAATTCAGGAGTTTTTCAGGAGGCATACGAACCCTGCATAGTCAAGTGATGAGCCGACACACGAGTAGGCACCCACACGACTTTAAAGGGTGAGATGGTACGTGGCAATACCTGAACCTCAAACTGAGTCCTTTCTTATGCAAAAACAAGAGCCTTACCAACTAGGCTCCCCAGCCCCACATGTATAGTAGAGATTTTAGAAGTACATACAAAATATCTAAGAAACTAAATATCATATAGTAGATTATGGATAGAGCAAACACTTTCAAAACCAAAGGGTTTTAGTATAACAACCATAGGTTGCTACAACAAATTTCTATAATGAAATGGTTTTGTAAAATTAATGATCCTTAAGAGGTTAATTGATAGAATTGAGTATCATACCCAAGTTGTCAATTGAGAGAATCATAAATGCTGGTTTATATAAGTTAAAAATATGTTTAGACCTTTAAAAGCATCATGGTTGCAGGCATTAGTAAAAAAAGACTAATGACTGCAAATGCCATTTAAATCTTAAAAGTGTCAGTATTTATAAAAGTGTTCATTAACTTAGTGAAAAGGTAGGCTGTTAATTATAAAAATTATAAATTTCTTTAAAGTTTCTATGATTGGATTATCAAGTGTTAAATTAGGGAAAAATTTTGCTTTAAATTTGATATGCAAGTCAGAAAAATTTGATTGTCTTAAAATTGTCTTAAAATGGTTTAAAAAAATATTTCTGCTTATTAAACTTAAAAATAAAAAAAAAAGCATGTTTTGTGTTTCATTTTAATTATAGTATATATACATAGGTAAGGTTTTTTTTTATTAAATAAAATGGTTCAAATAAAATATATTTTGATGTGTTCAAAATTATTTTTTTAAACTATATCTTTTTTGTGAAATAATTTACAGTATAATAAAAAAAAACAAGTACTACCTAAATTGAACCACATAGCTCTTATTTCGAACCCGGTTTCTCTCCTCATATCTTTATACCTATTAAGAAAGTATTTTAGTTAAAAGTTTCTCTAAGAGGCATGCAAACGTTGTAGAATTTACACTAATGACAGCAACATTTTCCAAAACAGAAAAATATGTGCAGTTTTAGAACTAGTTACTATTTTAAAGTTTAATAAAAAAATCTTTAAAAATTATTTATCAAGAGCTAGTATAAGAGCTTGTACTACTAGCAATTTATTTCACTACTCAACCTTATTTTAAAAGAGGTTTATCAAAGAGCTTAAATAAATTCAAATTATGAATGGGTTTCTATCCATTTATAATTAGATTTTTAAGTTAAACTAATGTATTTTTGTGCATGGAAACAAAGTGAAGGTTATTTTGTTATATTACCTTAGAACAATTTTATTTCTTTTGTTTTGAGAAAACATTTCTAATTGAAGGGCATCTTGAGTCAAGAACGCTATGGCACAATGAAAAAAGTTGTTCCAGACCTACAAATATTATTTTAATTTAATAATAAAAACCTTAAACATTAGCTAGTCAAATCTAAATTCGTTCCAAGGAAATCCAATATGTTGAATTCGTTACAGAAAATTTAAAGATAAAAAATATCCAACTAGAATAATGAATCTCTTTTATGTAGGGGAAAGTGGGGGCTAATAGGACAAAGGGCCAAGAGTGGTGAAATATATATATTTTTACAAATATTTCTACACCACAGCACATCAACAATTAGACTTCATCTTTTAACAAACAAAGATTAGGGATTGAAGGCATGTGTTGAAGATGGGAGAAAAGTTGTTTTTGAGAATCTAAAGTTAACATTTTATCTTTAGTTGAATTTTAAAGGATTAAATAAATACTTTTAATTAATTGAACTATATTAGATAGAAGACATATCATAGAAGGCTATATTAATTAAATACTGTGATAAAATGCATGTGGTTTTATGTAGCACCATTTATAAATAATAACACTGTGGAGTGTAATGGGACAGCAAACTGTGGGGTCAAATGGGACAACAAATAAATCTAACTTTGTTTTCTTTTTTTGAAGAAGCTATATAAATATCTAATATCTTATTCAACTAAGTTGTAAAAAACTTTTTGACCTAACTTGTACTTTGTTTTGGACACCCTATGCTACTTATTTAAATGATCAGACTTGAATTTATGAGCAAAATAATTAACTTAAAAGTGGCTGTACGACAGTTTAAGTTCCTCCTCGAGTAATTGCTCGTAAAAGTATAGTAAACAAGTACAAACACGTTCCCTGAAAAAGAAGACAAGTTTGGGATAAATTTAGAAGACAAACTAGCCTGTTCATCAAAAAACTATGAGAGCATTCTCGATTTTTAATTTTAACTTTGATTTTTCACTTTTCAGTAAGAAATAATTATTAAAAAAAATTTCATTCTATATTAATTATGTAAATAGTGTTTTCAAATTTTATTATCAGGTCCTTTTCTGGTTAATTTTCAAATTTTAATTGAGTAACCATTTACCATGTCCGGTTAGCCTTGCAGCCTGTCCTATTAAACCCAGCACATAGGGGATAATGGAAATTATATGTTTGTATAAAGTGTTTAATAACTAAAATACAAAAATGCTATAAAATATGTTGAATAATTTTTAAATAGATGAATGATAGTCTATGAGCGTGTGAAACAAACATTGAAATTCATATATTTTGGTTGAAATACAGTGATTAATAAAAATTCGTCCCATTAACCCCCACTCTCCCCTAATTTAATTTTCATTAACAGTAGTTTAATAGCACTATAACAAGTAATACTAGCAAATTTATACCGTTCTTCGCAAGGAATAAAAAATATCAAATAGATTCTAAATATGTGTACCATATACCCTGTTATAGATCATAAACTTATCATTGTTTCCGCTCGTTATAAATTATAAATCCCATTTCATTGCCTTAAAATTCCAAAATGAAAAAAATGCACTCATAAATGTCATCACAATTCCCTCATAAATACATAAAACCTTTTAGCTCATTTGGCGCGATTTGGGAAATAATTTGGCGAGAAAATAGATATAGCTACCCACACCCATTATACAGCTCTAACAAAATGACCTTCGAACAACCGACCAGCTTATAAATCTATAATAATAAAAGAAAGCCCATGTGCTGTCTGTTGTTTTGGATCGTAAAGACCTACTTATACTGCCTCAGAAATCTAAATTTAAGATAGATTCCTTAATATCAACTGTGCACTGAGGCTTTGTTCTTATATTGTCCATTTTAGAGAAAATTTGAATTCTGAAAAATACACCGCTTTCGCTTAAAACCGATCATTTTTCTCTTCCCGATGCCAGGCTGAAAAAATTAAATAAAACTTTAACGAACACATTAAAATTCAAAAATGCTGTAATTATCTTTTGCCATTACTTCAGAAACAATTCATTATTTTGAAAAATAATTTGAGTTTCAAGTGACGTAATTCGCAGTCTATTCCGGAATTTATGTTATTGATGTTTTTTCATGATTTTCGTGATGCTGTATGCATATTTAAGCATAGGTCTTTTAGCTATTACTGAATATGATGTTAATAAAGGCCACCGCACTAGACTATTAGTTTTTATGTCTATTTTTGCCATACGTTGCAACTCGCAAATTATTAACTAAATTCCCAAATAGGCATTTCTTGTAAATAATCTATAAGCTGGTCGGTTGTTCGAAAGAGCTGTATAATGGGTGTGGGTAGCTATATCTATTTTCTCGCCAAATTACTTCCCAAAACGCGCCAAATGAGCTAAAAGGTTTTATGTATTTATGAGGGAATTGTGGTGATGAGTGCATTTTATAGCGTATTTTTCATTTTGGAATTTTAAGGCAATGAAATGGATTTTATAACGAGCGGAAACAATAATAAGTTTATGATCCTATAACAGGGTATATGGTACACATATTTGGAATCTATTTGATATATTTTTTATTCCGTGCGAAGAACGGGTATAAATTTGCTAGTTATTTATAAAAGAAATTGCCTATTTGGCAAATTTTAGTTAATAATTTGGCGAGTTTGGCGACGTATTTGGCGAAAAAATAAAGACATAAAACACTAATAGCTCTAGTGCGATGGCTTTTATTAACCATCATAGTTCAGTAATAGCTTAACTATATACATTTATTGCTTAAATATGCATACATGCAGTCAACAGAAAAATCAATAAAATAAAATCATCAAATAAACCCACAATAAAATCCGGGAATGAAGACTGGCGGAATTACGTTACTTGAAACATGTCAATTATTTTTCAAATAATGAATTTAGTTTCTGAAAGTAATGAGGGAATCTATCTTAAACATTTCGAATTTCTGAGGGCAGTATAAGTAGGTCTTTTACGATCCGAATACAAACAGACAGACACACACAGACTCTTTCTTTTATTATTATAGATTAGAAAGTTCACTTACCTGAATTTCAAAAGGATTTGTGAAACGCTCTCTAATGATTACAGAAAAATGTCTCAAAGCTTTAAGGATAACACTATGGATAAAAAAAAAGTTTGTGAATTAGAATTATCGTTGAATTGAATAGACATGTATGTGTACAATCAATGATAGTTATAAAGCTTTGAAATACAAAAAAAAAAAATCTGCATAAACTTCAATTGATTAGAAAATTTAATAAGCAGTGATGGTTCTGCAAATTACCAAATTAAAAAAAATTAAATAATCTAACACTAAACATGTTTTTTTTCTTTAAGTACAACCAACATACCATTTTCATACGACCTAAACTGTTAGCAGTAAAATATAAAAACATTTTATAATTAAAAACCAAACTATAATTTATTAGAGGAATAAATTCTGAGAGTCATTCAAGATAAATCAAATATTTTCCATGAAGCTGACTACGAAACATGATCTCAGTTCATAAATTGAGTCAAATGATGAGAATATTCAGAAGACATTGAAAATGAATGCCAGCATTTTAAGAAGTTTAAAAGAAAGATAATATTTTTAGACCATTTATACAAAGCATTATTGCCAAACCCCTTCAACTGTATCACTTTGTAAACAAAATAAATAAATTACGAGTTAAGATACTATTTTTCATGAATAGCATCCGAATTCAGATCTAACTACTTAAGTTTTTCAAGGTAAAAAAATTAGAAGATAAAGAAATCTAAAGAGCTCTACCTGTTTTGCAGCATAATCATTTCATTCCAATCTGCAGGGTAGACTGCTTTGTTGAATAAATCCCTAAATACCAACAGAATTTCCATGATAAAATCCAAAAGATCTGTCTTTGTATGGAACTTGTTTATGTATTGGTTGTAGTGGTAGGGCGTCATTTGACGTAGAATGGCAATCAGAGCAGCAACCATGTTTCCCTAAGAAAGTAATAAAATTACACTACAATAATAAATATAACAAAGGGGTTCCCACCAAGAACAGAGGTAAAAAAAGTGATCATTTGAAAAAAAATAAGTGATAAAAAAAAGTTACTAAAAAAAAAAGAAATCATTGGCAAAATATTGAATCGATATACTAATATCTGAAACTCAAAGTTTGTAAGTCTGACCCCCAAAGGCTCCTTAACTACTAGACATAGAGTTTTGCAATTAACGCCAGAAGTCTTTCTAAAAGTCACATGGCAAATGTAACCAGTTTAGTTAAAAAAAACAACAATGTTCTTTAGTTTAAAGTTTTGATTATTTTAATCAATCTAAAAGACTTAACATCGGAATTGTAGCTTTTAGTTTCCATGGAAAATTAAAGCAGCAATTTTGTTTTTTGATTTTTTAATTAAGCTTTGATTAAAATTATCCATATTTGTGAAAACAATCCTGTGGTTGGATACATTTCTTTTAAATAAGAGCATGCAATAAACAGGGGCTAAATATTAGGTCGATCAACTGGTTTAAAAAGCGTTTCAGTACAAAAGCGAAGTCCGAAGCGTTTTAGTAAGCGAAAAAGTACTTTTAGTCTGTGTTAATCCAATGCAAACAAAAATGATTTTTTACTAAAAATTACTCTAGCTGTATTGAATATTTTTTTACAACCTTTTTTTTAATATGATAAATCTAGCTGTCTTACAGGGCTTTATAATATGTTTTATTGTAAAATTATTGGAAAATTTGAAAAAATATTCAAACCAATTTGTGTAACAATTGTCAAAAATAATTAATTTTATTAATCATACAAACTATTATCCAAAACATTTCAATCAGAATTTTCATATTCATTTTAACATTCATTTAGCTTAAATCCTTTTCTCTCGTATCAGGATCCGTTTCAAGATCTTTCATGTGTCCATTTTATTAGGAATGAATAAATGCTTGTACCACTCCACTACTTATCATAGTGTTTTCTCTATTAAATTACAAGGAATAATAATCCCTATGGCACTTAGAAAAAAAATCCCAGAAATCACTCTTTAGTTGGTAGTATTCTTAACCGCACGGATCTTCACAATTCAAATGCTCACAAATATCAAAACAACCGCAACAGTGTCTTTCATCTTGTCGAATAAAAGTACACACTAGTTCAAAATATGATGACGAAGATTTACAGTGGCGGTAAAATGAATTGAAACCTTATCAATGTTCGACAGTAATTAACATATATTTCATTCATTTGAAACTATATTCACTGAAACACAGATTTTTTTTAAATTTATGCTACTAAAAAATCTAAATATTTCAGAATTTATGAATGAAAGGTTAAATGGTGTAGAATAAAAGAAATAGTGACTTTTTTAGTGACTAGTCTTGACCAATAGTGACTTGGTGGGAGCCCTATATCAAAAACTCAGAACCTTATGGTTACAATTATGGTTACCGAATTATCTCTTATTGTAACTAGCATTTAAACTAGGTAATAACTAAAGAAATAAAAATAGATTAATTTGTTATAAAACCTGATTTTTAAGAGATTTAATTAGTAAAATAAAGTGTTTACAGGAGGGTTTTGTTTTCCAATCAGGCAAATGTATACAGCAGATAAGCTATAAGAGGAAAGGTTTGAAGTTCACAATTTTTGTCTCCACTTCAATATTTAGGATTAAAATTAAGTCAAATCTTGCTTGGATGACAATTAATTTAAAACTATGTTGGTGTAGAGTGTTTAAAATCCAAAAATAACAGTATTAAATTACAAAGTTAAAGGAACACTCACCATTAATGAAGTAAATTTTCGTTCCACAACACATTGAATTATCGTCCTTAATATTGATAGCATAATTTCAGAAATATCGTTATGCACCGAACGCTGTTCTCGGTCATAAAGGGAAGTCATGATGTCGCTGATGATTTTGACACAAAGCTCCATTTCGTCATTGCGTTCCAAAAGGGCCTTCGATTGGCTGCAGATCATAGGGAGGAGCACCAATCGACACTCTGGAAAACAGATCCGAATTCAAATACATAACTACGGTTACAGAGATTATCAAATGTATATTACATATTTGGTTTGAATTAACTCCTTAACGATAGGATAATTATCTAGAAAATGGTCATAAAAAGGCATATTTTTTTAATTCTGAAAATTATATATAAATATGTGTATGCACAATATATCTATTCATTTTAGCTTCCACACTATGTTTATAACGTAAAAAGCAGAAATTAGTATAATCGTTCAGTACGTCTGTCACCCACTTTTATAGCCCAAGCTACAAATGCTACAGACAAGTGCGATAGGTAAAAAAATCCAGCGCATCAAAATTAGAAGGCATTGAAAATTTCAGAAAAGAAATTCGAGTTTGAAATACTTCTAATTAAAAAAACCCTGCAAAATTTAATGCTCATTTAAAAAGCATAAGAAGCTATTTTTATTAGAATTAAATCATCATTGCCATTCACAACAGTCGCTTGAGAAACTATTTCTTTTAAATAATACATTAAAATTTATTTGTGCGACATCAGTTTGAAATGAGATCAAATATATATTTCACAAAGAGATTCTTTGATTGTATTTTGATATGAAATATTTTGCTTCTATATAAAAGGGAGGAATATTAAATATTCATTTTTTGAAATATAAATTAATTTAGCAAACGATAATTATTGAATTTTATCGTATAATTATTGAAATTTCGAAAGAAAATAATTGAAACTAGCCAAATTTAGTGTGTAAATGTTTAATATAGAATTAATACTGTGTTTGGCCTTTTTTTCAATGAGGAACCCAAACGTTGTGTGAAAGCGGGCTAAGTGACAGGTTCTGTTACACACCAGTGAAAATGAGGGAGGGAGGTTATTGGCTTTTCCTAAATGAATGTTGGCTTTTACTGGAATTTATTTTATAAATTTCAGACTAAAAACAAATTAAAAATTGAACAAGTTTAAGTGAGAAGGAAGGGATTAACGTTACAGCTACACAGGCTGGAGACACATAAAAGTGTATGCAAATTAATCAGGCATGAAAGTGCAAACTAATCAAAAAGGCTGAACACTGAATTCAATTTTTTTGCACTATCGGCGTAACGACGTAAAACCAATTAGAAATTTAGTCATATTAGTTCCTATAAAATACACACATATAAAATAATGCTTAAATAATGTAATTTAGTTTTACTTTAAAACTGTATATCTATGCCATATTAAATCATATTTAATAAAAAAACCTGATAACTAATGAATTACTCTTACTAGATAAATGTAAAATCATAACACAATTACCATTTAAGAGTTTAGATCATCCCATTACGTTGCAAGCATGGTTCTATTTATATAAAAAAAATTCAAAACTTTCAAAAAAATTCTTGACTACCTCTTTGGGATTGAAATCCCCAACTTTTGGTCTTTCAATACATATCCTTATTAACATGGTTCATACAAAGTTTAAAAAAAATTCAAACACTTTTCCAAAAAAAAAAATTCAAGGACTCGAAATTCACTAACAACCTGAATATATAAAGTTTCTATAAGTGGACACTCCATTTCTTTTAAAAATAAAAAATTGTCTAAAATCAAAAACCACAGTATAGGCCGAAGTAGAAAAAAGTTCAAACGTAAACAAAAAGTATTTTTTAATTCGAGCCGTTCCTGTGATCACGACTCACGGACACTGAGTCAGACACTTGATCAGAAGAAATATTCTGGTTGCTCGACTTGGCCTAAACTGGAGCTACAAAAGTAACGAGACACTCTTCCGATCAAACAGAGCCAGAGAACTGTCAATCATTCTTATGCAATGTGACGCCATCGGTAGGTGAAAATTACTAGGCAGCAAAATAAGTAAATCCGGAAGCTTTATCTGACTCCTCTTCTAATGGGAGATTGCAATGGCTGGTCGAGATTTAAAGAAAACTTAGTATAATCTAATCTTAATTCATCTTCACATTTTAATTAAAATTTGTATCTTCATTATAAGAATCTGTTATTTGAACTTATTGTTTATTAAAATTTAAGTTTAGTTTCACCTAATTACGGCGCAAAGAAAAAATTAACAATCGCTATAAAAAATGCATCGCAATTCTAGCGAATCGGTGGGACTATTTGTATCGCTGTTTCAGTGAATTTGCATCGCAAATTGTGACGCAATACCGCTTTAATCGGACCCTGGTTTCAAAAATGCACCACTTGTTCAAAAAATTAGCCATCGGACTCCGAAGTTAACTTAGTGAGAAATCGGTTTATCGGCTTTTAAAAATATCGGTATACCGATGGAAGCCGATGTTTTTTTTTATAAGAAAAAATAATAATATTTCGAACTCAAATTAAATGAGATCGTAACTGAGTTTATTCAGAGACGTGTTACGATGATCGCATAAGAAATATTTTCCAATTCTTAGCATAATTGCAGTTACGTCTAGTTATTTTTACAATATAGTTTTGGTTCAAAACGGATCATTGAACCAAAAAAACTTATACGAATCATAATATTTACTAGTTCGCAGCGAAATCGCACTAGTAGTGACTCTTTATTTTTATAGTTTTAATTTCAAACAGACCTACCAATCAAACTTCAACACCTCGTAATTTGTGCTTATTTTGAGGTAAAATCGTAGTCTTATCTTTATAGTTCAAGGATCAGTGAACCAAACCAGACCTCGATGCCTCGTAATTTTTGCTCGATTATTTGCGGCGAAATGGCAATAGATATAGATTCCGTTATTTTTATAGTTCAAGACGGATCGGTCAACCAAACATTGACGTCTCGTAGTGTGTTGTTTTGTCTCGCCTTGTTTGATCTTAGACCTCCCCCCTCCCCCCCCCCCATATATACGGGTCACAATTTCTCAACGGTTTTGCATCGATCTCAGGATCAGCCAAAATGAGATTAAAAAAGGCGGATTTCCGCCGAAAGGCGGAAAACTTTCATGCCTGATTAATAGAGATAATAATTCATTACATAATTTTTGGACAAATCAAATTTTGATGTTTCCACTTAAACTAAAAATCCTTTTATGAAGTTTTTTTTGTGTTTGCCTTATATGTAGCTAAAGTTTGCTTGTTCTACTGTTTGTTGGCTAATTGCACTTATATTAGTTTTAAGTTTTCATTGCAATTACAAATTAAATGAGAACTTTTAAGAATAAAAAGAGGAACATTAAATATGCAGCAGTTATAAATAAAAAAAGGAACAATTCGTTTGAACAAATAAAATACACACAAACACATATTTTGTAATACAAATAGAAACTAACCTGGAATTTGGAACAATTCACTGTGCACTAGATCATTCACACACATCATCTTTTGCTTGGTTAAGCGATCTTTAGGAACGTTATTAATAAGCTTGACTAGAATATGACTGATGGGCAATCAAAGAAAAAAACAGTTGCATTACAATCAAAGGAATTATAACATAATAATTCGGACATTTTATTTTAAAAAAAAAAAGCAGTGGAAAATTGTATATAATAGGAACTACTATTTTCTAGTACACAATAATGTAGGCTAATTTACTTTGGCACATGATAGAGTCTGCCACTAATTTGTCTCATACTTTAAATTTCAAATATAAAATTGAAAAAATGTTAATTTTAAATTCAAATGTAAAACAAATGTTGTTTCCTGTTGTTATGATTTGACTGTCTGAAATTTTTTTCAATGAATATTTCTTACGTTGGTAAGAGGTTAAAAGAGGCAATAAGTGAAATACCAAAAATATTTATTACTTACATCTTACAATGTCAACGAAAACTTATTTATACTGCCAATGTTAATATTCCAAACAAAAATTAAATTACATTATTCAAAAACGAATTTTATTGCAACTACACAACAGATCAAATATAAAAAAAAGTACAACACTTTGAATTAAATTAAAAAAGTGCTTTAAATTTCCCCAAAAATACCTGAGTTCCAGGCCATCAAACACTGAGAGTATATCCGGAATTGCGAAAGGTAAATATTTCAAACAAGCTCCTTGGACAAGCAAAGTAGAATCTGTGTCATAGACCATCATGGCAGTGATGGACTCTAACAGCTTTTTCAGCAAAATTTCGAACTCTTCTCTTCCCTTGTCCTCATTTAAACTGGAAACACAAAGAACATATGATTTGAGTCATAAATGAACATTTTCAAATATATACAGAAAACCCTTGATTACACTGGTCAACAGTAATGCGACTGAGATGAAAGTACCCAATTCTGAATGATTTCGACGTGATAAATACGAATATCACCTTCAAAAATGTTTGTTAGCTAGTTTTTGAGTAACGGTCGTTTTTTTCACTACATACGATACGGCGAAATAAATGGGCGCACCAAACGCAAAATAAATTAGTCAATTTAGTTTACAGGAATCCTCGGAATTTTCACTCATACAGGTTTTAGTTGATATTATCAACCTAAATGTGGGAGGAGATGATAAGTTTCAAGGATTTTGCACCCATATTAGCAGCTTAATACCCCTTCGTTAAGTAGAATCGTTCTCGCGTCAAGAGGTGGAGAAAAAAAGAGCAATAAATTCCTTGTATTTCGTCCTTGGTTGTTTTAAAAGCTGTAGAATATCAAAAATTAGTTTTAGTGATAAATTTATAACTGTAATTCCTTGTAAATGCATTAATAGCGCTAATAACTTTTGTTAAAAAAACGGCAAAGTATCACTTTCTGCACACAAAAAAGGAGCATCACTGCAAGTTAAGTGTTTCATTTGTAGTGTGGTTACAAGATAGGGGGCCAGGAAAAATGATGGGCCCCTCAAGTATGTTGTTAGACTAGTTTTTTTTAGCAAATTTATCACTTTGGCTTCATGGGTGGAAAAAAGGTAATGTCATTTTCTGGGAAGAAAAATGAATGCCCTTTTATGGAAGGAAAGATAATGCCATTTTATGATTAGGAGGAAACCAAAAAATCATGTTAATGACTGTAATTTCTGCATAATCTCATCATTTAAAGGAGGTGTTATTTAGAAAAAGATAAATAGCCTAACATTCCTAGTACTCTGCGTCCGGTCCAACATGGCAAAGGACTCCCTGCTTCAAAGTCTCCAACATTTTTTTTTAGTTTTAATGAAGATAATGGCCATGCTTCTGATAAACATGCTACAGCTTCCAAAAACAACCATGGACGAAAAGCAAGGAATTTATTGCTCTTTTTTCTGCATCTATTGACATGAGAACGATTCTACTGAACGAAGGGGTATTAAGCTGCTAATATGGGTGCTAAAACCTTGAAACTTATCATCTCCTCCCACTTTTATGCTGATAATATCAAATAAAGCCTGTATGAGCAAAAATCCGGAGGGTTTCTGTAAGGAAAATTGACTGTAATTTATTTTGCGTTTGGTGCGCCCATTAATTTCTTCGTATCCTATGTAACGGAAAAAACAACCGTAACTTAAAAACTAGAGCTAACAAACATTTTTTAAGGTGATATTCGTGTTTAGCATGTTGAAATCATTCAGAATTGGGTACTTTCATCTAAGTCGCAGAAAATTTTGTTGTCCAGTGTTATCTGCGTCATTGGCATCTCTGTGGATAAACAGATTTGTGGATAATCCACAAAAGAAAAGTAATATTATAGAAGAGAAGAAAGTCTGGTGGGGCAACAAGCAAAACAGTTAAAAAATACGAACCACCCCTTCATATAGATTGTGACGCACAGTGCTGTGGTTTTTCCAAGATCAGTACAGCAGAACAAAGGGCCTTTGCTAACGCAATGTAAGTTTCAAATATTTTTTTTTAAAGCATCTCACATTGAACGTTGACTTTCATTTCTCCGATAAATTCTTTAAACGGGTGGGTGATCGTAGATGGGCCACGAATAATTCACAAAGTGTATAATCCACCTGCACAGATAATCTAAAGTTTACCGTATAATTAAAAAAAAAAGAAAAGCCATAAAGGGCCATTCCATATTAACATAAACCGCAAGCTCAGTATAATAATAAAACTGTTCTTTTAATTAGAAACTCTTGTTATTTACTGTTGATATACCCAAGACAAGACTAAAACAAACACATTTGGCAAAAGTAAAAAAAGAAAAAGCAACACATAAATAATAAAAAATTATTACAAACTGATTATTTTGCCTGGGATTGTGTTGATCACACGCTTATTTTAACCAGGGGTTTCTTATTGTATTTTGTACTGGTATTGAATTGCTTTATTTATCAATTAAATATTTGGACTTCATAAAAACTTTATTTCAATTTACATGAAGCAATTATTTTTCAGGGAAATTGAGTTAAAAGCATGGATGAGTTTTTTGGTAAAGTACTGTTACTATGCTGGTCGCAGCTCAAACTGCATTATTATTTTTTAATATATTTATAATTTACTGATTTAGTTTATTGATAGTGTTTTTCTTAACTGTATACTAATATAACGTAACAAATTTTTTACAAAAATTAAAGACATTTACTGAACAATAATCAAAAACAAAGAGTTGAAAGCATTAAGAATGTTACATTGGTGTAACTATGGAAGGACCCTAAAATAAAATAATAATGCATAAAGGAAATTTAAAACATTTTAAAAAATAAGTTTTAGAGAAGTTAATTTGGAAACCAAAATAAAGAAATAATAAAAATTAAAAAATAGATCAAAGACTTACGCTGCAAATAGCTGACGAGACCTCACAATAAATTTGAAAATATATTCAATGGACTTCATTGTGCGCAGGAGAGTTTCATGGGTATCTTTTTGAAGAGCGCTGTCCACAAAGTACTTCAAAACCACAATTAATTTGCTGGGGAAAAAAATTCAAAGATGCATATTACAACATTGATGAATTGTCATTTTGGAAAGCAGTTGATGGTGCTCTTTTTTGCAACAACTAAAACATGATGGATTATTCAGAGGATATCTACAACTTTGCACATGAAGAAAACTTCTTGGTGCAAATAGTTCTATTATACCAAAATGCTTTGCAGGTCCTGTCTTAACAAAACAAATATAACAAAGCGAACCCCCGCCCCCATTTTCCCACTCACATATTCCCAGAACTGCCAACCTCAAAATTTCCAAAAGAGTGCAATAAATTTAAAAGGTTTATCGTTTCTTGACATTTTAACATAGTAATACCTGAAAAAAACTCAAATTATATCTTTGTGAAACACATGGTTATATTTTTAAGGAAAAGTGGCAGATTGCAATGGCGGAATACAAATTTAAATCTTTCTACATCCAATAGATATTTAAATATTTTGCCCTAAAAATTATTTTTAAGTTCAGATTATCACTTTAGCAGACAAAATGCTTAATTATGAATCGAAAATCATTTACAAATTGTGAATGTTTCATTATTCTGATGGAGCAGGACCTGCAAAACATGCCCATTTTTTACATAATAACTATTAACTAACCAAGAATCGACATTGTTTTCTTCATGTATCCCCATGAGCGATTAGTAAAGAGTAGTAGAGTATCATTTCTGAAATTTCCGAATTTTATGAAATAATAACTTTTAGGCTGAGTTTCTAATTTTTAAAAAAATAATATTACAACTTCAAATGCATTTCATGAAAAATGGTGGTTTTTGAGTTAGGAGATAGATGTAGCAATTAAGCATTGAAAAATTGGTCAATAAAACATATTTGTTTGTTAAAACAATTATTATTGAAACATTTCTTAAATTACTTTATCTGGATAAGTAAAGTAAAAAATGTAGTATAATTTTTTTATTAAAAAAGGTTTATTAAAGATAAACTTAAAAGTTTTAAATTATTTCTCCTGTTTGAACACATAACATTTAAAATAACAGTCAAGTAAAATAAGAATATAAAATTCCTGAGAAAAGTTTTTTTTTACTTAGTCACAAAAATTATTGAAATGTAACCATACTTAGAATAAAATAATGCCACAAAAAGAAAACAAAAATATTCTTTAAAAACAGAACTATGACATTGAGGGTTTTATAAATGTGGCATATGTCAACAATAGTTACTTACTTATAAGTTAATGTCGCACTGAAATCTTTCTTTATGTATAGGTCTAAAATAGGCCTAAAATGGTGGTATTTTCTATCAGATACCAAACTGATGATGAAAATCTGTTAATAGAAATTGTAGCTTATATGATTATGTGATTTAGAACTTCAATGAATTGAGTAATTTTGTGGAATTTCTAAACATTTGTTAAATTAAATCAATTTTTTAAAAGAAAAATTTAAGTAACATGAAATAGATTCATATAAAAATACAATAGAACTTTGATTATCCGTCACTTTTTTTATACAGAACTCTGTTAACCCACTGTCCCTAAGCCCTAATCAAAAATTTCCAAAATAAGCTAATTCTATCCTTTGTTCACAAAATAAGCCAGGCTCAGAAATCCATGGCGAAAAGTGAGCAATCTTTGGGGATACGGAAATCAGCAAACTTCCACGATTCAAAAATCGTAATTCTCCGGTATCCACTTTTTTTAAACAGAACTCTGTTAACCCACCGTCCCTAATCCAAATAAATTTTTTTTTTAAATAAGGTAATTCTATCCTTTGTTCACAAAATAAGCCAGGCTCAGAAATCCATGGCGAAAAGTGAGCAATCTTTGGCGATACGGAAATCAGCAAACTTCCACGATTCAAAAATCGTAATTCTCCGGGATTCTTAAATCAATAGATTCCGGCGTTTATGAGGAAAACTGTGGTTATTTTAAGATAGGAAACTTCAGCAACTCAAAAAAGTAAAAACGTTTTTCTAGCAATCATAAATTTTTGAAAAAATCCCTGAATCGTTTAAAGTTGTGAGACTACAAGTGATATCTATAGATACAATAAAACAAACAAAAAGCACTTTTCGCAGAACTCTGCTCAGATATTTAAAAAAATAATAGAAATTCCAAATAATGTTTTAGAACTTCCTTTTTGCCAGAAAGTTTCAATTTTAAAGATAACTAAAAAGTAAAATTCAATGTTTACAACTGCAAAATCAGCAAGGATATCGGACATTAGCGAATTTTAGGTCCACAGACTTTCGGCGGTCTTCTGTACTATAAGTTTTACTATTTAATGAAAATTCTCCATTATCCGGAATTTTTGATTATCCAACCTACCTCCGGTCCAATTGGATCGGATAATCAAGGTTCTACTGTATCAATAAAACTTCATAAATAAGTTAAAAACAATGAAATATATTCGATGCATGCAAATATATAAATATAATTAAATGGTTACATACCAATGCTTCAAATACTAAATTGTCATAAAGTTCAGAGTCAGAATTCTGCATAAGAATATTAAACAAGGCATCTAGGGTATCTTGCAAAAACTAAAACACAGTCACGCACATTAGAAAAAGTCTTGCAATACATATATTTTGCATAGAAAAGGCTAAATATGTTAAAGTGTACCTAATGTAAAATGCACTATAATTTGACACTTCTAAATAATGCATCCAAATATAATATAAAAACACAGGTAGACATTTTGTTAAAGAATAGCTTTTTCCTATCTTCTAGGATATCTTGCAAAAACTAAAACACAGTCACGCACATTAGAAAAATAGTCTTGCAATATATATATGTTACCGTTAAAACCCGAAATCAGCTAAAACTAGAATTAACTAGTGAGAACTAGTTTTAACTGAGGCCATTAGTTAAAACTAGTTTCCACTAGCTAA
Source organism: Oedothorax gibbosus (assembly GCA_019343175.1). Taxonomy (NCBI): domain Eukaryota; kingdom Metazoa; phylum Arthropoda; class Arachnida; order Araneae; family Linyphiidae; genus Oedothorax; species Oedothorax gibbosus. Next base: position 153,652 of record JAFNEN010000675.1, on the reverse strand, counting down.
AACTAGACCTCCCTAGCTAATATTAGTTTTGACCAATTGCATTGGTTAAAACTAGTTGTAATTAACTAGATAACTAGTTGTAATTAAACTAGAATTATCTGACATGTTTCGGATAAAAGTCGAAATAACTGCAAATGCTTGACTTTTACATTATTGTGAACATTAATTTCTTTAAAAAGTGGCAATACGTAAACTTAAAAAGATTTGTTTGTTGTTGCAAAGCGTCGTTGTTGCACGAAATTTAAGATCTGCCACTTTGCTTCATTAATTAAACATGAATCCATTATTAAAGGTTTGAAAAGACGAATTTTATAATCATATTACGACAATGTATTCTTTAAAAAACCCCGCATAGTAAAGGAGTCTTTCAATAACCATAACGCTTTCATTGCATTTCAGCAATAATTCGAATAACTAAACTAAACCTATTATCCTAAATCGCGTTATTTTCAGTTAATTCTAGTTTTATCTAATAGAGTAATAAGTTTTTTTATAATTAAATCTAGTTTGAACCAATCTATTTTGCTAAAACCAGTATTAGCTGGGGATGACTGATTTTATCTAGTGGAAACTAGTTTTAACTAATGGTCTCAGTTAAAACTAGTTCCCACTAGTTAATTCTAGTTCTAGCTGATTTCGGGTTTTAACGGTAACATATATTTGCATAGAAAAAAGGCTGATGCTTAAGTGAACCGAATGTGAAATGTCACAATTCGACGTTTCTATAAATTATGCATCCAAATATTATCAAACGCAGGTAAACATTTTGTTAAAGAATAGCTTTTACCTATCTTCTAGGATATCTTGCAAAAACTAAAACATAGTCATGCACATTATAAAAATAGTCTTGCAATATATATATTTGCATAGAAAAAAGGCTGATGCTTAAGTGAACCGAATGTGAAATGTCCTAATTTGACGTTTCTAAATTATGCATCAAAATATTATCAAACGCAGGCAAACATTTTGTTAAAGAACTACCCTTACTATTAACCAATAAAAGAGTTTCAGTTTTTGTGGATAATCATTTAAATCTAAAAGAAAGCTTACTTTGACAATCTCTTCCCCATCAACTTTCATAAGTGACAACAAATTGTTCTTCAGGTTTTCAGGATTGGATCGCCATTTAAGCAAGCCCAGTAGATCAACTAAAATCAAGTGTGGACAAAGAGAGAAGATAAAGGTGCATAAAACAATAAATGATTACATTATACACATGAATATCCTAGTTTGCTCACAACCAGTTACTTCATAGACGGACTAGGATATAATTATAAAGTAAAATTTAACTAACAAGGTATGTAAAACAATAAAAGTTTACATAATAAATATCAATAATACCTAATTTTCTCAAAGCTATTTTCACCTCAAAGACAGACTAAGTTTTAATATAAATTACAATTAATGTTAATAAAAACTACTTTTCTGGAACCATGAGATAAAGGACAATGAATAATTGAAATATATTAATAAGATAAGCTTTTTTTACACAATATATTCTGTTAGTAGCTTGAAATAAGCTCAGTAGTTTCAAATTTTATACAGCTAAAATTAATACTACTGTAGAACTTGGAAGCTGCACAAAAACAGTTCTGTTGTTTCAGTGGGGCAACCACCGGAGTAGATACAACTGGAACCCCACTTGTAACTTTTAACTGGGAGTTTAGTTGTATTATCGTCGCACTAGAGCTACACAAGGGCTATTGGCGACAGCCGTCGTAATTTAGAACCACCGGCAAGCAACGAGCCAACACCTGAATGGGCACTCAACACGACTCTTAGGAGCGACATCGTATGCAGCGTTGGACCTCTGCAGCAATCGTCAGACTTTTTTTCTTGCCTGCACTGACCGTTTATAGATTGGCACTTATTTTGGCATTCTCCAGGCCCAAACATAGGACTTTTCGCAAGAATCTTACAGACTGTGCTCTCCAGGCCCTTAGAACGAGGAGTAGGAGGTCTACACCTGAGGGGTCAACAGAATTGAGTTGCACATTCTATGTTTAGTATTTCAGGTTGGACAGCAAACCCATTTTGAAGAAATGTCAGAGTCAAATTATGGAAATAACATTAAAACTATTAATGCTCACCATTTTGAGTCAATTTTGTAGAACAAACCAAAGAACCCATATGAAAACTGTCCTTGGAGCTCAACACAAGACCATTGGATGAAATGACGTTGTTGGAGTTTTTGGAAGGGGTAGGCGGACAGTTGGCAGAAATGTACCTCTCGAGTTCGTGCCTTGTGGAGGGAAGTTTCATGTAACTGATATCATTGTCATCAAATTTCTTGTAGTCAATCTGGAAAAACAGAACGATTAAAAGCAGAAGTTGGTAAACAGAATTCTTTAATTATGGAAAGTTTCATTTCAATGAGAATTTTTAAAAAAACTGTATGATTCCACAATGAGAATTTCAATATGATAGTGTTTTTAAAAAAATGTTGAAAAGGGCTTAAAAATGCATGAGTAGATATTGCAATTAGTTATCTATCATATTTCATATCAACTACTTTGATAAGTATGATAAAATATGTAAACAGATAAAAAAAAATTTAAAAGTAAAATTGATTAGGTTTGTAATCATGCAGCAATTATAGTTAGGTGACAGCCATTAGTTATATAAGGTGTTAAGGGTGCGATATGAGATATGATAGATAATGGTTATGACACCTAACTTTATAACCCAGTTAAAAATACATATTTGGTATAAAGTTGGCTTTGTTTAAATAAAATTTATGAAGGACAAGTATCCTTATTGATTACAAAGAAACTTAAAAAGTCAACAAGTATCGTTTTAAATAGTGATACAGTCAAGAAGATTTAGGTATAGATTGTTTTTGGTGATGAGATGAATGAAAATGGTTTAAGTCATTAAGCTTTATATGGTTACGGTCATCCATAAATTATGTAAGGCATTTTGATTTATTATAAATTTTCTTATCCCCCCCTCCCCCGGTCATACTTGGCTCATCCCCTTTACCCCTATCCTAATCTCGGGCGGGATGTTTAAAAATTACTTAAATTAGTATACATATTTGCTGTAAATGCATTGGGTTTATTTTAAAATACAAGTCTGTTTCATTATTGTTCTTAAACTCTGGTTTTTAAGATTGAATAGATCATAGTCTACTAATCTCAGTGTTCCCAGTAATACCTCATTTTTTTTCCAATTGTAAATTTTTTTGTTGACAAAAAAATGACGTGATACTTGTCGAGCTCTTCTCTTCGGATTTTTTTAGATTTAGCTGAACCCTCCCCCCCCCTTGTATACATCTCACAATTGACAACCAATGAAAAAGAGCTTTAGCATGGAGAATTATATGGATTTGAACTGACCATAGAAACCACACACAATGTATACATAACATGCTTGAAAAATAATTTGATGAGGGTAAAAATTTTTTAGGCATGTAATATATTTTTTTTAATAAATTAAATAAAATTTTGTAATTATGACAAAAAACAATCTTAAAATTTTATAATACCTTATATACAAGAAGTTCATGTATTTCGTCTTTTAATGTAGTTCCATTTTCTTGCATAAGTTTGACAAAAGAAATAGCAAAGGCTTTTTCTGCCCGATCTTTAGCTAATAATAGAATGCAGAGCACATGTTAAAAAATACTATAGTAGTTTTTAAAAATAAATTAGTTTGCTTTAAAAAAAATATTAGGTTTTAAGATTACATTTATATTTAAAAATGTATTTGTCTTTTAGGTATTTTTGAAGATTTTATAAAATTTACCCACTGATATATAATGATAGCCAATGTTATGAATTTAAAGTTTTCAGACTTTTAAAATACTTTAAATAAAGCCAATACAAATAAAAAAATATATAAAATTTTAAATTAATTTTTTAATTGATAATTGTATGCACTTACCATCATTGGAAGAACGGTGTTTGAAAGTAAACTTTAAATGTGCATTGTAAAACTCTTCTATAGGAATGGCAATCTAAAACAAAAACAATAATGAAACAGATTCGGGTTATTTTGAGGAAAATAAAATTATTGTTAATTCAATTAAGAACATGAGCTTGATCAGTTTTGAGTTGCGAGAAATTTCCTTATAATAAAAGATTATTACCTTGAAAGTCTCCATCCATTTTGGTTTATCTTCATGATAATAAATAACACTTTTATATTCATTTATAGCATCAGACCCACTTCCTAAGCTTATGACATCCTGAAAAAATGTGGGTAAACTATGAGAATAAATATTATAATAATAAAATTGGGCAAAAGGTGACAGCCCACTTTTTCTTTTAAATTTTAGAAAAATACTGAGTTACATAACTATTGCTATTTGGATGCCAAATCATTGTTTTTGGTTCAGTTTTGAGAATATTAAAAGGTGTATTGGGACATGTGGAAAGGATAGACAACACAGTTTCTAATCTTATCAGACTTAAAAACTATAAATTATGCCCATAAAATATATTAACCATCCTAATTAAGCTTATTATATTTAGATATTTAATAGTTTAAGAAGGGATTATTATACAACTACAAGACAATAAAAATATACTTAGTGATGAAAGACAAATCATAGGAAATGCTTACCGAAATTAATTGTCCCTTTTCATTCAATACTTTGACAGAAACTTCAATGTTCCTGTCAGAGGACTTAGCACCCTTTGTAAACTCACCGTAAGAAATTGTTAAATACAAATCATTTCGCACATCCCCTAAAAATAACACAAAACATTTATTTTTAAAAGAAAAAAACCCTTAAAGAGTCAGTATGCAGAATTCAAAAAGAAACAAGTAGGTTTGTAGCAGAATTGTCACTTAGCCCGCTTCCACAGAACATTACTGTTAACAGGAAAAAAGGCCCCAAACTCTGTATTAATTCTATATTAAACATTTACACGCTAAATTTGGCTAGTTTCATTAATTTTCTTTCGAAAATTCAATAATTTTTACTTATCGTTTGCTAAATTAATTTATATTCAAAAGATAAATGTAATATTCCTTGCTTTTAAATAGAAGCAAAACATTTCAGATCAACATACAATCAAAAAATCTCTTTAAATATTTGATGTCATTTCAAACTAATTTATGTTGAAAAAATAAATTTCTTTTAATTTATTATTTAAAAGAAATAAAGTTTCTCAAGCGATTGTTGGAAATGGTAATGGTGATTTAATTCTAATAAAAATGGCTTCTTATGCTTTTTAAATGAGCATTAAATTTTGCAGTTTTATTAAAATAATAAATGAAGTACTTTGAATTATAATTTTTTTCTGAGATTTTCAATGGCTCCTAATTTCAATGCGCTGAATTTTTTGACGTATCACACTTGCCTTTAGCATTTGTAGTTTTGCCTATGTAAGTGGGTGACGTGACAGACCTAAAGATTATAATACCTTCCACTTTTACATTATAAACAAAGTGTGGAAGCTAAAATTTGAAAAGTATCGTACACTAATTTCACAAGGTTGGTTGAATTAACAGCACACTAGAGGTACATGAGGATACATATTAATTTTACGAAAGGATGAAATATAGGTAATGTGCTGACAAAAATTAATTTTCTGTTTCATAAAAAGTTATGTTAAAAAATTAATGCCAGTCAAATTTAAAAAAATTACAGTACTAGAAAACATGACCTTACATTATAAAGATTTTCTTTTTAAGGTCTGTCACATTTCATTCCATGAAATACATTTTGTAATGATCAAATTTCCTAAAATTATGGATACATTTTTGGTTTAATAGTACAAAAATACCAGCTAATTTGTATACACCTTAGACTTGTGCTACCATTAATCTGAAGAAATATATGCATGAAATTATGATTGCTTTATTATTATCTAGGTATATATATAATACTGTTGTGTGGCTCCCAAATTTCCTTATATTTCTAACTCTGCAATGGCAACAACCGCGTTTGTTTACACTTTCGCCTATGGTAAAGAGCAGATGCTCTTGATTTATTTTAAGCGTTATATAAGACTCATTATTAGTAAATAAAAACAACAACTTTAGGATAGAATCAGTAAATTTAACTTTAAACATGCAAAATATTAGGGACGTTTAATGCATGAAAATTTAAATTATAATTTCGATCGACTGAGCTACCTAACACTATTATTAATAAAAAAAACATGGTTTGCAGAAATCCAGTTACGTCAATATATTTGTTAACGTTCTTTCATGGTTGAAAAGGGAAAAATCCAATTGTTTTTAAACATAGTGTCTGAGCGTCGACATCTACCACGGTTTCCAATTTAGTTACAAATGGATCTTAGTCAAGCATAATATCATTTAATTCCTTGACAGTTGTATCTCCTAGCAGAAATATTTACAACCCTGTGTACAAGGAAGCTTAGTGAAAAACATTGGAAAATTTCAATGATAGTATTTTTTTTTAAATTGTAAAAAATAGTTTAAAAAATAAACTTTCATAAAAATATTCTGTAAAAATCAGAGTGGGATCAGCAGTTACAGCAAAAAAAAAAAGCAAAATAATCGTTACAAATTATGTATTCCGGATTTTTAAAAAAAGTAATAAAATCTTTTATATTTTACTTCGAGATTAATGTAATATATAATTTTTTAAAAAAAAATTCGAGCTTTAATTTGATATAAAATTTTGGAATTTTTTGAATATTTAAAAAAAAATAATAACAGAAAATTTTTTCTAAGAAAACATATTATTTAGATCGTGAAGCAATCCAAAGGGAACTGAGCAAGCAGTTCATAGGGGTTGGCGAGCGATAGTGAGCAAAGGGCGTGCCCCCTAGTTACCTAAATTATTATATTTAGGTAATAATAATAAAGTAATCATAATCCCTATTTTTTTACCTAATTTAAAACTCTTTAATTCTTTGCGTGAATACTTACCTTGTAATATTTAAAAGGATTCCAAACATCTATAAAGAGATGGCATCAAAGCAGCAAAGAAATACAATAGCATATGTATAGCTTGGACAGTAAACATGATTGAAATGGGTATTGGTTAAAATTTTAAATATTTATTAAAAAAAATATGGTAATATCTTCCAATTGTATAACTACTACACCAAGCAACATCTAAGATTCTTATTCACACACACTAGGAGGGTGGCTGGGAAGATAAAAAATGGACACGAAAAATTAACTATCTAAAACAATTCTGAAAAACATTTATAATTTAACTTTTTTTACAGCATGGAACTTTGTAAACAGACAACTCTTTTGGGTTGATGTTACCAATTGGCATTTAAACTTGAGACATGCATATTTTGAGTCTTAATTGCGTATATTTTTATAAAAATGAGTCATTTTATTGACAAGACATAAAACAAATAAGATATCTTTTCAAAATAAGTTAAGTCTTTAGTCTGGGACAGGTTACCAATCTGGCTTTTGAAAACAACAAAACCTCTCTCTCGGTAAGAAATAAACAAAAAATACGACGTATTTATTACGATTTACAGGAAAAAATGGTCATTACTAAGTAAAAAAAATAGTTTAACAGACTATTTTTAAAAAATCAGTCAAGACACAAATTGACCAGTTTCCTAAAATTGACCCATAAGTGCGTGAAGGATGTTAATCAATAAAAAATAATTGCGCTATCAGTGTCACTGCATGCCAGCCAATTTAAACATTTAATTAAATTCGTTCAGATAAAAGGTACCGCTCTCAAAAACAGCCAAAATAAGATTTATAAAAAAAGGTGGATTTCTATTGAACAGCTGATAACTTTTATGTTTGATATTAAGCATTAAATAAAAATGCACTCATTTTAATTTTAAAGTTGCATGGATGCACACCTGGTAAAATGATATCGGGAAACCCCATTTTCCGAGCAACAGCCGTTGAAGGACTGATGAGATGTGGGTTTTCTTCCTTCACTTGTTTGATGTCACCATGGAGGAGCTTCAAGCAGACCCATAGCCCTTGTCCTTTGTGCTCCTTTTGGGTCACTTCTTTGGATGTCAGAACTTTGCGCAACAGACTGTCCAGGAAGTCTCGTTCATTACATCTATGTAAAATGAACATGTGTTAAAAAAGCAAAATTCAAAAATCCAATAGTGCAAAGGATTTTGAATGATTACAACAGCTGACATCATAGTTAAAATAATATATTTGTTATGATAAAAGCAACATAAAAATAAATGTATGATTTAAAAAAAGTGACAAGTATATAGTTTTACTCTTTATTCAGTCCACATAAAATACATTTATTTAAAAATAGGCTTTAATAATAAGGATAACTTAAATATAGGTGAAATTAATAATAAATCAGAAAAAAAATTACGGGGAAATTTTTTAAAAATGTTTTATTATATGAAATTATTTTACAAATATATTTCTTGCACATATATTTCCTACTTATGCTATTTAAAACAACAAATGTCTTTAGATAAAAAAAATCACTTACTGAACAAAAGGTATGAAATATTGTTTCTCCTCATCATTGTCAAGTTTTCCATTTATAATATCAGTTATTTCCATAGCTAATAAGAAAAGAAAACAAGTTTATAGAAGGGAAATAGTGCACTTTGAAATTATCAAAACGACCACTTATCCAAGTGAGACCTAAGAAAGGTAAATAAAATGTTTAAAAATGTAAGAGGTTTACTAAATTATTAACTAAACTTAATTAACCGCCCAACTGGTATGGTAGTTTTGATACTCGCTTCTCATGCCAGTGGGCCCGCTTTCCAATTCCGGGTAAGGTGTGGATATTTGTGTTGTCCCGAGTACATGTAGAGAACGTGCTAGTTAAATCTGTGGGTCCAAGAGTCCTGTGGGCGATCAAAGCGCAATATCGCGGGTGCAGGTTGTCTGGAGAAAAAATCCCCTCCCCTCCAGCAACGTGCCTAAATTGAGGAGGAGGCGCCATCTAAAGCAGAAGTCAGACGTCCAACCCTCATGGGTGCTCAAGGCCTTACTGTATCCCTTCTGCCTTCCATACTATGCCCCGGTGGCACACGTCAACAACAACAAAACTTCATTAACAACATTGTTTAAATAAAATGTTCATTCTACTTTCATAAATCCATACTAATAATTTAAAGATTAAATATAATTAAGTTTTAATCTTATTGACTGTAAAATGCAAAAAAATATTAATTGTTCTTTTTAGGGACTGTAATAAACAATTCTATGACATGAATTTCTTACCAGCTACTCCAAATGGTCTCCTTAATCCCTCTGAAGCTTTACTTCTCTGAATGTGGGTTGCACGTTTATGATCATAATCTTTCAACTCCATAGATCCTGAGGGAAGAAAATAATTTCTTTACAAGTGTTGGAAACATTATTAGTGTTTAAAATATAAAAATGTATATATTTTATTTTTTAAATAATCAAAACATTAAAGGTAATATAATAATTTATTAAAAATAAACTTTTTAGTCAATACAAATACTATTTATTTTGCATGTATAGGAAAACTATGGTATAAAAAAAAACAGAAAATAAGATTAAAAATAAAAACTTAAGTTACCTATTCTAATAATTTGGCACACAAGAAAAGTTTTTTCTCGCACAAGATCTTTACTTCCAAGGTCCTAGAGCATAAAACATTATTTGATCTTTTTATACACAAAGAATGCTTACAATGAAATTTTATATGCAGTGTAACCCTATAAAAGGGTTCAGAAACATAACTATGCAAAAAAAAGGACAATTTTTTTTAACCCTTTAAGTTCCAGACCACATTCACAACAAAAAACTCAAAATGGGCTTGCCCGCCATTGTTTGTTTAAAGTTAAAATCTTTGGACCCAACCCAGCTGAGTGGTCCTTAAAAGGCTAATTTATTTAATACTAGCAAATTTATACCCGTTCTTCGCACGGAATAAAAAAATATCAAATAGATTCCAAATATGTGTACCATATACCCTGTTATAGGAGCATAAACTTATTGTTGTTTCCGCTCGTTATAAATTATAAAATCCGTTTCATTGCCTTAAAATTCCAAAATGAAAAATACGCTATAAAATGCACTCATAAATGTCATCACCATTCCCTCATAAATACATAAAACCTTTTAGCACATTTGGCGAGAAAAATAGATATAGCTACCCACACCCATTATACAGTTCTAACACAATGACCTTCGAACAACCGACCAGCTTATAAATTATTTATAAAAGAAATTGCCTATTTGGCGAATTTTAGTTAATAATTTGGCGAGTTTGGCAACGTATTTGGCGAAAAAATAAAGACATGAAAAACTAATAGCTCTAGTGCGATGGCCTTTATTAACCATCATAGTTCAGTAATAGCTTAACTATACATTTATTGCTTAAATATGCATACATGCAGTCAACAGAAAAATCAATGAAAAAATCATCAAATAAACCCACAATAAAATTCGGGAATGAAGACTGGCGGAATTACGTCACTTGAAACATGTCAATTATTTTTCAAATAATGAATTAAATTTTTATAAAGTAATGGCAAAAGAATAAAATAAACATTTTTAATTTTAAATGTTTTCGTTAAAAGTTTTATTTAATTTTTTCAGCCGATGGCATCAGGAAAGAGAAAAAAATGATCGGATTTGAGCGAAAGTGGTGTATTTTTTTCAGAAAATTCGAATTTTCTTCAAAAATGGAACAAATATGAAAAAACTAAGCCGCAGGTGCACACGTTAGTATTAAAGGGAATCTATCTTAAAAATTTCGAATTTCTGAGGGCAGTATAAGTAGGTCTTTTACGATCCGATAACAGACACACACACAGACAGACAGACTCTTTCTTTTATTATTATAGATTTAGCACTCAAACTAATGAGCAAGGACATAATAAAGTTAAATGAATTATAAGAAAAAGTAACTTACAGTAAATAAGACCCTCAAGTTATTCAACTGTTCAAGATCTTTGGCCAGTCCTTCTTTACTCCATTTTATTAAATAGTTCTCACTAAAATATGTGCAAAATAAATGAAATACTTGGATCAAGTTACCAAAATTAAAACAAATGTAAGAGATCATAAATAAACTGACCTACCGTTATTAATAAGCATTGTTAATATTTATTTTAATACATGAAAGTCTAAAATTGTTAATAATAAAACAAGCACCAATTTCCCTCTTATTTTTTGCTAATCATAAGAATATCAATCTATATAACATTTACAATAATCTATGAAGCTAACTTACATGACGGTTCCGGACATAATCTCAACAGGTTCGAAATCCTGACAAATCAAAAAATTAATGCCGTTATGCTTAACTAATGTGAGCCAAATAGTCATTTATGAGTATTTCCATTTGCCTAGTAATATTTCACGGCATCCACCGATAAAGTCTCATAATGATTGTTAGTTCACGGCGTTATCGGTGGATTTGGTTGCAGCTCTTGGAGGACCTGGTCAGTCCACCAAGTTCTTATGTTTGATAATTATTTTTTGAAGAAGCTGATGTTCGTGGCATTGTTGTGTCGGTATATAATGCATGTTGCGTTTGTCTTCTGTTGTTCCTTTTCGATTATTTGCTTATTAGTCCGGTCAAATTAGACAAAAAAATAGGGGTAGGTTTACAAAAATTCAAACCCAGCTAAATTTTGGTATAGATCTTTGGTAAACTATTATAAGTAAAATATCAAAAGTCCCCACCGATTCCATGTCTGCTTTTTCCGCCATCTTGAAAAAACGTTCGAAATTTCGCCCATTTCCCAGTTTTTGGCCTATAACTTTTTTCCGAAGCATTTTTGAATATAACTATTCGACACAAAGTTGTAGAAAACAAAATTTTCTTCAAAATAGGTACGAAAAGTTTCTATGTACAACAATTAGTTAAGGTGCTACGAATCAGCAAAAAAGGGTGTAAACTCGAGTGTTTCGAATTTTTTTACATTCCCTCGACTTTTTATCACCATAACTTACATAAAAATTCATTTTATCAATAAACAATGATTTTACAAGTCGTAGAAAATTTAATTTCCTATAAAATACACTGATCAAAAATAAGTTTCTTATATATTTCAAGAAGAAATTTTAAATTTACAGAAACCCCAAAAAAAGGCTATTTTCACCCGACGACACACTGTTTTATTATTTTTTTAAATGTAGCTCTTTCCCATTGTATTTTACTGTTTTTGTGAATACTAAACTTGTAGAACATAATTTTTTCTATAAAATGGTTCTTTTGTGTTTTCCATACGATGAAATGTAACGGAGCTACGTAATACGAAATATGGCGTAAAATCTTGAATTTCACCAAAAAAGTGTTTTTTACCACTGTAAATCCCAATAATTAAAAAAAAAACTTCATTTTGGTGGAACATAATTATTCTGAAACTTTTAGACATCATCATTTCTTATATTAGTAAGGTCATAAAAGTTATTTTAGATTGAATACCAAAGAATTTAGGTACATTAAAAAAAAACCCCGAAGATGTTTATTTATTCAAATGAAAAATACACGTGATTTGATAAAAGATTTCAATTTTATTTCGACAAAGAGTTTAAATAAAAAATTAAGTATTTTATGTCCTTTTAGTTTAAAGAACATCTACCAATTGAACTATGGAAAAAATATGGGAAAGTGTGTAATAGAAAATGATCAATTTTCTATTGTACACTGCATTACGTTACATTCATTACGTTTTTCAACCAATTTAAATACTGGTGTTTTACCCCTTCTGAACATTCCTGAAGTAGTATCGCAGCCAGTTATTGCACTTAAAATAAGATATGATTTTGACATTTTGGATAAGCAGATAACCTATTTGATGAATATATTTTTGATTGTTCATGAGCCTTACCAGGTTTCAAAAAATAAACAGTCTTATCAACTGGAGTTCGTGCAGTCAGTAGTATTAACAAATCGACATCTTCATCAACAACTATAGTTGTATTTGTTGCATTGAATTATTCTATTGCTGTTTCAATTATAAGGACATCAGCACCATTATCAGCTTGTTTTACTACAATGTTCGCAGTTATTAATTTTTCACATAACATTGAAATGAAGCGAGACTTGTTTTGAGTATTTGCCAGAAATTGTTGTTGGTTTGTTGGAACTGTCATGAATTGATCAAAAATGACATCAGAAGATGAAAATATTTTTATAGTTCGACGTCGTTGTTCTGCAGCTTTGGTGTTTTTCTTATATTCAGAATAACCATCAAACACTATAGTCACTCTATAACCGAAATGTCTATGTACATACTGAATGTATTTATCAAAAATAACGTTAAGTGGGCCTTCTCGATCCCATACAACGCTGTGTAGTAGATATCCTCCATTGATGATTCAAGTAGCATATGTGTTGTCAATTTCAATGTCCACTGAATTGAAAGCAATCGTAAATAGCTGACTTTTGTGTTTTACGCATTACCATCTCATCGAAGAGTGATAATGGGAAGGGAGCCAATTCATATCGAAGAAATTTTCGTGTTCATCCTCAAATGTCTAAGTAATACTCATGCGTTGAAATAATAATACAAGGTCTATAGATACTCTCTCATCATGGACTTTTACGATGCTACTCATGGTTAAAAGAGGGAGTAATTTATCAGAGCGTTTTAATTTAATATTATTGAATGTTAGTCCTATTATTTTACACATAGATGCAATCCCAACTTCACGAGCATTATGACAATTTATTTTATCATCACCGACGACTCCACTAGCAATTGATATGATCTTTTTTAACCTCAGGGATAGGATCATGTGATAAAAACCACTCAAGAAGTTTGTTGATGTCTTTAAAGTATCTCTTTACTCGTGAATCACTTGCATCTACATGCTGATCTGTAGTATACATTCTAACACCAGCGAGATCTTCCAACTTCGAATTTTGAAATGGTGATATCCCAGGAATGGTGTTTTTTTTAATGATAACACTTACCGTTTACGAGAAAAATGCAAAAACAAAACGATATTTGCGACCTTTGACATAGAATATTTTTTTAGCAGACATGGAATCGGTGAGGACTTTTGATATTTTACTTATAATAGTGTATCAAAGACCTATACCAAAATTTAGCTGTATGCCAAATTTTTGTTAATTGAAATGTCTATTTTGACCGGACGGGGTAACCATCAAATACAACTATTACCGTAGAGCCATAATGCTTAAGAATGTACTTCCGATAGTCAGTGTAAATTTCTGAAAACGTCACGTTTCGACTCCCCACCACTTTGTGGAGTAAATATCCATCATCAACAACAACTATGCAAAGATATCTTAAAAATATTTTTTTATAAAAAGCATCGATATCGTAAGATCTTTGGGGCTAAAATTATTTCCCTTCTTTTCTCTGTGTCTTTGGCAAAACATTTAATACTTTGCTCATGTTTTTCGAAAAATATGCCTAAATTCTTTGGTATTGAATCAAAAATAACGTTTAAGACATTAACTATTATAAGAAATGATGATGTCTACAAGTTTCAGAATAATTATGTTCCACTAAAATGAAGTTTTTTTTTTAATTATTGGGATTTACAGTGGTAAAAAACAATTTTTTAATGAAATGCAAGATTTTACGCCATATTTCTTATTACGTAGCTCCGTTACATTTCATCGTATGGAACACACAAAAGAACCATTTTATAGAAAAAATTATGTTCTACAAGTTTAGTATTCACAAAAACAGTAAAATACAATGGGAAAGAGCTACATTAAAAAAAAATAAAACAGTGTGTCGTCGGGTGAAAATAGCCTTTTTTTGGGGTTTCTGTAAATTTAAAATTTCTTCTTGAAATATATAAGAAACTTATTTTTGATCAGTGTATTTTATAGGAAATTAAATTTTCTACGACTTGTAAAATCATTGTTTATTGATAAAATGAAGTTTTATGTAAGTTATGGTGATAAAAAGTCGAGGGAATGTAAAAAAATTCGAAACTCTCGAGTTTACACCCTTTTTTGCTGATTCGTAGCACCTTAACTAATTGTTGTAAATAAAAACTTTTTGTACCTGTTTTGAAGAAAATTTTGTTTTCTACAACTTTGTGTCGAAAAGTTTTATTCAAAAATGCTTCGGAAAAACTGGGAAATGGGCGAAATTTCGAACGTTTTTTCAAGATGGCGGAAAAAGCAGACATGGGATCGGTGGGGACTTTTGATATTTTGTTTATAATAGTGTACTAAAGATCTGTACCAAAATTTAGCTGGGTGCGAATTTTTGTTAATTGAAATGTCTATTTTGACCGGACTATATGATGTTTTAATAAACGTTGGTTGTCTTTAAAAACAGTAGATATGTTTTATTAATTTTTACGTGTGCCAACAATTAAGAGCAATTTAATTGATAATTTTCGCATTAGTATTTTTCATTTTTTGCTGTCAGGATTATAGCCTTTCTGGATTTCGGATGCTGGGATTCTGGCTTGTCGGGATTTCGGCTGTAGGGATTATGTCCTAGACCCATAAGTATAGTAGCGGCAATAAGTATTTTAAGACCGCTGGTGGTGTGCAAAAGTGTGTTTCCCCCAAGTAGCAGTAGAAGATTTTGCGTAAACATTTGCTATGTTATTCGGAAAGTTGTTGGTGAGTAATAAAATTAAAAATGTCATTTTTGACAAAAAGTATTCTGATGTATGCTACAATATCAAAATACTGTACGATTAAAATATGTGTATAAATCTCGCTACACCCAAGTCATTTTAGCCAACATGTGTGCATGAAATCACTTTTCATTCATTTATCTAGTTTCTACAAAGATTTAAATATACCGAGAGCAAAGGAATAATCAGAAGACTTGAAAAACTCTATAAGGAAAGGCAAGACTAACTAGATGGATTTGGTTTTTTGAGATTAAAAGTGTAAACACACAGAACAATAAGCAGCTGTATTACAGTGAATAAACTGAGAACAGGTAGGCCCTGTAAAATATAGCCAAGAAACAAAAATGTAATACAGAAGCTTTCAAACGCTGATTCAGAGAAGACTTCCTTTATAAACATAGAGCTGCATGAACATCACAATGTTCAAATATCAAACAGTGCCGTCAAGCTGATTCTAAAATAGCCGGATCTTTATAGCCGACGTTCCTGCAAGAAAGCTTAGATATCCGCAAAGAATAGAAAGGATTGGTTTGAGCTCGCAAAGGTCCATAAGGATTAGACTCCTGCTCGGTGGGCCTGAAAGCTCTTTAGTGACAAAAGCAAGTTTAATCTGTTTACTCAAAAAGCAAGCAAAGTCAAAAGCAAGTTTAATTCGAATTTAATATGCCTTTCTACATACATGAAAATCTTCTATTGCAGAATGATGAAAAAATAAATGGGCTACTTGAGAAAACAATAAAATTTTCTTTTAAAAGCAGAATAATTATTTATATTCATTAAGTAGATAGGTCATTGCATAATTTAGGGACAAGAAAGAATAAATGTTTACTACATATAGTTTAAAGGAAAATTGTTATTCGAAAAAATGTGCATGATTCGGTAAAACAGGCCCGGTTTGATTTAATAAAATATTTTTTTACCTAATACATTTACCCTCTTTGGCGTCATACAGTGTCATCAGTAAGTCAGCGTCATCCCCAATGCGGCACACAAAGTTTTTAACAGTGACATAAAAACTGTGAACATATCTTGAGGAGTACTTTTGATTCTTGTTTTCATCGTCATTAACAGTCTAAAAATGTACAGAAAATGGCTATTAAAATTAACAATATCAAAGGTTAATTTCTTTGTATAAGATTTTTACTGCAGAATAAATTATTTAAAGTATCACATACATTAAAAAACAAGTCTTAACAATGTCAAATAGTCCAATTAAACTTTCCCTAAAACTATGTCTTACCCCTTATACTGCATGAAAAGTTGACCCAATATTGAGTTTAAAAGGAAAAAAAAGGCCGAAATTTTTATTAAAAAATATAAATTACACTGAATTTTAAAGCTCAAACAAAACTAAATATTATATTAAAATATATTGTAAGACATATAAGTAACCCCACTTAAAATGTGAAGATTAACTACATAACCCACATTAATAACTAAGAATATATACCTGAACCAGGGAGGGGGGGAATATCAAGTAGAGGATTAACATTACAACTAATTAGTAGATAATACTAAAATTAAATATTTTTATAACTAAGCTTACATTGTTTGCCATCAGTTTGATTCTCTGTGTTGCAGCTTCGTGAGCCCTGTACAAATCTATTGCACTTGTCACGTCCGGATTCAATATATTCCCATGCTCATCTCTCACAACCAGGTCCAATCCAAGAATACTGTTCAATACGAATGAAAAAGACTTGTTACCTACATGAATTTAGCGCTACAAGCAGTGTTTGAAATTCATGGTCGCTACTCACAAAATGCCATAAGATTGATAACAAAAAATTTTTAGTCGCAGTTATCGGTCATAGTTTTTTTTTTTTTTTTAAATTTCATTACTAACTTTTTTTATATAGTGGTTTTCAAGAATCTTGCTAAAAAATAATTATCTCAAAATCAATAATCTTTGGCGATCCTAAATTTTTTAAACCATTGCTGCGATCATATAATCACAAAAATGCTGCAGTCCTAAAACCATGCTACTACTGCGATCTACGAATTGCGAAACTTCATAAAATAGCCAAATTTTAAAATCGTCCAGTTGGGCACTGTAGAATCCGAAAATGAGGAAATTTTCTCAGAAAGTTTTTTTTTTCATAATAAAAAAAATTCTTCTAGATAATGTGCATTTGCTCCTAGTTTTTTAAAATAGTCGCACAGATTGCTCCTAAATTTCTTTGTCCAATTTCGAACACTGGCCACAACAAAGAGAAAGGAAGAATGAAACCTCCCTGGGTTAAAGATAAGATCAGTTGAATGTAAGTCTGACTTTGTACGCAGCGTCTGGACTACAGAGCATATTTAATGCACACTTCCTTTACACAGTACTGCTTCCTGCTACAATCATCATATGTTTAATATATGTTCAGTCCTAACAGGGCTATTTGCTCCCTACTACAGTAACTGAAGGCTGCTATCTTTCCCAGTCTTTGTCTGTTGATACCAGTGATTCTACAGATCACACTCAACCGCAGCATGAAGTCAAAATGGTATTTTGTTAAGCACATGTAAATTCCTACTAAATATTTCTAATGCAATTTTAATATTATAATGCAGTCTACCTCTACTTATGAAGTGTTTTGAATATTTTATCCGAAATGATTTTATGAATTATCAGTAAAATTATAAAAACATATCAAAGATTAAAATTACGACAATACTCAATATTTTTCTTAAATTTAACTTCACAGAAATGGCTTAGATGGGGTCTCAGGCCAGAACCCTAATAACAATACTGGCCACAAAAAATAATCAGTAGAAAATTTTTCAAACTAGAAAAGATGACCAAAAGTGGAAATGAGTTACATGTGCCACAACAAAGTCGAAAAATTGAGCTATTAAAAACACTTAAAATAATCTTAACATTCCACTTACGCATTTCCAACATCTATTTTAGTTGTAGACTTTTGCTTTAACTCTTTGAGCTCATCCTAAAAAAAGTACAAAACCAGCCTTGTTTATTTTTCACCACTTAAAATAATCAAATAAATAAGTTATTTATGTCAAACCAATTTTTTTATATTTCTTTCATATGATTATATGAAATATACAATGGAGGGTCAAAATCTGTACAACTTGGGAAGTGCTGTTTTCAGAATTTCACAGATCTTAGGTAAAAAGGTCAGTATCCTTAGATATGGCTTGAAAATGGTAAGTAAAAATGTATACACAGGGTTCGGAAAATAAAAAAAGGTTTTTTTTAAAAAAACCATTAAAGTTTAAACCATATTTTTTTATTCTGTATGAACTGTTTATTTTTTTTATTTAACATTGATTTTATTTTTTTTATTCAACACACTAAACACATAATGGGAAGCTTGTGGAATAAATGGGAAAATAATGTTTTTTTTCAGAAAAAAACCCAATTTTTTTTTAAAGTTTAAACCATATTTTTTTTATTCTGTATGAATTGTTTATTTTTTTTTATTTTATTTTTTTTACACTAAACTAAACACATAATGGGAAGCTTGTGGAATAAATGGGAAAATAATGTTTTTTTTTTCAGAAAAAAACCCAATTTTTTTTTTAAAGTTTAAACCATATTTTTTATTCTGTATGAACTGTTTATTTTTTTTATTCAACACACTGATTTTATTTTTTTACACAGTAAATAAACACATAATGGGAAGCTTGTGGAATAATTTGGGATAGTTGAAAAGCTTACTGGAAGAACATGCTAAGTGACATTTTCGAAAAAAAATCAAGATTTTTGTGTCAATGAACATGGTATTCCCTTCTTCACACACACAATGATAAACAAGATACCCCCTTTTCATAAACTTTAAGTTAAGTGCTGTTTTTAGCATGTCTAAGTGCAAACAAAAAACTTTAAAGCTCATTTTCTCGTTTTCATCTTTTTTGTCACTTACCATATTCTTTCACTAAGATCTTCAATTAGGAACAGTATAATTGTTGAAAAAATGTCAAAAGGTTATAACAAGTATTTATCAAGTGCATATTTTGTAACAAGAAGCTTATATAGTTGTTAAATAACATAAAACTACAGCATGGTATGCTTTGAGCACAGAGTTTAGACATAGTTCTGCTTAGTTTATTTAGTTTGAATTATCGTCGCACTAGAGCTACACATAGTTCTGCTTAGTATTTTTGAGTATCAGAATAACCTTTTAAGTTTTATGAAACAAATAAAATATAAATGACCATAATGCAGACAGGCTTACAAATAATCAATAATTTCCCCACTTTTAAAATCTGCAAACCAAAGCAGATATCAGGATTTGGTTGATTTAAGGTTGCAGATTCTTGGTTCTTTTCTATATTTAAAAGATGGGTTGCATTAAAAAATAAAGTTATCTTACCACAGGCAATGTTCCTGACATAATTTTTCTACGCCATTCAATAAGCTCATAGATCATGTTACGTACAGCCGCTAATTCTGCATCTCGTGCCTGGAAGTAAATTCAGCCCTTATCAGTGGAAAATTTATAAGAGTAAAATGCATAAATACTTGAAAAATAAAAGAAAAATTACATTTCAGAACAACACATTTGGTGAAACTATTTAAAATAAGAAAATATATATCATGAAAAATGAACAGTTTAATAACTATAATCTATAATAGGTAATAAAACAATGATCAAGATAAATAGGTTGTAGATTACTAAAAAAAGAATAATTCATCGTTTCTATTAGACACAATATAATAAAATTAATAAAGCAGATATTTTTCTTTAAAAAAAACTTTCAATTTCAAATGACTGTTTTTAAAAAATTCATTGAAACATACAACATAGAGCTGCTTCCAAATAACACCCCATTCTCGAATGACAGAAGTAATTTCTTGTACAATTGGTGACTCTCTTGGAATAATAGCTTCGTGAATGCTAAAAAAAAAGAAAGTAATTTTATATAAAATATAATACATCATTTAAAGCAATCAGGTACTTAATTTTGTATGATTCTTTAAAGTTATTGCATAACTTAAAAAGACAAACAAAAACATTCAAATTACCTATAATATTTGCTAAAATTCATAAAAGGTGTACAAAACTATTCACACTTTTAGGCTAATCCATATTAGTATCAGATTTATGTTTGCTTTCTATATAATCAAAGTTATAGTTGAGTGAATAACGTTTAGAGGCAATTTAATTATAAACGTGCATAAAAATATAACACAATATAAATATTAGGGATGTACCGAATATTCGGTATTCGGCCACTTCAGCCGAATATTCGGTTTGGCCGAATAGCTTAACTATTCGGCCGAATAGTCAGTCGAATAGTGAAAGTTAAAAATTTCCAAATTTCTTCAACTTATCATCTTATAAAACGTTGAAAATTTCCCAAACAGGACTTGTTTTCTTTTATAATAGACTCAAATTCTTAAGTTTTAGTTATTTATAATGTTAAATCAAGCTTTACTCAAGTTATATTAAATAAACATGAATCTTCAAGTTAAGTTACAATGAGTGGGCTTTAAAAAAAACAATAATTAGTATATATATCACAATTGTAATTTTTTCACTAAAAAATAAAAAAAATAATTTTAATTGTATAATAATATTGTAAGCCATGGTTTTATTATTTTTTTCTGATTTTCATTCTACACCGGATCCACCTACTTCTGTTTTTGTTTTCATACTTTCGTTTTCGTGTTGTGATTTTACCAATTTACACTTTCTAAAAGGCTTGTTTTAATAACAAACGAGTACTACTTTATTCTGTGTTGCTTCAATTAAAAATTTAATAGCTATATTGTATTAAAATTATTGTGTGATTGTGTACTTATATGCTTATGTTTAATTGAAATTGATGAATAATAAATACAACTTATTTAGATCCGACAAAAAATAAAAATTGGTTTAGGTAGGCCGAATATTCGGTATTCGGCCAAATTTAGTATTTGGTGCATCCCTAAGAAATATAAATGTCAAAAAGATGTGTTGGTTAAAATTAAAATAAGATGTTTTAAATATTAGAAGAGTACTTGCCCAGTTTTATCCACAATGGATTCTTTAACACATACATAGGATTTGGGAAAAATTCCCCAAACTGATTTGTTTTTCGTTGAGCATCCATAGTACCAGTCTAAAAAGCAATGCAATTCAATTAATCATATATTTTTCAAATATAAATATTGGATAAATCCGAAATGTATACTCAATATTATTATTGTTGATTAGATATAGAAGTTCTTTATGTTTATACTTAAAAATTAGGTTGAATCTGAACCAAAATTAAAAGTTTAAACAAATTAGCAACTAAATGTAAGGTTGGTGAAAATAGACAATAATTTGAATATGAAAATTCTTCCCAAATTTGGAATATAATAAATCCAATTCCCTTATCCTAAGTCTTACACAAATAAGAGAATTTTCACTCTTCTGTTTTTCTCTATCAATTAATCTCTTAATATATTTTTATTTCCATATGCAGGAAGATATACAAAAAAAAAATTGTTGATACATAATACAATGAAAAACAAAATTTAAAATGAAATTGAAATTCTTTTTGTGAAAAAGTAATAATTGTACCCATTATGAAATTTAAAAAAGTTTAAAACCAAATTTTGAATTGAAAATTCAAAGAATTTAGTAATTGCTAGAATAATTGCATAAGTCGCTTAAACCTAAACTTTTCATTGGCTCATAGAATTTTGTGAAGGGTCCATTTTTGGCTTATGGAATTTTGTGATGGGTCCATTTTTGGTACATGGAATTTTGTGAAGGGTCCCAAAGCGGACCCAAATTTTTTCTAGATGGACCATTGTACCCTGTATATATTACTACTAGTTATTTACTATATTTGTGTTGACACATTTCATATAAGTTTAGTTTAATGTGCAAGCACAATTATCTATTTTATTATAAAAGAAAGTCGTGTTAGTTACTCTATATATAACTCAAGAACTGCTGAACTGATTTGGCTGAGAATTGGTGGGGAGGTAGCTTAGAACCAGGAATAGGCTATAGGATACTTTTTATTTGAACCCAACCGGGTGTAGGAGTACAAAACGTGAGTCGATTCCCTCATAGGAACAGCATTGTAAGATTAGAAGTTATACTTTTTATTTCAATTTAAAGAAATTTCAGTGCGTTCAGCGCGAACGAAAATTAAGAAGAAGAAAAAAAAGAGCATGTGGGTTTAATTTTCTGGATTGTTATTTGAATATCAGTATTTTATTTGTTGATTTTAAATCTTTTGATTTTTTTATGGTGGATCAGATTTCCTCAACTAGATATTAATTATGTTTCCGAATTTAATTGATGTTTACAAATGGTAAGAAATGAAGATATAGCGGAATATATTTGGCATAAATAAGGAATTTGTACTTTAAAAAACTTTTCCAACCATACAAGAGGATGAATGCAGCCTAATTGGAAAATAATAAATTATTGAATTTTACCGTAATAAAACTGGTTTTGATGTACTTGCACCAGGCTAAACAACAAGTACTGCAATTTTAAAAAAATTGTTTAATTAGTTTTATTTTATCTTTAAAACAGTAGTCCTTGCATAGCGATAATTTTTTTTGAAAAAAAAAAGTAGCTGTGTATTTGACAGTATTCGAACATCCCCAATTCTATAATTAAGAAATTACATTAACTGCAAAATAATGTTTTACAAAAACTTAAGAACTTGCTAAGATATATTAATATTGAATACAATGATAGAAAAATAAGTTTAAATTACGTCTGAAGTATACATTGACATTCGGCAAGTTTGTCTCCAATCTGGCAACCCCGCCAAATTCAGTTTTACGGCAACCCTTGGCGACGAAAATTTGGCGAAATCACCAAATCGTGAAATTCGCCAAATTTAGCAACCTTTCTCATCGTTTTTTTGCCAAAAAATCTGAAATCTGAAGTTCGGCAACCATGCATGTTGTTTTATTTTTTTCTCGACTCGATTCGCGACGCCGAAACGGTGCATGTGAATTGAAATCTTTATTTTCTAATCTATTTAAATCGTAATTGTTTTTATTTAAAAGTAAATATTTTTCGTGCAGATCGATTTTTAATTCAATGTTTAACTATTTAAAATGATTATTTTTCATTATTTATTTCGGCACTTACTGTATTATGATCCACGTTTTTTATTGTGTTATCGTGGTAGGATTTACTTATTTTTCCTGGTATGTAAAACATGTTTATTTTTAAAACAACAACGTTTTTTAGTGCTTTTTTAATCTTTTTTTCAATACTGTTTGGAAAAATCTTTTTAGCTTTAGAAAATATTTTCCTACTAGATCAGTTAATCGTAAACGTGCACATGTTTATTCTTTATTTAATGTAAACGTGCACATGTTTATTCTTTATTTAATTCTTACTTAAATCGCATTAATATTATTTAAAATAATAATCATACAATGTTTAGAACGTGTTATGATTATATTTTTTTACATTGTTGATCTTGAAACAAACTGTTAAATTCCGATTATTTTTGTTAAAGATCGCTTAGATCGTAAATGCCCTAGTTATTAGTTAATGAGATTTTTCACTTTTCCCGGGTCTTTTTGCTGTATATTTTCGGTCTCAGCAATATATTTGGTAAGTATTTGTTGTCATTTCAGAATGGCAACAGACTTGGCTGACGCTAAGTTTGTTGTCATTTTGACTTGGCGACAATTTTCGACTTGTCGCCAAACCCGGGCGTCAATGTATACTTTAACCTAAATTACGTATTATAACGGGTTTATAGAAATAGCAATGAAAAGATTAGATTTTGTTTGTTTAGTTAAATGAAATTCATGGCATTATCAATTATATCACAAAATAAACTAAACTAAATATTGTAATAAAATATTTTAATTTTGAAATATACATTGAATTTGTCGAAAATAAGTAAATAACCTTGTATGTTTAGGTATATCGTAGGCACTGCTTTCGGTGATCAGACACTTTTTACCAGGGGTGTAGAGAACGGTTTAAAAAAAATCTAATAAATTTTAAATAGAAACCGAATAATGCAAACTAAACGAAACTAGTTTACCTTCTAATTCCTGCAAAATATGTATGGTGTCCCCTACAGTGAGATGAAGCCTCTGCGGACCATCTTGTTTGAAATTACATACAGCTGTGTGAAAAAAAAAAACCAAGTTAAAAAAGTGTCAAGAGAAAAATGTGAACTCTGATTAAACAAGTAAGCAGTTTTAACTTACCGACGGCATATTTAGCCCTGTCTTGAACAGCAGACCATTTCGTCATGGCGGAGTATATATTTAACCTACAGCATAATCGTTATTTCAGCTATTTGAATATAAATTATATTAAAAAATCATACAAGACACTTCCTGCGAGTCATTTTAATTAAAATCCGGATTTGTAAACATTTCCGATGGAACAACAGCAGAAAAGTATTGCCACCTTCGTACGCATGAATAAAAGTTTATTTAAAAATTATGGGTTGGTTTGGTTAAATAGCTGCCGCTCCCAGAATAACGTCACTTTGGGCGGTATTGGTTACGTTTTAAAAAAATGAATTATGTCTACATAACGGATTACGGATAAATCCGTAGTATAAAGCTATGTAAATGTAATTATTATACAAAAAGTAAGTAGGAAAACTCTTTATTTTGTTATATAATTTCTCTTAACTAAATTAACTTGTTTCAAAGGACGCATTTCTTCCAGCTTTCATTCCAGCATTTAATACGTTCGGTGCTCTGTTCCACGTGTATGGATTAACCAATCGAGGATCGAGAACGATATAATATTCATATTCATTCAACATTTACATTGCCAGTCAAGACCAGAAATATTAGGTCAGGTTCAAGATTTTGTTTACTGAAGGATATGCAGTAAAACTGGCGCTATTAAACTTTTCAGCAATCAAAGCCAGTTTAAAAGGCTTTCCTATCTAAAGAAGTTTAATTACAAAACGCTTCTACCTTAAAACATCATTTAGATTATCCTAAACGTTTGGTCAACAATCCCCATACATAACCCAAAGGCTAGAATATTGTTTGTTTTATCGGGTTACTTAATTCCCTTTTTAAGGGATTAGAAGGAAACATGGACATAAAATTCAGCAGATATAAATACCCTTTGATTCTTTGCCATGTGGTTCTGAACACAGTCTCTCTGTACTGTTTCCTTCAAAATAATAATTGATAATCATGTAAAGGTTTTTTTAAAAATCATGTATGTCTTTTTCTGATGCTATTAAACTAGCCCTTGTGTATTTTACACGCAATACTGTACCGGATACTTATCTTTACAGACAAGGGCCATCTAAAGCCTCGGTTCTAGAGTCCCTATCCACACGGACACAGACAACTATCATGATAACTGAAGGGTTGGTGAATGTTTTGGAAATGAAGGTGTTAATATTGTATTCATAAATGGTTCGTTAATGGTAAATCAAAATTTGAACCTCGGAGCAGTTTACATTGCGAATTCGCAAATCCAAATTGTCCAGAACATTTGAAATCTATTTACATCAATGTTACATTTATATATACCTGTATAAGATACGTTATAATATGGAGTGTTTACAAAGCATGAAATTATGAAATAAAAAGAATTTTCCTTGGAAATATGAAGAATATATGATAAAATTTTGAGTGGCCTGAACTCGTTAAAATTCCTTTAAAAAACTTTTTATACTTTACAAAACTCCAATTTTTAGTCAAAGAAAAATAAGTAATTGTATTATAAAATAGTTTTTAAGAAAGTCATTTTGATAAAAAGAGAAAGAATATAAGATGAATTAAAATATTATTCAGATACAAAAAACATGAATCAAATATGTGATGTTGTTATTTACCAGATTTGGAACAGCTAGCGTATTATGGCCGGAATGCTATTTGACGACTTTGGGGTTCGCGAAAAAGTAAACACAGGGTTGCTATAGCAACAAGATTGATGTAAACATCTATTGAGTTGAACTGGAATGTTTACTAATTTAAGTACGTTTTCGCTACTTGGCTTCAAAAGGAAAGTCGCCAAATCGGGACCGGCCATAATACGCTAGCAGTACCCCAGATTTTATGTAGTAAATCTGGTAAAGATATATTATGATAATACTGATAAAATTTGTATACAAAAATAGACCAATACTACAATAGCATAACTTTTCTCAGCAAACAAAAAAATGATTACAAAAATTCATTATGAAGGAAAAAAAAGTTTGAGCATTTGAATTGACTCAAAAATGTTTATTTTTATAAAATCGTATTATTTTATTTCAATAACAAAAAACAAACATGAATTTTCATTAAAAGTACTTTATTTACATATTAAGTTACATTAAGAAATTTTTAAATCTATATTCAAATTTCCTGTGACATGTCCAATAAAAGCCAGAAGATAAGCCAGACCTTCATAAGTTGTAGAGCTGTAAAGAAAAGAAAAAAGATTTGTATCAATTTTAACTTGAGATTTCATTGGATAATATTTTGGTAAGACTAAAAATATAACTTTTGAATGGGAAAATTGAAGTGATAGGAAAAAAGTATGTACAATTAGATGAGTTTAGTTAACACAGTTTTGTAACATTAAAATAAATTATTACTACAATCAGAAAGGTGCACTGATAATTAAACAAGTAGATTTGTAACAGAATTTTTTTTATCACTTAACCCTCTTCCACACAACATGTGTGGAGAAAAGCTCCAAACTCAGTATTGATACTATATTAAACATTTAAACGCCAAATTCGGCTAGTTTAATTTATTTTCTTTCGAAAATTCAATAATTATTTCTTA
Source organism: Oedothorax gibbosus (assembly GCA_019343175.1). Taxonomy (NCBI): domain Eukaryota; kingdom Metazoa; phylum Arthropoda; class Arachnida; order Araneae; family Linyphiidae; genus Oedothorax; species Oedothorax gibbosus. The sequence continues at coordinate 126,513 of JAFNEN010000675.1, read as the reverse complement.
TCATTTGCTCAATTAATTTAAATTCAAAGAATAAATATGTAATATCCATCGCTTTTAAATAGAAGCAAAACATTTCATATCAACATACAACAAAATAAAACAATATATTACCTTCAAAACTGAACTACACCAAATGATTTTTCAATACCATTAAAGAGAGAAAGCAACAAAAAAAGACATAATCAATTACGTACACAGGGCTGTCAATATTTGCTCCCCAGATAATCTGTTTAACTACATTAAAGCAGTCGCGAGTTTATCAGGGCATTCCCTAAATTAACTAATTATATGTTTATAAAGACAATTCGTCTATATAGATTCACTAAATCTGCAAATTAACTTTCTTTTAATTCAATAGTGTTGTCTTTTTTCTTTAAAATCGCCAAATGCGCCCTTCAAATCAGATTCCAGGAACACCTAAGTTATGCCAAAAAGTGAGTAAACGTGGTCCCCAATAGCACAACATTGTTGGAAACACAATCAACCTTTCAATTTTAAATCTGCTACAATAATAGAAAAATGTAATTCCCCTTTAGACCTAAATTTCTGGGAGGCATATCATATCATCAATAATAATGATAACTAAGTAAATGATATGGCCATCACTCCTTATTTTTCTAGTGCCTGGACCACAATTGTTCAATTTTCTTGGTTTTAATTGTTTATTTTTTCATTGTTTTTAGTTTTTGCTTTTTCCCAACATTTGGTTTCTAAACATCTTTTTGTTTTGCAGTTGCGCTTTAGCATTTTCTGTTCTTCATTCAGTCAGATTTTATGCATTGAAAACAGGACTATGTTTATGTCATGAACAGCTGTATTCTTCTTCAGATCTTAATTAAACTTTCATTTGCATTTGAATACATTGCTTTTTTAAAACTATCATTAACAAGGTAAAGGATTTTGTACCTTTTTTTTCTATAGAAATCTAGTGGTGCAATAATCAATCAACAGGCTGTTATTTGATAAAAAAATAATTAAATTGATTAAATAATTAAAAAACTAAGCTTGTTTAAATAGATTTACTTACCTGATTAAGAAAGGATGTGGAAAGCATCCAACAGATGAATATTGGTCTTTAATTTTCTTGAGATGTATTAAGTTTTTTAAAATTCGACCATCAGGAGCTGAATCAATTTTTGTCAGTACAAACTGCAAGAAATTATTTTTTATTCTGAAGTTTCAAAGATTTATTTTTTCAAATGGAAAATAGATTTCTAGTATTAGGTTATGGTTACTGAAAAAAAAAGCAACAATACAGTAGACGCCGCTTAATGTGATCACGGTTAATGTTATCAATCGTTTAATGTTATCAAAATCGCTTAGTCACGTCCGCTTATATCAAAATACATTGAAAAATCATCGTTTATTGTAATCAAATGTTCGTTTATTGTTATCAGTTTATATGTAAATTTTATTTTCCTGAAATCAATAAAAACAAGAAGGAAAACTTTTTTTTGTTTAAAGTGTTTCCTGAAACTTACCAAAAGTCCAAACAGGCCTTGTATTTATTATCTTTTAAACACGTGTTAGAGGGGGGGGGGGGGTATTTTGCCATTTTCGGTCAAGCATTGTAAAATTCCGTAGCACTGTGCGAATACGACACATACGGAACACAATGAGGGCCACCTGCCTACCTTAACAAGGTAGGGCCACTATGTCAGTAGACTTTCTATCCTCTGGCGTTGGGAATGAATGACTTTTCTTAACTGCATGTGCATAAAGGGCTTTCTTGCAAATTGTCTAAAAGAGGTCCAATCCATATATCGGGCAATTTTGTGCTTGGTGAAGTCAGCACACAAAGCCCCTTCTCTTTTCGGACACGCCTTTTCAAAACTGTCTTCTTTGTGCGACATTTCAAGGGGGGATTAGTGCAACCCAAGACCAGTTTAAAGCCGTTCCTGTGGTCTGAGGTATGTGTCTGGGGTATGCTACTTGACCTTGGCAGGTTACCGAGTCGCTATTGGTCAAACTATAAAATTGGGGGTGGGGGGATAGTGGAACTGCCACATCTAAGTGTTTAAAAGACGCATGCAGAAGATCAGCATAAATTTCCACTTTACCTTAGTTCATACGGTTTGTAACCTGGTTTGTTTTTTACAATAGAAAGGAAACTGAGAGATCTTACTGTGAAAGAAAAGGTTGACATTTTAAATCGTCACGATAAATTGCAAAAAAAAAATGCTATTGAGGACAAAATTCCGACGCCTGCACACATGAGGGAGGCACTTCGAATCTTACGTCTAGGTGTGCAAAACAAAGCCGCCGCAGAACACTTTCATAAACATTATGATTATGAGCGATTCGTAAATGACTTGCTTCGAAAGAATGCTAAACAATCGACAATTGATGATTTCTTTTTCAGTTAATAATTAATCTTTTGCATTTTGTATTGTTTTCTGCAGTTCACCATTAAATATGTAAGTATACTAACTAGTAATTCTTTTTCTTTAGTGTGCATTAATTTCTATTAAATACTATAGAGTTTTACAGCAACAACTCCTAATTTAAAATTATTTTTTATTTTAATACCTATGTAAAAAAATAATTTTTTAGTTTAAACTTTTTTTTTTTCGTGTATTGTAATCAATCGGTTATTGTTATCAAATCACGTTCGTCCCGATGTGATCACATCAAGCGGCGTCTACTGTATATAACATTTGCAATTAATAACCAAAGGGAGTTTAACGGTTTGGGTTTATATACATGACACAGTTTGGTTTTTAACATATTAAAGAAATAAACAAACTAGGTTGAAAATTTTTTATTATACTGTAACTTTCAATAGATAATTCTCGGTGACAAAAATTGGATGAACCCATAACTGTAAAATTCTATGGTGATAACTAAATTGAACATAATCGACAATATAGGCATCAGAATTTTGTGGGCAAACTTGAAAAAAATTCCAATAAAAATATATTGTTTTTGAAAATACTAACAGATAATGTGCATTTGCTTCTAGTGTTTTTTTTAAAAAGTTAGTAGCACAGATTGCTTCTAAATTTGTTTATCCAATTTCTAGCACAGAGCAGGACCTGCTTATAAAATGAATTTAAACATGCTATCCGCGTTAAATACATCATGTATATATACTTGTTACACACAGTTAGAGGAAGAGATACATATAAAGTATTTGAGGAAAGAAGGAATGTGTGTTGGCATTCACAGCACTGAAAAACAAATGTTAAGCCTTGGCTTGAAAATATCTAAATGTCTTGCGCTATAAATAAGAGTAAAAATACCTGTAAGACATCTCTATCATGAAATTCATTAAAATACATCAAAACCCATAAAACAAAATATTTATTGTTTCATTTAATACTTACAGCGTAAGGTACTCCATACTTTTCAAGCATATTCAAAGCATCTGAATCAAAACCTTCAAATCCAACTTTTCCATCAATTAAGAAAAAGGCTCGGACTAAACTAAAAAAAGAAACCATCTTTTCAATTATTTCTATCCTTTCTAATTTGAACCTTAAGTTATTTTAGCACACACAGAATTTTTTTAAAAATTAATGTTAAAGCTGTTTCCTATAATTGCTAAATGCTAATAACCATTTTTAAATTTTATTTAAATTTCTAACGTTAGATCTTATAAGATACGGTTATACAGGTTATAAATAAGTTAAGTAAATAACACATTTAATTTGATATTTTAATTTAAACAAAAAAAAGGACCTTACTTTTTTCTATATTTTAAATAATTTCCTACACAGTGGTCAAACCACTCTGGTTGGCCAACACCATAGCCAGGCATGTCAACAATGCAGAGTTTTGAGTTAACTTCATAAAATTTTGCACATTTTGTATGACCCTATAATTAACAAATAGGAAATATTGCAAACATTAAACTATAAAAAAAAATGTTTTTTTTTAAAAATTAAATCAATTTAAGTATTTTAACTATTCAATTTAATTGTTTTTAAAAAATTTTAGTACATATTTGAATAATTAACACTGTAAGAAATATTATTAGAAAATTAAATACAGTAAACTTCTACAGAATTTAGAACAAACAACACTCATTAAGCAACAGCCTCTGTAACAGATGACTTTTTCAAGGCACTGATTTCCCCCACTATATACATAGGTAGCTATAAATCCCCCTCAAACAGGGTTAGGGTTAGTTTGAATTGTGGTTGCACTAGAGTTACATGAGGGCTATTGGCGATGAGCATTGTAATTTAGAACTACAGTCAATTGACGATCCGACACCTGAGTAACTTTTTAAGGACATTGTATGCAATGTCAGACTAGACCACAACAGCTCCTGGTTTTTGGTCACAAAATCCAAAAAATTTCTTGTTTTTTTCAACAATAAATAAAAAATATAACATGTCATGCTCTCTAGATTTTTGGATGAAATGTCTCCCATTGTTAAGAGCCCTGAATGCCATAGAAATGAGAGAGGCAATACCAGTAAAAAGTCCTGTGGATTTTGATTGGGCTGAGTGACCACGTTTTGCATGCATTTAAGAGGGTTGTTTGTGTGAGTGTGGACAGGAGAGAAGAGATTGATTGTTAGTCAAACTGTAAAGCCTAGATGACAAATTGCATTGTTTGAAAGGTGGCTGGTAAATTTTGACAAGTAAATGATGAACGAAGGCCGAATTATTTATCTCATTTTAGTTAGTTTCTAATTTTAAATTAAGTCATAAATTTGAAAAAGACGCACTTTTGGGAAAAAAAGAAATCATAATGAATAAAAGCAACATATTTTCATAACAAAGGCTTAAAAGTTCACATTTTGTAAAAATATGTATTTTTAAATATATTTTTTAAACACCTAAACAATAATGAATATTTGTTAGAACTTACAATTTTCAATAATTTTTTTTTAAAATTGGGCTTCCTAGACTGATATGTTTCCTAAATTGATTGCAACTTCCTAAACTGATACTTTTCCTCAACAAGACCCCTTTCCCCCTCAGCATCAGCATTGATGACTTACAGTTTGAATAAAATTAAGAGTTTTGACATTTTTAACCAAAAAGTTTGAAAAAAACTAAACCACTTCATAACTACTTTTGAAACATTTAATTTAATAAATAAAATTCACGCATGGTTGTTAAAAATGCACATTAGAAATTACGGAACAGCTATGATATGAAGACCAGTCTAGATTTGGCAAGTTGCATTATATGTTACCAAGCAACGAAAATCTCCAAATGCGGTAAACATTCCACTTTCTATTTCGTACAACTGGATAGGAATAGCAACCCTGTTAAATTTTCCATTTCGCCAATGAACAGATCAGCCACTGTATTATAGCTGTACTAAATTCAGTTTAAGTTAGTAACAGTTAAAACATTTAACAGCAATTAGATAACTTACAGGTCTCTTTGAGACATCAATTCTAATGTTAGGATAATCTTTAAATATAGCTTTCAGCAGTGATGACTTCCCTGCATTGCTCTTTCCTATAAAAACAACCTAAGACCAGAAAACAATGAGTGAAAACAATAAATTTTGGGCAATTATCCATAGTATTCAAGGCAGATTTAATTCATTTGAAATGCTTTACCTCAGGCAAATCATGATCAGGAAATTTACAAGGATCAATGGCGAATTTAATTGGTTTTATGAAATGGTATTTCTTTTGAAAGAAAAGTTCCTGCGCAGCATACATTGCCTCAATACTGGGCGAAAAGAAATTTTCATATTCCTTAAGTAAAGGAACCTCCAGGTATTGACTATATTTTACACATGGGTTCGTGTAGAAGTTAATATTAGCGAAACTCTGCGTCACGGGCGCTACGTCACAAAATTTTCTGGAGAAATTTAAATATAAATTAAGCGTTACTCTTTTCATTCTATTCGGTATTGAACAAAATTCCTGAAACTATTTCAACCTCAACTTCATGTTTCTATTTCGATGTTTTGCTTTCTGGTTTTTAACTATTAAAATAATGTTGCCAGATAATTAATATATACATTGAACAAAAGCATTTGGAAGACATTGTTTAAAAAACGCTCTCATTCAGTAACATTTCAGGAAGGAACTGTTGAGATGCGCAAAAAATTATAAAATCAATGCATTTAAAGCATCAATATTGTTAAATAAAAAGTAATTTGTAACAATTGACTTCCAACCACGTTCCCTGACGAGCAGTTACCATAGCAACTCTGTGTAAACATAATTTAAGAATGGCCTGTCGTCACTTGACCAGGGTTCTAAATTACGAGGCGTTATTGGCCGTGTTAAAGCTCCTGAAGGAGGCTAGAAATAGGCAGCCGGAATCGATTACCTTACCTTACTTAGAATGGCCAGCCGACCCGGCGGCGCAACGGTTAGGGAGCTAGCCTTTGGAGCCTCTGGGTTCGGGTTCGAATCCCGGTAAGGCATGAATGTTTGTGTTTGTCGAGTATATGCGGAGTACGTGCTCGTTAAATCTGTTGGGTCCGAAAGTCCTACAAGTTCCCATACCAAATCAATACCTCTGGGGGTGACAAGCCAATTCTGGGGATCCTCTAGTTGGCCTCTGTATTTAAAAATTAGATGAATCCACTTATGTGTGTGTGTGTTGTCTGTTGTGTCTGTCTTACTTGACGATGGTTTATAAGCGGGTCTCTGACCAAGCACACAAACCTGAATATATATGTCTACCAACCAACCAACCAAGAATGGCCAAGTGCCCTTTCGTGGCCTAGTGGTTGAGGCGTCAGCCTTGAAATGTAATGGAAATAGTAGGAAATATCCACAATTAATCACGGATGGGCCCGAGTACACATGAGACAGACGTTCTCGTTTCTCGTTAAATCTGTGAATTGGAAAGTTCAGAAGAACCGAGTTGTAAAACCACAACTGCCCGCCCCGCTCCCTGGAACAATCCTGGCTGCTCTACTATTTATTTATGTTTCTACGTTATAAATTGAAGATTAAAATGTTTACTCTTAAATATAATAAGCCTTGGACTCTTTACACAATTTATTCGCTATTTGCTTAGAAATAAGAACGTAAAAGTTTACATTTCACTTTGAAAAGTATTTTACCCAATTCTACAATAATTTTCTAAATGGATTCACAATTCATTTACATCTGGAATATTATGGCATTAACTTTAATATAAATTTATTACTTTCTACTTACATTAGTTAAAAAGCTACTCGATGAACCAATGTGCCATCCTCTTGCCTACATATATTTAATACTCCTGCCCGTCTGTCGGTACGCTTTTCTGTCCATCTTTCCTTCTATCTGTTGATTGCGTCTGTTTCAACTTCTGTTCTAATCATATTATTTATATATATATATATATATATATATATATATATATATATTATATATAATATATATATATATATATATATATATATATATATATATATATATATATATATATATATATATATATTATATATTATATATATATATATATATATATATATATATATATATATATATATATATATTGTATTAAAGGTATGACAACAAAGACCCATATTTTATACTTTTGTCTGTTAATAAAGTTTTTTGATAGTATCACAGCCACAGAAAAGTAGACTAGTCTAGTGTTAAGGAAGGAACTTCTTGTTCATTTTAATTATCTTTTTTATTTAATCTTCTAATTATTACCACGTGCTTGCACTTATTATTCTTAACAGCAATGCACATAATTTTTATTTAAATTAAAAATACTTAATTTCAATTAAAATTTAAAACTTTCTTTTATAAATTTATTTTCTCTTAACGAATGTCATTTTTTAAAGATTAAAAAAATGTCAAAATTAATACTTCTTAAAAAGGAAACAGTTTTACGCCATAAATATTTTTTAAGCGGTGAGAGAACTAAGTTTGAAAACATCTGTTTGTCGGTTGAAAGAATTCATAAGAACCACTTAAAGGATTCTACTGGTTACTGGATACTAGAATTACTAAAGGTACGAGCATCGTAAGTCCTTCTCTCTTAAGCGGTTTCCCAACAACGCAAATCAACATTTATATATTACAGTAAATAATATAAAAACTACATACATTTTAGTAGTAAAATAATGGGTATAAGTATATGGGTAAAGAATTTGAGTATCTTGGGATTGTATATATGCAATTGTAGTAACTCAATTTTTTTGGGGGATATAATTTTTTGAAAATATACTTCTATAATTCAAATAGATATTTCCAAGGAAATATCCGTAAATATTACTTTAAGTTAATTTTATGTGTTCAAAATGGAATTTCTGATGTCTCTTGTATCTTCCCCCCCCCCCCCCCACACACACACCGTGCACTCATCTTCCGGAATCTTTTGAAACTTTAGTTACAATTTTTTCCTACTTTCTTTTTTGTTTACTTTCCGTCCGTACTCCCTCCGAAATTGATTCTATTCGTGAGATCTTAAAAAAATACATATTTTTTTTGTTACAAAGGACTGTACGACCAGCTTTGAAACTGTATTCTTATTAATTTAAATCGCTATTTTTACGTCAACAATAGTCTGAAAAACTTCATTCATTTAAAATAAATATTTGAAGGACATTTTATTTTGCCTTAAAAACAAGTTTGGAATGACGATGACGTCATATAGCTAATATTAAAATATCGCTTGAAATTAAGCTACTACTTTGACCTTTAATTTAAACGTTAGTGAATATAGTTGAATTAATGTTGGGTTGTACGTTGCATTAAAAAGAATGCATTTGTTAGAAGATTATTTAAGGCTAAAAAAAAAAAATCCTTTTCTGTTAACACTGCTTAAAAATGCTTGTATTCTAATTAAACAAATGAAGATAATTACAATCGACATAAGTTAATTAGTATCCCACTGTTGGTATGTGAATGTCCATTACTTAAGAAAGTAGTTTTGTGTTTACGCTAATTAATTTGTTTTATTTTCCCCCTCATTAACTTAGTCTTTCTGATAGTACTTCTGAAGAAAAATGAAACGATCCACCACTTGCCTATACATCGGCTTTTATTTGATGAAAGTTTTGAGAGATATGTCATTTTTCAAAACAATAAGTGTTGACTTGATTTTGAGCATCGAAATTTTCATAAGGGATTGTCTACATACCAAAATATAAGCAACTTCGAAAACTCCAAAGGCAACAAGCATTTTTCTACACTAAAAGGTAAAGCACCGTCAAAAAACTTCAATTATCAATTTTCGTTAACTTACTTAAAACATTTGCCGAGATATTAAAAATTAACTTTGAATGAACTTCTCTTAACATTACTGCCGTGGGCGAGTTAACTGCAGTAACTAGACTAATGACTTGGACCGTTGTTGTAAGAACTTAATAACATTAACCCATAAGAAAGTATACTAATAGACTAAATGATCATTTTTTAAGAAACTAATTATTTATTTAGTCAAGAATTAGCTTTAAGGGGGAATGGGCGCGCTGGACCGCGGGTCTCCAAACTCAAGTGTCTCAGAGTTAATCCAATTTCGAAAAAACTATTTTCTCTGCCACATTTCTCCGGCTGTATTGAATATTTTTAAAAACGTTTTTTTTTTAAATAATAAATGTAGATAACTTACAGGTCTCGTTCTTCCCACTTTTTGCAATTGCTTCGAATATTTTGTGTAAAATTATTTATTGAAAATTTAAAAAAATATTCGAACCAATTTCAAAAAGTGGGAAGGTCGGGACCTGTAAGTCAGCCACATTTATCACATAAAAAAATCCGCTTGTAAAAATATTCAATACAGCCGGAGAAATGTGGCAGAGAAAATATTTTTTTTCTCCATATAGGATTAACACTGATGCACTTTGCTTTGGAGACCCCCGGATCGACCGTGGAACTCCAAACCAAAGTGTCTCTGTGTTAATCAAATGACAAAAAAAATATTTTCTAAGCCAGATTTCTCCGGTTGTATTGAATATTTTTACGAATGGTTTTTTCATATGATAAATGTTATCTGACTTACATGTCTGTATAATACCACTCTTTGAAAAATTGGTTAGATATATTTTTCAATTTTCAATAAATAATTTTTAAACAAAATATTCGTATCAATTACAACAATTGCTACTCTTATCACATTAAAAAATTGTTTGTAAAAATATTCAACACAGCCGGAGAAATGTGGCTTAGAAAATATTTTCCCCCATTGGATTAGCACAGAGCCACATTAGTCTGGAGATCCGCGGTAGATCGGGCTCATTCACCCTTACATTTCAAGCAAAATTTGTTACATTTTAAGCATTCAAAGTTGAATGTTCCAGTAAGGTTTAAAAGGCTTCATAAATAAATAAAAGAGGGCAAAAGTTAATTCCTGAGATTAAGAGAGTTCCAGAGATTTCCTGAGAAGTTGAACGTTCGAAAGAAAGGTTTAAAAGGCTTCACATACTTTTTACTATAACTCCGAAAATAAAAGATCCAAAGCTAATTCCATCTAGATATAACATGGTGGAGAAGTTCTTTCAAAGTTAATGTTGTAATATCTCGGAAAATATTTTATGAATATTAGGATTTGGAGAAATTTGTGCTTAAAGTTTTTTGTACCAAAAATTGGGTATTACCATTGAAAATTTTAAAGTTAAAGTTCGTTGTAATATGTAGACGATTGCTTATGCAAATTTTGATACTAGGAATCAATTCTATACTCTCTACCTTTGAAAAACAAAGAATATTTAATAGAAGCCGATAAACAAGGCGTGGAATTTTCCCCTTAACTCTACCATGAAGGTTTTTTTTACATGATAGAATAGATTTTTTTAAAAAAGGAACTCTTCTTATTTTGCATCTTAAGCTATGTTTTGTAGTCAATTGAAATTTAAACAATAATTAAAATTTTCCTTATCCTTTAGGTGGCACAAATATAAAACAGTATGAAATAATAATCAATTTTACTTGATATTAATAAATACGTAGAATAAAGAAGTGAAATTGCAACTGTGGCATTTATTAAAATTAAATATAAAATGATATTAATAAATACGAAGAATAAAGAAGTGAAATTGCAACTGTGGCATTTAAAATTAAATATAAATTATATTTGTCTGTGGTATTTCAAATTAAATATGAATTGATATTTGTCATAAAAACTTTTTGAATGGACTACTAAGTAAAGTTAGATTTGTTTGATATTTTCTTTTGATCTCTGCATATGATAGCATTCATATTTACATGAGAACAGGGACATATTGATTTAAAGACATCCATAAACAAATCTTTTAGTAGGATATGTGCAAATTGTAAATGTGAATTTTTTTTAATGTTAATTGAATGTTTTCTTTGTTTTCATGAATGTTTGAAATTCTGAGAAAATTGATTGAAGTCAATGTCAAATCCACTTTTAACACCAAGTTTCAAGAAGACCCATTGTGGACAAAATTGCTTCGTCATAGTTTAGATTTAAGTCCTTAAGAGCAAAAAGGAGATGAATATAGTAATAATAAAGTATATTTTTTATTTTATATGCAACTAGTTGTTATCTTCTTTTACCTTAAGGGGGAATGGGCGCGCTGGACCGCGGGTCTCCAAACTCAAGTGCCTCAGTGTTAATCCAATGGCAAAAAATCTATTTTCTCTGCCACATTTCTCCGGCTGTATTGAATATTTTTACAAACGGTTTTTTTTAAATAATAAATGTAGATAACTTACAGGTCTCTATCTTCCCACCTTTTGAAATTGCTTCGAATATTTTGTGTAAAATTATTTATTGTAAATTTAAAAACAATATTCGAACCAATTTCAAAAAGTAGGAAGGTCGGGATCTGTAAGTCAGCTACATTTATCACATAAAAAATCCGCTTGTAAAAATATTCAATACAGCCGGAGAAATGTGGCAGAGAAAATATTTTTTTCGCCATAGGATTAACACTGATGCACTTTGCTTTGGGGACCCCCGGTCCAGCGCGCCCATTCCCCCTTAATAACGGATTTCTTTCTTTCATTTATTTAATAAGTCATTCAATTATTCCTTAGGTCAAAAGAAGGCCTTAAACTAAGTAAACTGTTGAAATATATAATGCCGGACAAAATAGGAATAGAGAAATAAGCAGTAAAATGGAATCACAAAACTGTAATAGTTTATTGCATTGGAGGAGAGTATTGGAATGCTTCCAAAACCCCTTCGCGTTGACCTAGACGTTCTTTACAATGAATAATATAAAAAATAGTAAATATTCCGACTTACCCCTTCATGCCTACAAATAAATAAAAACATTAACACCGGGACGCATTTTGCGTAGCCATGTGTAAGTATTAAATGTTTGCTGTCAGAAAGTTCGGCAAAATATGGATAATTTATAGCCATATTTTGTATAATTTGTATCCATATTTAACATTTTTTATGAATCGCAGTAGCAATAGTTCTGGAATGTTGGGTAGCGTCAGATTTTTTTATGCTTTGGTCTCTTAAAGTGACCGTCTTACGCATTAGATTTTAAGAGAAAAGAAATCTATTTTATTTATCCCTTACACTTACATAATAAGCATTTAAAATAAATTCTCGTGTTTCTGTAGCGCTACCCAATTTTTCCTCATTAATTTCTCTTTAACTCTGAATAATTTTTTAAATAATAAATTATTCTAAAAATTTGTATAATTTAATAATATTTACTAGCATTATAGAAGCAATACACAGCCATAAATATTTTAGTGTCAAATCAATGAGTTGAACGTTTTACCAGATTATGATAATGTTGTTATTTAAAGAGCGTAGAAGAATTTAAGAAGAATATTGATAGTTATTGGAGACTGGTAAAAATATAAGTAAACTTTTAAACCAACTTTGCTGGCCTCTATCCTGTTGTTGGTCGTCAACTTTTGTATTTGACCTTATTCTCTACTAAAACCATAAAGTTTAGAAGTTGTCAAGACTTTTCTCTGTGACGAACATTTACTGATGGATATTGTATGTAACAATGCATTCACATTGTCCATGTAAAAGTTACGTAATTTGTTCCAAATAATATTTTTTTCAGACAATATAGCCTAATTTAGCTGCACTACAGTAAAAGAAAAGCTTTCATATTTGGAAAAGGAAAATCAAAGTAACTTTAAATAAAGTAATTGTCAAAATATATTCGTTAAAATAAATTTTCCATTTGTGGTCTGTTCAAGCACATTGTAAATGTAACTTTTCTTTGAGCACCAAAAATAAATAAATGTATTTAAGTATTTCTTGATATTTTCAGGAATTAACGGTTTAATTCTTTTCATACCAAGTTAGCTTCAAATGTATGCGTTTGGATATTTACTTGTATTAGACGACTTAAGCGAAAAAGAAAGATGTATATATTTTTAATGTTGTTTACAATTTGTTTTAAAGTGATCATTTTCATAGAGAGTAAATGATTGTAATTGAACAAAAAATTCAAACAAATATATGTCAAGGAAATAAAACTTTTATTCATACAATATACAAACTTAGAAACATTTAAATTTTATTCAAATGCATATTAACAAAATTAAAACAACCATAATAAAAGCACATTACAAATGTAACTGAAATCTACATTGTATCTACATTGAAGTAATATTCATTTCAAATTATGGCACAAGAAAAATATTTTTTATTAAAAGAACTTTTTAAGAGCAGTCTAAAAGTAACTTTCTTTCAAATTTGAAAGAGTACATAAGACTTGATTTTGGCTGAGTGTTTGCTAAACAAGATCAGAACTTGTTGTACTTTTCGCTAGCCGTACTCAAAAATATCGGCAAACAAAGCGCGAATTATGGCCACGGTTAAGTAACATTACGTTGTTGAAGATTACGGCAACCCTAACAGTTTTGGTGACGAATTCTACATTTGGCGGCATTTGCGACCGGCTAAAAGTACCGTTGCTATTTGAAATAAAAATTGCAAAGTTTTAACGGCAGGTGGTATAATAGCAAAAAAAAAAAAATGAATGGAACATTAAAAATGAACAAATAAAGATCAGTGACAGTAAAAATGGTTTTTATTTTAAATAATACGGAAGCATATTAGCCGTTATTCCAATTATAATTCAGCAGATTAATTAAACCGTTTTAAATCGTTTATGGTCCAGCCGATTTCCCTAATATCCACCTATCAAAAATTTAAACTATTTTTACTTGATCATAATGAACTTATTTTTGCTGAATAAAAAAATCCAAAAAATTCACTATTTATACCATATTATTATATATATAATATATATAATACACCATATTATATTTATTCACTATTCGCATTACCATATTATTAAATTTTCAAACATGTCAGTTTGTGGAAAACTCTAAGTTAGAGAAAGATTTGCAAAGAAGCTCTAATATCATTTTGAAAAATATAGACATTATTTTATATATGGCAATGCAGTGACATCCTTTGAGTTTTTAATGACTTGTTAGTGTGGTTTGAAGCTAAAGAAAAAAAATGCTACAATATATAACTTTTTTTTTCTATACAGGCTGGCAATTTTAAGTATGAAGGAACCAACCATCCTAAACTAATAAAAGTTTCGCTAATCTTGTATCTGTCTTTTTGTTTATCAGATTAATACCTTTTAAATATCCGAATGTCCATCCCTATTTCAAAGTTGTCTCTTTAGATGCTGCACACACAGAAAAAGTTGGTCTGGGAGACACGGCCATGCCATGGCGTCACATGAAGTACTTTTTCTCAATTTTTTAAGTCAATGATTGGTGCTACGTGACATGAAAGCTCCGTCCGCTAGAATATCAAACTTTTTTTGATTACGTCAGAGAGACACAGTCACATGGACACACAACATTAATGGGCAGGATTTGAGGAGTGGTTGCAAAAATGTTAATGAAAATTAATTCTTTCAGGAGTTTCAATTGGTGAATCCATGTCACTTGGGAACAGATGACCAATCGGATAGCACCGATCGCAAGAAGAAATCTAGAACAAATTTCGTCACCTCTGAAACATCCCAATTACTGAGAAGAAAAATAAATATTTTTGTGACGTCATGGTGGTGGCGCGGCCATGTTCCTCGGACCAAAGTTCCTTGTATGTTTCCAGCTCTTAGGTTCCCTTTCTGAAAGATCCTGCACGAGAATCTGTGTTATTTGAGCAAGGAGTCCCATCTACTTGAGCTTGTTGGCGTTGAGCCACGGTCTGAATATGGGCAGGGTAGAAGGGTAACTGGTGCCCTTGCGTCTTTGCAGAGTTCCATCACTGTTGCGGATGGGGTAGGTCGCGATCATGATCGGGAGTTGCAGCTTTAGAATCTTGTCCACCCCCTTCGGCTCGACCGTAAACTGAAAAATATGAGAAAATCCTTATTATTATTATTTTTAATTTTGAACATATGCTTCATTGAGAGTATTCACGAAGTAAAAAAACGTATATTATTGGCGCAAATAGTTTATTTGGTAAAAAATTTTTGGTAAAAATTTTACATGTTACTCGTGTATATTTCTGTGTGTTGTGTATATTTCTGAAGAGGGCGAGCTTCAGTACTCGCAGAAACATGTAAAATTTTTAGCAAATTTTTTTTAACAAATAAACTATTTGCGCCAATAATATACGTTGTTTAATTCGTGAATATTTTCATGTTTCATGAGCAAAGTTTAAAGTATTTTCTGAACACATACTTCATTGTATGAAACATATTAGCATCATATGAAACACATACACAGATGAAACGTTATAATTTAAAAGTTCACGATTCAATGAATTGTAAAATAAATTGGACATTAATTTTTTTTTTGAGCGGAAGTGTAGGGAAGGCAATCATAACAGAGCAATCGGGTCATTACTAAAAAGCGATAATAGATTATCTTTGGGACTATCGTTGTATATGGATTAAAACTTTCAGATATGTGAGTTTTGTTTAAACTAAATTTTAAAAAAATTTAAAAGTTTTAAATATATGTGTAAATATGCTTATAAGTTTTTCAAAATTATTAACAAAAATATATTCAGCAAAAATTATTTTTAAATGAAATTTTCAAAAAATAAATAGTAGATATAGTAACGAAGGGATGATAACATAAAAAAAATCCAGTCTTAATAGTGTGTTATAACTAAGTTCAAATAAACGGAGCATTAATGCGGGAAGAAAATGAATTTAGAAAGAAAAATGAATTAATTAAAGATTAAATTTTAATATGTTTTGTTAAATAAACATTATATTAAATTTTTAATAATGGAAATACAATTAATTTTTGCAAAATACTTTCAAAGCTGAGAAGGACATGTTTATAATCTGTGAAATTGAGGGAGAAGAAACTTTATCAATTTGAAAATGCTAGACCCTTCCGCACTTTAAAACTTATAACGTTAAGTTGGAAGAAAAAACGCAATAACATAATTACTACCGAAAAACCAAAACATATAGATCTGGCAATAAGCCAATAAATGTAAACCTACCAAACCTACTATTGGTTGAAAGCAAATATACTCAAGCTGAAAGGAACTGTTATAATCTGTTATTTAAATTTTATGATAGATTTTAACAAAATAACTACATCAATATTTAAAATATGTCATTTAACTTGTTTTTAAAATGCAGCTTTGTTTGTTAAACTTACTATTTGCTGAGGCAGAGAGTTAAAAATTTTGGCCTTATTTAAAATTTCTTTATTTGGCCTTAGCTCTATTGTAAACAGACGCATTTCTTAAATTATAGGAATAGTTTACTGGGTCTTTGAGAGTGAATTTATTTTTATATAAATGTAAAAGTAAATTATACATACCTAAATCTATTATATTTAAAATTGGGTTAACTAAATTTTCTAGTTCACAGTTTAACATTTGAATCAATATGGATTGAGTATTTATTAAAGGTCCGATACTATTTAAGTAGTCACCAATTCATGAGATTATGCCGTATTGTATTGATTGTATAGGGCGGCAATTTTAAAAGAGGCCTCAAAACGCAACCGTCATTCGTTTTGAGGCGTCTTTTAAAATTGCCACCTTGTATAAATGCAAAATATAATTGTTCAAAAAATGTTTTACTGAGACTATTTTTTAAGTAATAAAATGCAAAAATACCAAAAAGGTTGCTCATCCTTTACTTTTTTACGTGTAATTTCCATTTAAATGTTTGCTCCACATATGGTCTAATATATTTTATATTTTCTACTGTACTATAAGAGGACATTTACAATTTTAAACATTTTCTTTGGATAAAATGTTATATTTAAGAATTAAGTCTTCTGAAAGACCAGCGATCATATTGAAATTTGTACATTTAGTTTTATCACTATTTAAAATGTCTTTTTTTTCAATATTCCGATGCATCATTTCTTTTTGCCAAATTAAATTCCATCGTTTGACTGATTTTGTGTAATTTCACATCATGTAAATATAGTGAATGGGATTTAACAGCTATTTTTAATTATAATCCTTTAATTGCAACTCTCTTAATTGTACAAACAGAAATAATATATTTGGAAATAGGAACTACCCCAGGAATAATAGATTGCTAGGAGCTCCTGGAATTACAATAATAAACTTAACCATGTTCTATTATTCTGAGTAATATTTATTAGCATTTAATGGGAAATTAACTGAATTGAACAATATTGGTAGTGCAATTCATGATTTTCGAAGAAAATAGTCTAAAATTGTAAGTTCCAGGAATTCTTGTAATAGGTTGGTTGGGTTTGTTTTGTTGGTTTATTGCTTCACTCAAGATGAGCTTATACCCGACATGATTCGTTTTCGTAGTATTTTTTAAGTATGCATCTTACTTATAATTACTTACTCGTAATTTAGAACCTCGGTCAAGTAACGAGGTTGACACCTGACAAGGCACCTAACGGAACTTCGAGGGATATTGTACGCTAACGCCGTCGGGACTTTGTACTCCATAGATTTAACGAGCATGTCTATCCCAGTATACACGGGTATTTTAGTTGGATTTTGACTGCATATTTCTGTTTATAGGAAAGCAGTGACTGCCACTGGATCGAACCAGCACCTAACGCTTGCGATCCGATCTGGGCTATAACATGTCCAACGCTATACCAACTGGGCTACCAAGCCCCCCCTCCTTGTAAATTTGTAATAGAACTAAGTAATTAGTACTTAGAATTATCGCCATTGTTCTAAGTACTAAATGGGCATGTTTCAGGAATTGAGTTACAACAGAAATGCTAAATGAACAAAAATTCTTTCTATTGGTGAATCCATGTCATGTGAGTACAGAGGACCAATTGGAGCACAGATCGCAGGAAATACAAGAATGAAAGCTAGAAGGAATTTTGATACCTGAACCAACCCAATTACCCTTAACGTAGAATTAAAAGTTTTAATTTGTAAAACTACTAAACTTTATTTCATTGTTTATGAATATACGTGTTTGGGGATCGGAAGGTCCTGCGATCGAGTCCCGGTACCACTGAAGACCTACCGAGTATATGCGGAGTACGTGCTCGTTAAATCTGTTGGGTCCGAAAGTCCTCTAAGTTCCCATACCAAATCAATACCTCTGGGGGTGACAAGCCAATTCTGGGGATCCTCTAGTTGGCCTCTGTCTCTAAAAAAATTAGATGGATCCACTTATGTGTGTGTGTTGTCTGTTGTGTCTGTCTTACTTGACGAAGGTTTATAAGCGGGTCGCTGACCAAGCACACAAACCTGAATATATATGTCTACGTGTTTGAGGAAGCCCGGGTGGCCTAGTGGGTTTGACCGCAGCATATTACGCTAACAGTCTGCGCTCTGTACCGGGTGTGGTTCGATTCCCGGAAGCGTTGAACCTCACCTAACGTGTTTCAATAATAGTTTGAAATTTTTTTCGTTAACTTCTTAGTGCTTCGATTATGACTAGTTAAGGCATAATGACTGCATTACCACGTATTTGAATATGATTTAATTTCAATGTTGTAATAATTTCAAGACAAAACTACTAAGTTTTTATTTTAATTAATGTTTTTTTAAGTAATACTACTTAAGAATTTGCTATGAGAAAACAATAAATATGCAACACAAATGATCAATGGTTACTCTACAGCCTACAGGTAGACACTTTAATATATTAAAAGCTTACGAAAAGTAATATAACTGTATTGCAATTTTGAATAGTTCATTTGAAAGTGCCCTGCGGTGCCAAAATTTTAGGTTTAAATCCCGCTTCCAGTATGTCGACTCTGTCTAATTAGCTTTCAGATATAAAATAAGAAGGCAATAACACTCCAAACCAAATTCTGTTTTGGAGGGATCGTCGTCGGTTCCTTAGAAAAAATGAATTATTTTTGAAATCATAATATCTGTCAATGTATTGCTTTTACGCTTTTTTTATAACCAGGAATAAAAATGGTAACAACAACAAAACAAAACAAAAAAAGAATTAAAGGATACATATATAGCACTTATGCGACAAAAGTTATGCAACTCTAAGGTACTATAAGGTACTATAATATTCTGGAGGTGCTGATTTGCTGATTCTAAAAAAGTGGTTTTCGAACATTGGTCCGTCTTTGTGCCTGAAACCACTCTACGGCTCGAACTAAAAAAAAAGCAACGGACTTCAAATTGTTTACACGAGTGTCTAGCACCTATAGGACTTTAAAAAAAAGTTTTCGAGAAAATTGCGCATTGCACAACTTTGTTCACCTGTTAGTTTGTGTTGTGTGCCATTCTGGTGAAGATGGGCGGTGAACATGTATGACATGTATGTTTGAAACATGTATATTTGTACGATAAACTATGTGCGCCAATAATCTACGTTGTTTACTTCATGAATCCTCTCATGTATCATGCGCAAAGTTGAAGATATATTTTTAAAAATTTATTTCTTTATTTAAAATGCACACAACAGAAAGAATCCAATTAAAGTGTGACTTTAACAAGAGAGAACAACAAGAAGTCCACAGAAAAAGCACAATTTCAATATATATATATATATATATATATATATATATATTTTTTTTTTAAAAATTTCAATACATTTAGATTTGAAAACATTAAGAGACAAAAGATATCGCAAGATCTTCAGGGAAACCATTGAAAATTCTATAAAATTGAAAGAGGCTGAAGTTATTCAGATAGTTGTATTTGGTAAAAACACTCCTAAAAAGATATTTATGTCTTAGAGATCTATTTGGAACTGCAATCTCAATGCTATTGTGGATTTCAGTGACATCTATATTTTCTGAAGTAATGCTGGAGCAATGGTTCTTTAGTAATTGTGGATCATGTACTCTAGTATGTTCTAGTAATCAATGGTTCTTTAGTAATGGTTGAGAAATGTACTCACGTATACGTCGTACTGTATCTTGATGAGGTGGCACCCCCGCAGGTTGGTGGGGGGCAGCGGCGGTATGTAGAGCATCTCATTCTTCCAGGTGTCCGTGGCCCCGGGTTCGATCTTGCCCTTCTGCAGAGAGGCCAGCTCCCGCGTCTCGGACTGCACGATCTTGCTCTTGGCCGTGTACTGGATGGTCTGAGAATAGAAGAATAAAAAAAAATGTCAATCACGGCCTTATAGCTATTTCTAATTTAAACTTATAAACACTAAAAAAAGTAACCATTTCTAAAAATTTCTTTCACAGATTTAATTAATACATATATTTATAAAAGTAGGTTTGTAACAGAATCTGTCACTTAACCCGATTCCATACCACATTTCTGTTCAACAGGAAAAAAGCCGCAAACACAGTATTAATTTTATATTATACATTTACACGCTAAATTTGGCTAGTTTCCTTTATTTTATTTCAAAAATTCAATTACTATTTCTTAATTAATTTATATTTCAAAGAATAAATATGTGATATTCCTCGCTTTTAAATAAAACCAAATCATTTCATAACATACAAACAAAGAAGCTCTTAGTAAAATATATTTTACGTTATTTCAAACTGATTGATGTCGCAAAAATAATTTTTTAAAATTTATTATTCAAAAGAAATAAAGTTTCTCGAGCGATTGTTGCAAATGGCAATGGTGATTTAATTCTAATAAAAATGGCTTCTTATGCTTTTTAAATGAGCATTACATTTTGCAGTTTTTTAAATAATTGCAGTACTTCGAATTCGATTTTTTTTAGATTTTAATTTTAATGCGCTTAATTTTTTGACATATCACACTTGTCTGTAGCATTTGTAGTTTGGGCTATGAAAGTGGGTTACGGGCAGACGGACTGAACGATTATAATACCTTCCACTTTGAACGTTATAAACGTAATGTGGAAGCTAATAAGCATCAATAGGATTAGGGTCAAATTTTGGCTGCAACTTTTTTGACACTAGTCTGTATATTTTGCTAACCGATTCTATGCATCAAAATAAGGTAGAAACAATCGGAGTCACGATAATTTGTTCTGTTTTTTAGCCTCCACACTACGTTAATAACGTAAAAAGTGGAAGGTATTATAATCGTCCAGTCCGTCTGTCATCCACTTTCGTAGCCTAAACTACAAATGATACAGGCAAGTGAGATACGTCAAAAAATTCAGCTCATCGAAATTAGAAGACATTGAAAATCTCAGAAAAAAATTCGAAGTACTTCAATTATTTAAAAAAAAACCTGCAATATTTAATGCTCATTTTAATAGCATAAGAAGCCAGTTTAATTAGAATTAAATCACCATTGCCATTCGTAGCCTTTATATCTTTTAAACAATAAATTAAAATAAATTTATTTTTGCGACATCAATCAGTTTGAAATGACGTCAAATGTATTTCACTAAGAGATTCTTTGTTTGTATGTTGATATGAAATGTTTTGGTTTTATTTAAAAGAGAAATATTACATATTTATTCTTTGAAATATAAATTAATTTTTGCAAACGATAATACTTATTGCATAATTATTGAAGAAATATTTATTGAATTTTCGAAATAATTCGAATGAAATCTGCTAAACTTAGCGTGTAAATGTTTATAATAGAATTAATATTGTGTTTGGCGACTTTTTTCCTGTTGAACACAAATGTTGTGTGGAAGCGGGCTGAGTAACAGATTCTGTTACAAACCTACTTGTTTTTATGTTTTTTTTTTTAATTTTAAAACACTTTGACTGCTAATGACGCGCCAGCGCGTGGCGTGGTTCCGATTCACCGATAACAGCACATTCTGATGAAATTAAGAGTACCATTTCGCCAACCGTTCTTATGAGTTCAAGTTCGTTTGAAAACTTGATACACATGATGGTCTACGTCTAGTGGTTACACACAAACTACACGATCATAAGCTTTAAAATCTATGTATGGAAATTCATCAGTCACATCTAGAATTAATAGGTGTCAATTAAATATCATACAAAAGGGTAGACGAAAGACCCTCTTTCGTCTACCCTTTTGTTTGTATGATATTTATAATTGACACCTAGTAATTCTAGATGTGACTGATGAATTTCCATACATAGATTTTAAAGCTTATGCAGTTTTTGAGTTATTGCGAAGTGTATCTTTCGCCTATTAACGACAAATATAATACAGTCATAATTATGTAGGGATGTAAACACCTATATTTGAATTATGTTAACACCGCAAGCAAATTTAAGGTTACTTGGTGATCATTTTGAGGATATAGAACGTAGAATATTAGATTTTACACTTTTGCAACTGATCCTGCTGTGCTTGGAATAATACTCGATGATTTGAAAGAGTATATTCTATTTAAATTACGAGGAAATTGAATCTTTCGTCTCAAGTGTAGGGCGACCAGACAAGACATACTGCATTTCGCAGTGTGGTTAAGTTTGTTATTCAACTATCTAGCTATAAAAAAATTGCAATAGTCTGTTTTATTTTTTTGTAGTTTTTCCAAACAAAAACAACCCAAAAAAATATGAATTATTAAAATTTAATGATGATTTTATAGTCGAATGGTTAATTACTGAAACAAATCTGGTTATTGACTTTCAATTCAATAATTAGTGACATATGATGAGTTATTCGGTTGGAAAAGACCAGGAACATTTCCTCGTATTTTTACGACTAGTTGTCGTGTAGTTTTAGTTAGCGACGTTAATTCGACTTAAGCTTGTAATTTTACAACCTCGAACTAAGATTTTTACTTTTTCGAAAATGAAGTAGAGTTAGTTCATTTCCATTGTAACGAACTGGTTCAAAAAACAGGATGTTCTTCTACTTCACATCAGCCTCTATCGATGAAAATTTTCCATCGCTATCGTCGCAGTCAATGTGTTAACCACTGTGAAGGCCGCAATCCCTGCAGCAGTAGAGAAACTCTCTTTTGAGATTTGGGAGATTTTGACTTGGAATGCGCGAATTTTGGACTTGGCGCGAATTTCGGACTTGGGACATGGGTGATATCGAATAACTGGCTAGAATGCATTTTTTTGTTAAAAATTGTTACTATGAATTTATTAGTTATGCACAAATATATCCGTAAAAATTGAAAACTTCTAATGCATTACTATAAAAAGCACCATGTGTGCCTCCTTAAACAACGTTCTCGCTTTTTTTTCTTCCCCTCCTTGAAAAACTTTTCTGCCGCATGAAATTTGAACGATGAGTGCATTTTTCAGTAAATTGTACTATCTTTGGAATGATTTTTCTGTTAATTTAATTGATAAAGATTTTATTGGAATTATGTCCCTTTAAATCTACTACATTGCTGACGTCATAGCAGATGATCACGACCACTAACCAATTGTGTCCCGGCGGTTTCTTGGTTGGTTGGTAGACATACATATTCAGTTAGTGCTTTGTCAGAGACCGCTTATAACCTTCGTCAGTAAGACAGACACAACACACACACCCCAAGTGGATCCATCTAATTTTAGAGACAGAGGCCACTAGAGGATCCTAGAATTGGCTGTCACCCCCAGAGGTATGATTTGATGGACTTGAGGACTTGTGACAACGACGATTTACGTGCACAGTCACCATTACGTACACGGGGTCTTCGGAAGCAGCGGGACTCGAACTCGCAACCTAGGATCCAGTCCAGACCTTACCGACCGCTATCCGCCCGGCGGTTCTTACTACAAATACGCACATAATCAATGTGCAAAAGTACCGACAGGTATTAAAAAAAAGTAAAAATATTCCGATTATCCCATAGATTATAGTAGTCTATACATTCAAAAAGGATAAGGATGGATGGTTAATTGGGCATGGTCTATCCCATATAGCCCTAATGCATTATACAATACAGGGTGGCGCAAATAAGTGTCCCGGCATGGAGCTACGAATGCAGGGAAATGCTTGGCGTAAAAAACTATCAAAGGCGTCTGAAAGCCGCCAAGTAGAATTCATAAATTATTCAAGAGTTCAATAGCTTCACTTGGCAAACCTATTTTTTCATTGGTTGGTTAATAGACTAGAGCTGCATTGGACTATTGGCGAGTTCAGATCTTAGTGCGAGCTGTGTAAATCTGCGTTGGTCAGATCAGTGCACAGGTGAAGATGGCATAGTTATCAGCAAATAATTTGCCAAGAGTCTGTTTGGGCTTGATATTGAAGCGATCAATGGCTTCATATTCAAACCTGTTTTGTTGCATTGCCTTTTTCTATTCCCCTTGGGCACAGCTGTATCCTATACTTAATTCATATCACCAAGTACGGCAAGAGTAACAGCATCAAATAGCATTTAAAGAACAATTATCATCCGGTTATTTAATTTATAATATAGGTTTTAAAATTAATATAGTTAATAGATTGAAGGCGACATTATTTCAAAACTTAAAATTAATTATTTCAAAACTTGAAAGAAGTCATTAACTGGAAGGGCCAAGTCTACGGTGAAACGTGGTTTTATGCGAGTGACTAAATACCTGCCCAAAACTTGCAGCCGAAACCAGATAGGAGGTTGCTTTGGTTTTGATGCCAAGTGTAGGAGTCGCCAAACGCGCCTAAATTGAGAAATGAGCGTTTTGTTTTTCTGCTTGATTCCGCTTCTTGATTCGAAAAATATTTCTGTCTGTGTTCTTCTATATTGCATTTTAAATATAAATACAATAATGAAATAATTTTAAATATAATTTTTAAAGGGGCAAGAGATTTAAATAGTACAGTGATATACCTATAGTTTTAAATAAACGAAATACGGTGAAATTACATCGTAAGAGCGATTTGATCTTTACCCTTGTTCCTACAGTACTATGCTTGCGAACCGTACAGAATAGCAGATATTTTAATGGTTTAAAGAAAAATGTAATTTTTTAAAACAAAATTGAAAGTACCCTTGTGAGAGCAATGCAGCAGAAAAGGAAATCGGAATAATAAAACATTTAAAAAGGTCTCTTTACAATTAGTCTAGTGACATTTTCTTGCATTCATGGGGGAAAAAGGCTGAAGAGTATCCCAAAGCGAAACACCGAAGACTGAATCAAATGCTTTAAAAAATATTCAAAACTAGCTGTTATACCCGACGTTGCACGGGTAGAGGTGGAAAAATAATTTAACAATCAATTTAACTATTTTTTTCTTTCATTTTAGTTACATAAGATATGAAGATTACCCAGTAATTTTCCATTTAATAACCCAACTTGGATATAGTAATGATTAATATTAATTTCAAAAATACCTTTGATAAGAAGCTCAAATTAAAAAGAATACATATTTAAGTAAAAAATAATCAGTAAGAATTAAAAATGGAAAAACAGCTAAATCTTAAAAGGGCCTCAAACATTTATTTTAACGCAATTCAAGGGAGTTCTATAATAAATTAAGTAACTTTTTTTGGACACTTTGTAGATATAAATACAATATAAGCAGTACAAATTTCTACCATAATTCAATACAAATGCTGAAAAATTAAGAATTCAATGCATATGTATACAGTACTAAATCAATGCAGATATGTACAATAATTGAATGAAAATAAATACAATAATAATTGAATGAAAATAAATACAATAATAACGCTAGCAAATTTATACCCGTTCATCGCACGGATAAAAAATTATCAAATCGTTCCAAATATGTGTACCATATAACCTGTTATAGGATCATAAACTTATGTTATTGTTCCCGCTCGTTATAAAGTATAAAATCCCGTTTCATTGCCTTAAAATTCCAAAATGAAAAATACGCTATAAAATGCACTCATAAATGTCATCACAATTCCCTCATAAATACATAAAACCTTTTTAGCTCATTTGGCGCGTTTTGGGAAATAATTTGGCAAGAAAATATATATAGCTACAAACACACCCATTATACAGCTCTAACACAATGACTTCGAACAACCGACCAGATTATAAATTATTTATAAAAGAAATTGCCCATTTGGCGAGTTTTAGTTAATAATTTGGCGAGTTTGGCAACGTATTTGGCGAAAAAATAAATACATAAAACACTAATATGCAGCTCTAGTGCGATGGCCTTTATTAACCATCATAGTTCAGTAATAGCTTAACTATACATTTATTGCTTAAATATAGCATACATGCAGTCAACAGAAAAATCAATGAAAAAATCACATCAAATAAACCCACAATAAAATCCGGGAATGGAGACTGGCGGAATTACGTCACTTGAAACATGTCAATTATTTTTCAAATAATGAAATTAGTTTCTGAAGGTAATGGCAACAAAAAAAAAACATTTCAATTTTAAATGTTTTCGTTAAAAGTTTTATTTAATTTTTTCAGCCGATGGCATCAGGAAAGTAAAAAAAAACGGATTTGAGCCAAATGGTGTAGTTTTTTCAGAAAATTCGAATAAAAACGTTCGAAAACGATAGAAGGAATGGTCTGATTCGAAAAATTCTTATCCTATGTTTGTTCCGGAGATGGGATGAATTTTTGTGCCAAATTTCGTAACGATCTGTTGCGTGGTTCTTTAGATCTCGTGTCTTATACAAACAAACAAATAAACAAACAAACAAACGGAAGTTGCCTTTTATGTATATAGATTAATCATATTTTCAATTCACGCGAACTAGCGATAGATCGCCAATACCTGCGCCTCACTACATGGGAAACTTGTCCTGGACGGGTTCTGGGCAGGTACATAGCTTCAGCGTTGTTTTATACCCCACAAACAACTAATTCGTCCAAGTTAGAAAGGCCACGCCTACGGCGATATCGTATCTTCGTCAACCAATGTCTTCACAAACAAACCATGCTCCACCCCTTTCGAACTGTCTATTGAAAAGCACTTCTTTGACAGACATTGTGATTTTAAAACTAATGCATGAGATCTATGGGACTAAACGACTAAACATCCCTCTTGACCTCTTGACAGTGAATTTTGAGGATAGAATTTTCTTTCCAGATTCGCCTGCGGTCAGTACATTTTCAGATAGAATCTATTTATGTTTTAAATGAGTGGGACCCCAAAGGGTAATTTGTTGTTGTTTTATTGTTCTTCCTTTTAAATTCGTGAGTCTTTAATTTTCAGTTAATTTCAATACAATTATTGAATTCATTCTTTTATACGAATGTACAACGCATATTTGTTTAAATATCGAGAAATACTTACAAAGGGATACATTTTATTCAACAAGTTTTTTTTATATCTAATTCTTCATGTCAAGTATTCCTTTGCTTTTCATTGAACAATCACTTGGTTAAAATGCCAAATACGCGAGTTCTTTTGTTTAGGAACGTTAGTTACTGTTAAAGAAACGACACTCGCACACGTTGATCGTGCCCTAGGACATGTCCTAGACATATAAATGGCAGAGAAGAAGCTTCAATACTGTCACCATGTAAAACTTGCGCCCACATGGCGCTGTAGGCAGGGACGGATTTAAAGATTTGCCGCTTGTAGGCTACGGTCGATTTGCTGCCCCTGTCACAATCTTCTCCCCCTTTAACTAAGGGTTTTTCTATTCCTGTGATGCAGTGATTTTTGAAATGAATGCATTCTTCAATTAAATCAGAATCTCGATAATTTGACTAGATGTCTTTAACTACTGACCTTGTTTCTTATGAAATCCTCAGTAATTATAAGACTTTTAAATAATTGTGTTAAGTAGAACCTCCCTTGGTACTCATTGAACGCAACGTTTCTTTTATTGAATTCATTAATAATTCACGGCTCATTGCGGTTTACGCATTATTGTAAATTATTTGTTTTCTTTATTATAAAATATACTAATATTTTTAAGAATATTTTTATGCCAAATGCCGCTTTAATTGGTCTTAAAATTTGCCGCCCCAAAAAATTCGTCGCTCTAGGCTACAGCCTACTTAGCCTATTTAGAAATCCGGCCATGGCTGTAGGTTGAGGAGCCGTGTAACGAAGTATACCCTCTATACCCTGCGGTGTTCTGTTTTCTTCTTGGCCATTCAAAAAACAGTTCGACAATTTTTTTTCATTTTAACATTTCTACCTTACATTTATTATTTTTATATGTTAAATCTAGTTTACAAAATAAATAAAAGTTGTTTGCGCTGCGGTTCTTGAGAAACCTAGATGTCACTGCGTGACGATTTTTGGTTGCGACGTGTTATCTTGGTAAGGACCGGGCATCTGCTTTGAGTTATGTGTTTTCTTCTTGAACGTGGGCTGTTCTGAGAACCTTCTCCTCCCAAAGCAACTTTTGCATGATGTGTTGCTTTTCAATAAAATTATTAATGTGAACTTAGTTAATTCATCTAACATACCAGAGTTCTCTCCAATTTGGAAAAGCCTCATCGTAACAGAATAACGTTTCGTTTCTCCCACGCACCCCTCCTTCTACGCCCCTTTCCGGATATCATGTTTCACAACTTCGCGCCGTTAACTGTTAGTTTGTGTTTTGTGCCATTCTGGTAAAGTTGGGAGTTTTGAGAAACACTGAAACATGCAAATTTATACCAATAAACTATTTGCGACAATAATGTACCTTGTTTATTTCAATAATCCTCTTATGTATCATGCGCAAAGTTGGAGATATTTTCCTAATATTAATGTGAACTTTTTTTAGCAAGCTTTCTTTGAGAGTGCGTTTCTCTGTGAATATAAAGCAAGGTGAATAAGGCAAGAAGTAATTGGTCCGTCGAAAAATTAGATCTTTTACAGTAGGTGTGAGTTAATAAAAGTGTTGAATAAATTACAAAATTGCCATACTTTCCAATTTTGTCAGGAATTTAATTATATTTTCTCGCAATTTTATGTTGATTTTTTTTGCTGGGGAAAATTACGGTATTTGACGGGACCAACCCACTCCCCCCTACGTGAGTTTTGGTGATATTTGGCTGGACCACTTCTCCTCTATGTAATTATTACCTATCTCCTCTAGGTATTACGTAATTTAAGGACGTCCCCTTAAAAAAACTTCGAAAATAGGATTCTCAAAAATGAAGACTTCAGGGGAAAAAACCCTTGATTGCACAGTAATCTTCCCGTAATCAGATCTGCTCGGAGGACGTTGGCGGCAGGAAACCATTTTCTTCCTCACGGTACAAGCATGGGACTCGTGTCTGCCCTGAATCAGGATTGCCGCGACTGAAGAACCAAGTAAGAAACCGGTTTCCTTACACCAGTTTAGGCTATGACCCGCTATCGTCGCCAAAGAGTCCTGTTTCAGACTATATTCCTATGCAATGAAGGGGTTATTCCTCTGTACTCTTCAAATGAGAGCATTAAGTTCAGATTTACTGTAAGGTCCCTCTTGGCGAATTTTCCAAAAATCGCTCCAAATATCGGTATTTTGGCGACAGAACATCATTTTCATTAGCCACTCAATATGAAAAACTCAATATGGCTGTTGCATTCATATGTCCGATAGGGTTGCCGGAACACGTTATCGGCGTTAAGTCGGAGAATGGTTGCCAGAAAAAATATTTATCGCTAAATGTGAAAAATCGCGCCAAGGGGACCGTACAGTAAATCTGAACCGAGCCTTTTTCTCGTACCTCCGTGAGTATGGCCCTCGTCCTTCGCACGGTGACCCTGCTCCCGTTGTCGACGGTGGCGGAGAGACAGATGCTCTCTCCCGGCACGTATCCCCCACGGTCCAGCCGCACCCGGCATGACACGGGGCCGGAATTCAGGCACGGGATCCCGAGCACGTCCTCCACTTCGCAGTGGAACGGCTGCTGCAAAGCACAAACGAGAGAGATTTTTAACACAATGTAGAAAAAAACTGTCATTTTATAGCACAGGGTAAACTGTTCAGTTTTGTTTTGGTGAACTTCATCATTTATAATTTTTTTAGATGGTATGCTCACTAAAAAAATAGGCTCAATAATTTTATACATAAATTATCTTAAATTAATTTATGTTCTTGGGGGGATGGGGAGCATTCTTTTCATCTATCGATCATTTTGAGGGTGAAACCGAAGCAACCAATGATATCGCAGTACAGGGGAAAATGAAAACAAGAGCGTTACATCATCTGAAACATTCTCATTATACTTAATTTTCACTCACGCTGAACGTGCTGACATTTCTTTCATATTAGAAAACGAAAAATATAAATTAAAAGGTTATAACAATGCTCAATGCTATTCCTATGGAGAAATCGGCTCACGTTTTGCCCTCCTACACCGGTTTGGGTTCGAATTTCGAAAAATCGCTTCTTAAATGACGCCTTCATTACAATAGGAATAAACTCCTAAAGTTTGGTCTCCGTACCTCCAGTAGTTTTGGCTAGGCGTTGATACGTGATCCAGGCAGTCAGGACTTTGCCTTTTATCTATATAGATAAACTGAAATTTATTTATCTTCAATCTTAAATGATAATCCAGTCAACTTTGAAAAAAAATCATAAATAATGAAAAATAAATGAAGAGTACAGGGGAAAAACCACTTCATTGCTTAGGACTGCATCTGTCTGCGATAGTATTCTTTGGCAACAATAGCAAGTCATCGCCTAAACTCGTGTAAGGAAACCGGTTACACACTTTGTTTTTTTCTTGCTGTACCCCTGATTCACGCCAGAGATCAGTGGGCGCGAGTCACACGTTTGTACCGCGAAAGAACAAAAAAAAACCGGTTTCCTGTCGCCAATGTCCGTCAAGCGCATCAGAATACGGGAAGATTCCTAGGCAATGAAATTGTTTTTCTCCTGTACTCTTTAAATATTGAATTCTTGACTGATGCTCTTACCATGAGGAGTGCTGGTTCCAAGTTGAGGTCAATGGGATTCATGACAATAAACACTTGCTGGTTCTTATGCGTCAGCCCGGACGGCTCTTTCAGGGCTGTTTTGCAGTAGAACTGTACCCAGCCATGTTTCCCCAGGAAAGTGGAAGGCAGGCCTAAGGGGAGGCCCAATTTGAAAGGGAAGGAGTGCACCCCAGGGGACAGGATGATCATTCGGTCCGATTCGACGGTGTGCTCCGATCCTAGAAGAGGAGAATGTGTTGTCATGAGAATGTCAAAAGTCTTACTCACTCAGAAAAGCTTGTGTTGAAATAGAACAAGTGAAACACAATTATTGTGTAAAAATGGGAAGTACAATATTGTGTTGTTCCAACACAACTGAAAATCCCGAGAGGAGACAATTATTACATCCATGCGCTATGGACAAAAAGCGTTAAGTATACAGGGTGGCCCAAAAGTAGCCTAACAGTTAGTTAGGTATACAGTTATTTATACAGAAACAGTTATTTTAATGCAGGTTAAGTTTAGTTTGGTTGAAATATCATAGTACTAGAGCTACAGGAGAGTTATTGGCGACAGGCATCGTAATTAAGAACCATAGTCAAAAGTGACAGCTTTATTTACATACATATACTTACATTCTTAATCCCGAAGGTGCTCAAATTGTCTACCTTCGACATTGATGCATTCCTGCAACCTATCTTCGATACTCTCATACACAGTATGACACAAATTTTTAAGTTGTCACGAATGTCCTTAAAAGCATCATCGATGAATTTCTTCAACTGGCGTACTGTGGTGGATTTTTCTGGAATAAACATTATCCTTTACTACTCCCCAGAAAAAGAAATCCATGGGAGTAAAGTCCAGAGAACGTGGTGGAAACTCAATGCTCCCCCGTCTCCCTATCCAATGATTCGGGAAGGTCAGATCCCGGTATCGTCGGACCACCAAAGAATAATGAGTTGGGGCACCGTCCTGTTGAAAAAACAACTCCGCAAAGTCGGGCCGTGCTTGCAGTTGTGGTACTACAACTTGTATCAACATATCCAAATACATGGGGCCATCAATACTGACCAAGCACACAAACCTGAATATGTATGTCTACCAACCAACCATCAACGGTTCCATCGAAAAAGGCAGGACCCACGACACCATCGCAGGATATGCCACCCCACACTGTGACGCCTGGCTGATTTAAATGCGTAGTCAAAATGACATGTGGGTTTTCGTCGGCCCAGTACACAGAGTTATGTCTGTTGACGTGGCCAGACAATTTAAAGCAGGCTTCATCTGTCCACACTATTTTTGAAAGCAGGTCTGGTTGATCAGTCAGTTGATCGCGCATTATTTCACAGAACTGTAATCTGCGGTTAGGATCGCCCTCAAGAAGGCCATGTAACAGTCTTGGGCGGTACGGCTTAAGGTTCAGCTGGTGCATCAGGCGTTGTAATGATGCCCTCGGGATCATCAGCTCCCGAGACGCTTGTCGCGTAGACTTCTTTGGACTGTTTACGAATGTAAGGGCTACATTCATCTCATTTTCCTGTGTCAACGTCGTACGTGGTCTTCCAGACTTCGAGGCATTGGCGACGGAACTCGTGGTTTCAAACTTGTCTCTGATGCTGTAAATCGCATGACGGGAAGGCGCAGGCAAATTAAACTCACTTTCCCATATCGTACGCACAGTCTCCGCATTTTCGTACTTCCAGTAGGTCTTAAGGATCCACCGTCTGTGCTCCTCGCTCAAATTTCCAGCCATGGTTTACAACACTATAAACAAAAGTATAAATTTTCCACCAGCACAAATCCTTTTATAGGATATTTGTCAGGTGACGGGATTCGAAGTTACGTCCTCTGGTGACATTTGCATATTTCTAGAGCATCAAACAAATAAACGGGGCCGGGATAGCCTGGTCGGTAAGGTCTAATAAACCGAAGATATCTCGAAACTAAACCAATCGAAGTCCACGAATTGCTACTCTTTGGATAAGATACGCTGTAGTACGACTTTATTTTAGCCAACCAAAAAAACTAAGCACGGCTATGTCAAATACCTGTTCTAAATAACCCAAAGTTCTTACCAATGGTACAACATTAACTGTTAGGCTACTTTTGGACCACCCTGTATTGTTTTCTAAAATATATATAATAAAAAAATTCTAATATTCATTTTAAAGTACCGTTTTTTTTCAGCTTTAGTATAGCTATTTATCTAAAGCAAGAGCAGATGCTGAACTAAATTTCTAAAGAATACATGCGTGCTGCACATTTAACACAATTTTTGTACTAGCCATGCATTATTATTTATAGTCGCAATACAGTTTTATTAACGTTTCAACACAACTTGTAATAGCTGGGGAAAACATAATGTATTGTACTGTAAGTAAACACTAAGTTTTTCACGGAAGCTTTCATTGCTCTTTTTTGTCAAACCAGGTTTTGTATTGGTAGCATTTCCATCGTTTACAAACATTCGTGCAGGGAGCAGATGACAATGAGGAAGTTGCATGAATTTCAAATTCATTGGCAGACAATAGCCCTTATAAAAACACGTCGAATGCTACTTTTCACACTAGTGAAAAAGTTATTAAATTTGTCAGTAATTGAGTTTTAAGTAGGAGATACGTTACTTCCGGTAAAAACACTCACAATCCTCTTGCAGTGCGTAATGACGTCAGACTTGGCTTTTTTTGTCCATTGACGTGCAATTTCTAACCAACTTCTGTGTGATACAGCTGTTGAAAATACAAAATGTGTTTTAAATGATCTCATATAGGAATAGGATTATTTAGAATAAGTGGTTTTTCTAAGTTCCAGTTATTCTCATCAGACTTGGTAGATCTCCTACGAATTTTTCAATTGATCCAACAATTGGCTAGGTCTGAAGTGTCAACAGCGCGCTCTTGTACGATTTTAAATTCAACAACCAAGCAAGAAACAAGCTGTTCTAATTTATTATCAAAAGCTGGTTTAAGTGAGCAGTATGTTCTTTTAAATAGAACGTTTTGAAAAACGTTGCATGTTTATTTTAATTATGGACATGTTAACCGTAGCGTTATTTTTAGAAAAAATCGCCAAATGGTGTGTTGTTACGTCAGACGCCGTTTTCGGTCACGTGAGTTTCATGAAATTTTAATAGGCATATTTCGAGTAAAACTAATAATTTTTGATGATTTTTAAGCTGATATTTAGAATATGTAGCTTCTAACGTTCCAGAAAATGGCATAAGTATGTCATTTTGGGTAGGATGCAAGTTCCTCATTAAGCTTCATTACTGAAAACGGAAGCGTCTTGAGTTCCATTGTTAAGACCATGCATCGATTACGACACCTCTGCTTTCGAAACGTATGTTTTCGGGGAAGGTTCGCAATTGGGAAAAGAATACTCCGGAAAGTTTGGTCAACTAATTGGGTGTATTTTATGTAGCTAACTCGTTAAATATGAAACCTCAAATATAAAGTATTCACTAACATGATATTTGCAATATTACATGAAATCGGATACTGAAACCTATCTCTTTCGTTATGTATTCAACAGTCAGTCCTGGTGTCCAACTGTCCCCGCAGCATATATTTGGCTGCCCAGCAATTCAAGCCAGGCTCTTCAGGATTGGCTTTGAAGACCCAGAAATTTTAATTCTCTCCGAAGATGCAGAAGAAATAGCGAAAGCTGTCTACGACAGCTTCGGATCCATCTAGTTTTTGCACACAACATGGACACGACAACAACAACAACAACATGTATTCAACAGAAGAAGTTCTTAGAATGTGCTAGACCCCGTGCTGTGACACTCGCATGAAACCCCACTTCATTTTCCCGACTCTCCGACTCTGAGGAACTAATTGCTGGAGCTTTTTTGAAGGTCTCAGCATTGGTACCGCAGGGACTCTGGGAGTCCTGACATATGGATCTATGGATGCGCCTTCTGCACCAGCAGTTGTTGCCTAGCACCGATCACACCCGCTCCGCTCCCGTTACTTCAACGCTTCGTTCGACTCGATTGCTCACGTTTTTTGGCTTTTTTTGTTTAATTGCCCCGCTTTCAAAATTTCTCTTGTCGTTTTACAACTCAGCCCGTTTTATTTTTTTATCTGGGACCCATCTCTTCTTTTTCTAAGCCGTCTATGGTTGGGGTACCTATAGCCGTCTACCTTCGCACCTATGCGCCCAGGTCGAAATAAATTAGCTGAAATTAGACCCCGTGCTGGAGCCCCATTTGATATAGCATTGGACAAAATGCTATCGGCCACTGTCGATTAACAAACTACCCGGCAGCTAATTCGTCCAACCTAGAACGGTTACATCTATAGTGACGTTACATTTACATCAACATTTTTTTAATCCTATAAACTACGCTCCGTCTCGCACGAATGGGCATGTTACGCGTCTTGAGTGGCAACAACCCCACAGGAATGAAAAGAAGGTTTTGATTAGTTAATCAATGTAGTGGAGCTTACCGTGTCAAACCACCAATGAAATCCAGGAATGCTGCAGAGGATGTTTAATCAACAGCTACGTGTAATAATTTTGTATTGATGGATAATGTCAGAAAAGTACTTACATTTTTAAGAGATCAAAGTATTTTTTATTATTTCTAAATTTTTTTTTACAAGTTTTTCATCTAGAAGTAGAAACGAGAGACGAGCATCACCTTAAT
Organism: Oedothorax gibbosus; assembly: GCA_019343175.1. Taxonomy (NCBI): domain Eukaryota; kingdom Metazoa; phylum Arthropoda; class Arachnida; order Araneae; family Linyphiidae; genus Oedothorax; species Oedothorax gibbosus. Next base: position 91,059 of record JAFNEN010000675.1, on the reverse strand, counting down.
CATAATAAAGACAAAGACACACATATATGAAGAGCTTAGTAGAAGAACGTGCTAAGTGACATTTTTGAAAAAAAATGAGATTTTTGTTTCAATGAACATGCAATTCCCTGCTTTAAAGATAAGAAGATCCCCCCTTTTACTTAAACTATAAGTTAAGTTTATTTTTTTACTTTTGTAGGTGCCGTTTTTAACGTATCTAAGTGCAAATGATCAACTTTAAATCTCTTTTCTCGTTTTCACCTTTTTGTCACTTAGCACGTTCTTCCACCAAGCTCTTCATATATACATGGTAGACAAGACCCAATGTAACCCTCATTTTCTTTAAACTCTATTGAATAGTTCCGACGCATCTTCAAATAAATTTTTTCCAGAAAAGTAATAGGAACGATTTTCCACGTCGCGTCGCCGCCGACAAATGAATCAATGTCTGAAGTTACAAAAACATTTTATTTAACGAGTTACGCGTCTCATTTCGGAGGGTGTGAGGAGAATCGTCGCCAAATAAAGTGATGTCGGCAGCAAAAATGTCATTTTAGTTTTCCACAAAGCGTGGATGAGTTAAAATCTCTTCAAAAACGATTCTTTTAAAACTAATTCTTTAAAGAGTTTCGAAAGGAAAAACTATTGCCTAGGTTTTGTTTCCTGAAGAGCTTTTTATTTTTTAAATCTTTTTTTTGGAGGTTTGTGACTGACTTTGAAATATGATCGAACCTCACTTTGTCTCTTGTTTTGCAAAGAAAAAAGTATGTGGTCAGTTATTGTTATTATTAGGATTTCTTTTTATTTTCTTTTTAAACCGTTTTTGTTTACTCAAGTTTGTTTACTTTATTATATCAAGAAATTACTGTTTTATACAGAACACTAATCGTACAATAGGCATTGATGAAGCTTGAAAAATGCTAAAATTATGATTTTATTTACGAATCAATGGTCAACCACCGTAAGCAGTTCGTGCTTTCTCAAGAGCGGATAATGTTTTTCAAGTGTTTAAAAGCCTTTGAATATCTAAAAATGAGTTAAATTTTTCTCTCCATTCAATATATTTATAATTCATTTTATTGCATTTTATTTTATCTATATATTTTAAAAATGTCCTTACTACGTAATTCAATATCTATCCACATTTTCACCTTCGCTGGTCATCTTTTGGCTTCAGATTAGTTCGATTGAGCATTCTTTCCAAGCAGTCAAGCGATTTTTTACTTATATGGCGGGTCTTTGAAATTCTAGGAGACGGAATAAGGGAATGTCCTTATTATACAGAGGAGGGCTAAGCTTTGAAGTTCGATCTTCATAAGTTCTTTCAGCTTTACGAATATAAAAGCGTCGATTTCTATTTCGCCTATGCTTCACACGGAATTCCTGACCTTTTCATACTACTTTTTCGTCGGAAAATCATGTTAAGAACAAAAAAGAAAAGGAAAATAGAGGGTTTTTTTATGAAAAGCTTCCGTCATTTGGACAACTTTTATATTTTGGATTCTTAAGGGCGAATGAGCCCGCTGGACCGAGGGTCTCTAAACCAAAGTGCCTCAGTGTTAATCCAATACGAAAAAAATATTTTCTAAGCCACATTTCTCCAGCTGTATTGAATATTTTCACAAACTTTTTTTAAAATGATAAATGTAGATAACTTACAGGTCTCTATAATCCCACTTTTTGAAACTGCTTCGAATATTTTGTGTACAATGATTTATTGAAAACTAAAAAAAATATATTCGAACCAATTTAAAAAAATGGGATTGTCGGGACTTGTAAGTCAGCTACATTTATCACATAGAAGAAAACCGTCTGTAAAAATATTCAACACAGCCGGAGAAATGTAGCTTAAAAAATAATTTTTTCTCTATTGGATTAACACTGAGGTACATTGGTTTGGAGACCCGCGGTAAAGCGGCTTCTTCGCACTTAAAAAGACCGATTGGATTGAATTGAAGCTGTCAAGGACTACATACTCTACTTTTTATTCTGATATAGTTTCAACTGATTCAGGAAAAATTGTTCAAAAACTCGGGGGTGTTTAGCACCACACGACTTTCCATTACTGATTGTTAGTTTTTCCAGCAACACACAGCTATTATGACCATAAGAGATCAAAATAGAGGAGAGGAGGGTATTATGGAATACCATTTATATTTTTAACAATAATCACCTTTTGGTTTTAAATAAAAATTCACACAATCATTTTCAGTACATACTATATAACTAATGTTAATGAAGTGCCAATGGTGAAACAAAACAGTATTCATTTTTTTTTGTTATGAAAAAATGTACTTTAAAAAAAGTTAAATTTGGAGATTAATATGGGATAGTCGGGTAATATGCAATAGTTGTTTACAATTATTAAAAATTTAATTATACTTCACAGAACATAGTTAACTTTAACTAAAAAACATTTCAAAATTTACCTTCAAATGGTTTTGTTTTTCAGTCTTTTTACAAAAATCACAAACATAATCTTCCTTCTCTGTTCCCGTAAAATCAAAATGAGCCCATAAAGAACAGCTAATGCATTTAATCCAAATTTCGTTGATCTTCAGAAAATTTTCCGTTACAAAAGATGCATTCAGAATCTTTGTTCACCTGTCCTTTGGTTGATGTCATGAAGGCAATTTCAGAAAATACATCAGGGTGGAACGATACATCAGAATACCTAGTATTCCATAATACCCGACACGTTCCTTTGGATTATGAGCCATTTTACTGATGGATGAAACATTGATAGCTTAAAAACGACTACAGTATAACAAACTGTAGGGGGAACCAGGGACACATGACCCAACTTGTAGTTTTTGGCTTGTAACTTTTAAAAAACACTATTTATTGATGTGCAAATGCAGTCAATTTATACTTTAATAAGACTTGCACCATATATTTTAGTATTTTTCTGAAGTATATTTAACTGCAATATTAGTAAAATATAAATTATTTAAAACTTTAGTTTTGGGTCATGTATCCCAATGTAAAGGGATACATGACCCACCTATTAGGGATACGTGACCCAACCCATATATTTATTAGTAGGACTTTAAATTTTTAAAAATTATTTTACATGATAACAAAACTATCATATAAAGTTTATATGTATGTTTTTTAATTTTTGTCAGACAAAATTATTACTTCCTATTTTTATCGCATTAATTATTCTTATTTTAACGAAATATTCAAATTTAAACGTAAAGACTTTTTAAATACAAAACTGGGAATCCTTTTATGTCACAGAGAAAACACAGGTGGTTGAAGAATCGCTTCTATTTTATCATTATTAACTTGGGATATATTATCTATTTCAGGCCATTTAAAACATTTCCCATCTATTCTATTTGCAAACTGAAAGTTCTAGGCTCATAAGAATTTTGTTCTTATGCTTTCCCAAAAAACTTCTTATATTCCGTTATCCCCGATATTTGGTAAGAACCCAGTCATTTTCTAGGACTCCCGTGATTTTTTAAAAAAATTAGTAGGCTTCTTTCGGCCTACTTTTTTGTTATTTACTTGTGTCACGTATCCCTAATTGACTTGGGTCAAGTATCCCTAGTTACACTTTTGTTTCTTAACCCCAAAACAAAATATTTTGCAAATAAATACATTGAAACTATCATGCATGCAATTGTAGCTAAAAGCATGAACTACACAAGTAAGCAATTAAACAATTATTTTCTTTAAAGAAACCAAAAAATGTAGACCGAAAAACCTTACGGCCTCAAAAATTTACTTTCAGTGCATGAAAACGTATTTCTTCGCATAACTAAACACATACGCAATGATTCAGCTCGTTTTTTTCCCCATGTGATCAGCTGGCTGAAAGGAGAAAAGTGATGCCACTTTCAACTCACAAAACTTTTCCATTGCTGAGAAAAAGACATTGGGTCATGTATCCTTATGGGTCAAATGTCCCTAGTTCCCCCTACTATTATTTTCGTATACATTATTCTTAACAATATAATTAAAATCTCATGATTTCTGGTTGATTAAGATGTTTGAACTCTTTCCAGAAAAAACTTTCGAAAATCCAAGAACACATTTTGTTTTGCAGCGACTGTAACGACAACAACAAAAAGTTAACTCTTTGTGCACAGCATCATGGGGGGTTTCTTAGGTCTTTCATTGCATTTCCACGCAATGGCAGCATGAGAGAGGGCTGAAACTTTGGTATTCCATATTACCCGACTATTCCCATAATACCCTCCTCTCATCTATATTTTTGTGAAGTAAAAATAAAGAATCATGCACTGGAGGGTTGAAAATCAACAAAAAAAAAGAAACGGAAACAATAAAACATATACTACGAGATATACAACTGAACTGACGCTATACTTAAAGTCACAAAAACACCCCTTTAACACCTCAAGTAAGAAAAATACCCCTTTAAAAGAAATATACTTAAGAGAAACATACTTTGATCAAATACAATATGAACTTGTGCTATATTGTTAGCGTTGGCATGACCAGATGCTCCTTCGAGGCGAAATACTGTCAGGAACAGAGTCTTATAGTGATTTTATTGACATTTAATGGCGGAAAACCGGCACTGGGGCGCTTTTTGGAACGTTTATTCAAACAATGGAAGAACGGGTGAGTATTAAACGGGGCCTGTATTATGGGTTTAATACTCCCAGTTATTCCCTTTTGTTTATAAGCATGCGTGGGTAGCGATGGTATTTGAGTTATCTAATGAAAATTTGGACGTGGTTCGATCACCTTGGGAACTCACCAACAGCTTGGTTCAACACCAAATTGAAACTAATATTTTATACAATACTACATAGTAAGCATTTGCTAAACAAACGAAATCAAGAATATTTATAAAATTTAAAATATTGATACTACGGCATATTTTTAGAGTAGAAAACAGCTTTCATAACTTGTACTAAACTAAACTCTTCGGCGCATTAGTGGGCCAAAGCCTGCCGTGCCCATTTCAGTTTACGTGACCAAGGGCTCTGGGGTGATATTCATATGTCCCGGTTAGGTGGTCAACCTCAAGCGAGACCCCCAGTGTTTAGTTCCTAAGCATGCTTGGTACTTGTATATTAAACATAACTTGTATATTTCTTTAAAAGTTTCAATTTATTTTACCGTTCTTAAAACCATTTATCAGTTAGTACAAAAAAGTAAAAACAGTAAAAACATTAAGTAAAATTTTATAACTTAATCATATTATTATACCAAAATTTCAGTTGGCCTCTGTCTCTAAAAATTAGATGGATCCACTTATGTGTGTGTGTTGTCTGTTGTGTCTGTCTTACTTGATGAAGGTTTATAAGCGGGTCGCTGACCAAGCACACAAACCTGAATATATATGTCTACCAACCAACCAACCAACCAACCAACCAACCAACCAACCAAAATTTCTTTAATTCCTTGAATTTTGGTCGTTCATTACCTGAGTCTATAAGGTAAGATAAACATCGTCTATTATATAATATAGACTGTATTTTCTAAAATTTTTTAAAAAGTAGCTTGATAATATCTGATTATGTTTTAATATTTGTTTTAAAACATAATTAAATGCTGATTTGATTTAAATTTCGTTCAGAAGCCAATCAATTTAATTTTGAAAGTTTTTGTTGTGCTACTCTTCTAAAGGAATAATTGTATAACAAAAGTGGGAGAAGTCTTAAGTCGGAGAACTTTCTTCTAATAGGAGCAAGTAAAGAGAGATAAGGTAATTAAAATAAATTGCAACAATTGAAGAGTACAGGGGAAAAAACCCTTCATCGACCAGATACCGGGTGGCCCAGCGGGTAGAGTTTGAAACAAATGAAAAAAATAAAAACAAATAAGAGACATGGGAAGAATTTAATGACGTTAATTGAATGGACATATTGGGCAATTAATGATAAAGAGGTTCGAAGTGCCCGCCATATTTAACAAGGACAGCAGTTAGGCGGTTCTCGAATTCAACCATACTCCATACTCCTTACCCATACCTTCCTCCATACTCCTGCCATACTCCTTTTGTTTGGCCAATTCTTTTTGTGGAACTTCTCACAAAAGCTAAAAAAAAGATTCACACAAAAAGAATTTGTCAAACAAAAGGAGTATGGAGGAAGGTATTTGTAAGGAGTATGGAGTATTGTTGTATTCGAGAACCGCCTAACTGCTGTCTTTGTTAAAGATGGCGGGCACTTCGAACCTCTTTATCATAAATTGCCAAATATGTCCATTCAATAAACGTCATTAAATTCTTCTCATATATCTTATTTGTTTTTATTTTTTCATTTGTTTCAAACACTACCCGCTAGGCCACCCGGTATCTGTCCGTATCAGGACTTTTTGGCGATGTGATAGCGAGTCATCGCCTAAACTGGTGCAAGGAAACCGGTTTCTCACTTGGTTCTCGAGACACGAGTCTCACGCAAGTATCGCGAGAGGAGAACCAAGGGAGAAACCGGTTTCCGGTCGCCAATGTCCGCCAAGCAGACCTGAATACGGGAACATTCTTAGTCAATCAAGTGTTCTTCCCCTGGACTCTTCAATCATAAGTAGCATTGCTGCTAAAAATAAGTAGACTTTTAGAAAAGAATGTGACAAGGTTTTCTAGTAGCTAAATAGTTGGCATAAAATAAACTTTGATCTGAATTTTTTTATAGACATTATTAATCAAGATTTCGATGTGGAAGAGAGAATGATCACAGAATATTTGTAGCTCTTTACACTTTTGAACTTCGTGACAGCTAAAAAGGAGAAAAATTGACTCCCTGGAAGAACATTACCATTACAAAAGAGGCATTGGAAATACCGTGGAAGTAGGTCTAGGAAATACTACCAATTTTTTTTAAACTTCTGATCTAAATTTCTAAGATTATCAATATTTTCGTTTTTGCTTAGGGATAATTTTTTTTTTTTGATCTTTATGTCAGTAGACATTTTTTAATTAAATTTAAATGAAATTATTATTTTTGATGGTTTTTGTTCTTTTGTCGTCATTTATATATGTAGAACCAATATTTGTTTGTGCATACTTCCCCAAACTTTTTAGAAAACATACAAGGCAATTCCAATTGTATGATCCAAGAATTAAAAAAAAAGACTAATTTCTTTTACTTTTTAAAAGGACATAAAAATTATTTTATGAAATAAGAATTATTTAAAAGATACTTGGATTTCAAATTAGGTGAAATTTCACATAGTGTAAATAATTTTAACTATGAAATTTAAGAACAATGGGATAACTAATATATATTTTTTTATAAATATCGAGCAAAGTTTTTTTTAATGAAGAACATGCTCAGAAACTACAAGATGAAAGTTCGAACTTTTTTTCACAAAGATAGATTTACATTTTGCGGTAACTATAGAACAGTTTTTATAATTTTTTTTTCTATTTATTAACAAGTCTTTTTTAAGTTTTTATGTATTTTTTAAATTCTGGTTTCAACGTATAACTATAATTCACGTAAGTATTATTGTATCTGTTTCCTATTTAGAACTGCTTTGTTTATCATTATTGATAAATGAAATAATCTTAAAATTCATAATGTTTTCTTTTAGGCAATAAACGATGACTATCAAACGGGTATTAATTTGTTGATTCCAGATAAACATCAAATACTTTTACTCTTACTAAATTTGCTATGTAGCATAATACAAAACAGATGAAAAAGTGTGAAAAAGATGTAAAAATCCCTAACGAGAGATCGCCTTGCAGGCATTCGAATTCGAAACTGCAACTCGAAAACCGCCCGGGACTGTGAAAAGCAATCTGAATTTGATCAAAACTCCAAAAAGTATCTTTTCTGCTGACTCGCTCCATTGTAATTGAAAGCCCTGAAGCACTGAAAAATGCCAGAGACAAAGGTAGAAAAAAGTTTGAAGCGACAAATTTGTATGCTCAGCGTTCTAGGAAGATGGCGTGAGGGGCGATCCGATTCGAACGAGGCAAGGCATATTCTTCATAGATTAAGTTTAAAGGCAAAGTGATTTTCCGAATGTCTTTTTATTAAATGTGGTGAAGTGGATAAATCCTGGAACTGTTTACAAGTTATGTGTTTTCTTCCAAACTCTTTTCAGAAATTTCAAGGAAACTAGAATGGGGCATAGTTTGTTTATTTAGAATATTACTTTTGCTACGCCTAAAGTTAAGAAAAAAGATTAAAAAGGTAATGTTACGTGTTTGTACAACGCTGAATAAATGCATACTAAATTTACAGGTAAAATCATACTGTTGCAATTTATTGTGAAATTTAGTTGAAAGTAATGTAAAGGTGCAAAGGACAGTTGAAAAATATTGAGTATCTCCACACGTTGAAAATGCCAGTTTTGAAAAAAAATTGATTATTTTTTACTTGTTTATATTATTACCCAGGTTTTCTTGTTTCTAAAACTGTCATCATTTTAACTGTGCCGCAATTAGAACGAACGTAGTGATTAATTTAGTAAAGGTCAGTAGCACTAGAATCAACCAGATGTTGAAACTTTAAATGCATTTTTCTCGAATTTCAGATTTTCATTAAATAGCTTCAGTTGGAAAATGATAACTCAAAATGTTATTGAGTAATTTTAAAAATTGTTTTTTCTACTAATTTAAGAAATTGTTGTCTAGGGAATATACCTAAGAAACTTGGAAGAAATATGTTTTTTTATATTTTGTTTTGGCCTATTAATCATTTTGACACACCGTAAAAAATGTTGAAAATCAGACGGTCTTTTTTCGACCACTAATAAAAATTTTATTTTTAAGTAAAATCTTTTGGTTATAGGTATAGTCCCTAGACATAAGTTTACAGTTTAATTTGGTGGTTTTATTTTCCTAATCGGTTGAACAGTTTTTTTTTTATCTAGCCCCATTGAAGTTTTTGACAAAAAACTGCAAAAAACATGCGTAAAATTACCATATTTTAAAAAATTGGGTATGTCAAATTTTACTTGCTATATATAGTTATTTATTTCACATATACATAAAAAACTTCCAAAATTGTTTTTTAGTACATATTTTAAAAAAAAAGTGCTCCGAACGTGTTGGGCCAACTAAAATAAATTTATTTACGTCTAAGTGTGTGGGAACTTAAAATATATCTAGCATATAGAGAATCCAGTATAATTGAAATAATATTGTCGAAATCAAAGAACAACCAATGGTTTCTCTTCCGATTTCAAGACATTTCGTGAAAACGAAATGTTGTATAATGCGTATATTATATAGATATTTTCGTAATACACTGTAAGATAATTTTTTTTACCAATTTAAATTAGGCCCTGATGCACCTTTATTAGCAGATACAGTGGTCAAAACCTTCGTCTTTGAGTTTAGTGACTCAAATTCATCATTGTAAAAAATTCAAAAACGAATGTGGAATTCTGGACAGCTGCCCAATTTTTATCAGTACTATTTCTAGAATAAAACAGTAACTTTTCATACAAATTTAGAAACAACTTGGGGGCTACGCCCCCTGCTCGCTGTCGCTCGCCAACCCCGTATTAAATTCGTATTTTGGATGATAATTTTGGTTAAGCCTAACTTGGCTGCCGTGCTGCCAAACCCGTAATGCCGATGCCATTCCGACCATAGAAATTTCCCTTTAAATTTGACCACGTAAGAAGAATATATATATAGATTACACATAAAGCCAGTGACTTTCCGGGAAATGTTAAAAAAAATTCCATTTGCATGCAAAAAACAGGACGGATATGTTATTCTTTCCAATTCTTTTGCAACCACGAACGCTGCTTGGATTGGTATCTGCCTGGATTCGATCTACCAAACTTCGGGTACATTAGCTAAACCACTTCATAACTGCGTGCCACGCGTCGTGGTCATGGTTGCTTGTTGAAAACAATGTATTATATTGAACTGTCCAAATAGATGTACGTTAAATGATTTTACAAATGTTTCTGGGAAAAATCTGAAAGTAAAAAAAAAACAGCATAAACTTGAAAAAGAGAGGAACGTTTGAGATATATTCTAGTATAAGAGTAAAGTTGCGATTTTTTTTTACAGTAATCTCTTTATTTAAGAGCGAATGAACCCGATTGACCGCGGGCCTCTGTGTTAAACGAATGGGATTTTTTTTTCTAATACACATTTCTCCGCCTGTTGATTATATTTCAAAGTTTTTTTATGCGATAAATGTAGCTGATTAACAAGTCTCTGCATTCCTACTTTTTTAAATGGTGGGATTATAGATACATGTATGTCAGCTACATTTATCATATAACAAAAAAACGTTCGCAAAAATATTCAATAAGCCGGAGAAATGAGGATTGGAAAATATTTTTACCTCTTAGATTAACACAGTGACAGGCACTTTCGTTTGGAGACCCTCGGGCTCCAATCCACGGTGCACCTGTATGGCTCCAACTTACCGCCCCCTCGTTCATTGGTCTCCCCTAGGAGCTTCATCCTGAAGTCGATGTAGTTCTCCTTGTCGTTGTGGCTGCTGCCGCTACCCCGGTCGCTCAGCTTCACCACGCCCTCGCCCACGATGTGGAAGTACAGGCCTGCAAAAACGGAAAAATTTGAGTACTTTTAGCCTACTTCTAATTTTTAGCCTACTTTTCTTTTTTTAATTTGAAAGAATTAAAAAAATGAAAAAGTAGGTATTGACATGCGGTCGATGTCCGTCTGTCTGTCTGTCCGTCTGTCTGTCCGTACCTCCCTTCCAAAATCGGTTCTATCGATCGTATCTTAAAAATTCTTTTTTTGTTAGAAAGCTATGACCTCAGAGACCCAACTTTCATACTTTTTGTCCCCCTGTCTGTACGTCCGGACGGACAAAAAATTATTATCTGTCGGCCGATTTCCCATTGAATTAGCATTGAAATTCAATTTTGAGTAATTTAAATCACTGTTGCCAAATCAACAATGACTTGAGAAACTTTATTAAAGTATGTATTGACATGCGGGTCGATCTCCGTCTGTCTGTGTCTGTCCGTACCACCTTACAAAATCGGTTCTATCGATCGTATCTTAAAAATTCTTTTTTAGTTAGAAAGCTATGACCTCAGAAACCCAACTTTCATACTTTTTGCCCTCCTGTCTGTACGTCCGGACGGACAAAAAATTACTATCTGTCGGCCGATTTCCCATTGAAATAGCATTGAAATTCAATTTTGAGTCATTTAAATCACTGCTGCCAAATCAACAATAACATGAGAAACTTTATTTATTTAAAATTATTTGAAGCAAAATATTTTTTTCATGAATCAGTTTGGAATGACGTCATAAAATGTAGCACAATGTGATTCTTTGATTGTTCATTAATTGTTTACCAAGAAAGCGGCCAGGCATATTTTTTGCATACAATTATGCTTAGTTTTAATTTACATTTCTTATTTTTTAATGCAGTTTGGAGTAGTTTCATTACTTTTGTTATTATTAAATATCTAATTATTCTTCGTACTACAAATAAATCATGCAGACGATTAATAATATTAAGTTAATTTGCGAAAGAATATTAAGAAAAAAAAGTTGATTTTGGCTCTTAGAAGTTGAAATTATAGCTGAATGCTGTCTTTAGCGATTTTTTTTTTCGAATGTGTATAAATCTAGTGAAGAAACGATTGTTAATGGTATTACTGTTAGGAACCTAGTTGTTTTCCTATTAGAATTTCAGTAAGTAATTAAGTAACAGGAAAGTAGGCTATTTTAGTTCTTTAAGAACTTCTTGTTTCATTTAAGAATTAAACAAGTAGGTTTGTAACAGAATATGTCACCGAACCGCTTCCACACAGCAGTTGTAATCAACAGAAAAAAAGACGCCAAACACAATATTCTATATTACCTTTAAATGTGTGCATTATTTATTGTTAATTGGAAGTTTGGCAGCGTTACTCATCCTCGCTCAATATTTAGAAACACAGTTAAATTCAAATGAAGAATAGATGTAGAGGCGAAGTACCCTATTCCGGTAGAGTGAAAGATGAAGGTTTTCCTGTGTTGTTGTTGTTGTTGCATGTCCCCCCGGAGGCCAGCAGTGCTAGACCAGGTCCATGACATCGTACACCCTCAGAAAGTCCAACACCATTAAAGGGTCGTCGTCAAAATCCTGCTTGGAGAGCCCCAGGCACGCGAGGTTTTCCTGTTATTATAATAACTTGATTTTAAGTCACTCGGTGATAGAATGTCCCCCAAATGCCAAATGTTTTTTTAATAGCCCTCGTGTAGCTCTAGTGCGATGGTAATTCAACTTAACCTTACCCAACTAAATAAGTTTTTACACATTTTTATGTTAATACTTATTAAAGAATAAGAAGCTCATTTTAGGCGTTAGCTACATTTTCAAACGCACCAATGTCGCCAGAACGTATGCTAGGATTTGACTTAATCAATTATATATAACTATTCTTCGAACTGCAAATAAATTTAGTAAAACGATAAAGAATATTAACTGATTTTGGCGAAAGGAAATTAATGAAAATAATTAATTTTGGCTTTTAAAAGTTTAATCTACAACTAAATGCTATGTCAGGCTATTTTTTTTCGAATGCATATATCTTGTGTGGAAGCAATTGTAGGTGACAGTTACTGTTACAAACCTACTTGGTTTTTCTATAAGAATATCAGTGGGTATTAATGTAACTGAAGAGTAGACTAATTCAGTTCTTTTAAAACTTCTTGTTCAAAATACAATTTTGTTTCCTCTGCATGTGCTATAGTTAAACGCAGTTTCCTTGCACGGAAGCCACGACCACGGGCGGAGCTACAAAACGCGCCGAGCAATCAGATGATGAGAAAATTTCAGCCGTTTTATTTTGTCTTCATCTGATTGCGCCGCGCGTTTTATAGCTCCGCCCGTGGTCGTGGTTTCCGTGCAAGGAAACTTTGCGTTTAACTGTAAGTTGCCACGTATCAGATTCTTTTGTTTTCAGCCACTGAGTTGTTTTTTGGATACTTTTTCTCGAGATTTCCATTTGTATTACGCTTCTACTCTTATCTTAGTTCTACGATTTATTCCAAAATTACAACAAACTTATGCAATTTGCACTGTTTATAAAAAATTATTTTAACGTCTCAAAGTATATTCGTTATTAGGAAAAGATTAGTATTCAGTAAAACTATGTGTAGAAAATTTCTAGAATTTTCCCCAACTTTCGAAGCAGAAAATAATAAGCAACCTTAAAATTATATCAAAAAAGATTTCAAGAATGGAAAAGTGACAATAAAAGTTCAGATATTAGATATAAATATATGGAGAATATCCAAATATTTCTCAAGAATATTTTATCGGAAAAATTGGAGGAAAACGCTTTTTAACGAATTACTCACTAACATCGTAAATAAAAGAAATCTACAAAATATTCTATTAACTTCGTTAAGTTTTTAAACCGACGATAATTTATAAAAATGTATTGCAGTTTTAATTAAACGTTAATCTAAATTTAGACTAAAGGTAAATGAACTAAACATTCCTGGTACTAAAAGTTCATGAATTTTTTTTACAAATAAAAGAAAAAGGCAGACTCCTACAAAAAGAAAACAGTGTAATTATTAAGAAAATATTCCGCCTGCACTCTTTTCCGTACGCCTGTCCATTTGTCTTTTAAGAGGGTTTAGATGGGTGGAGATTAAAGTTTAGGTGGGTGGAGATTATAGTTTAGGTGGGTGGGAGTCGAGTCGAATATCGCCAAAGCTCACGTAAGGGGGGGAGGGAGTTCTCGTCAAATATCACGTAATTTTCTCCGCAAAAAAAAACCAACGTAAAATAGGGAAAAATATAAAGCGTTTTAAAATTCACCAAAAAAGAGATCAAATAAAAGAAAAAAGAATTTTGAAAAATCTCACGTGAGATTACAGGAGGAGGGGGGTCAAAAAATGGTCAAAACGTGAGTAACGGACAGCCCCCCTCCTTATGGTGGGTTTCAAATTCCTTTTTTACCGTCCAATTTAATTGTGTGTGTTATAAACACAAGATTCCTATCTTTTACTCTTTTGTCCGTCTGTCTATCCGTACTAAGTTTTTCTCTTCAGTTTCCATATGTGTTATGTCTAAAATGTCTTGTTACTTCATATTTCAATGCTTTCATTTTCCATTTAAACCAGTTCAAATTCCTCAGTAATTAAAAGAGAGATGTCAAACTAAATATTATAAAATATTAGAAGTTGTCAAAGACTAAATATTTTAAGTGATTTCCTCATTCCACCAAGACAAAGGTAGAGGCTACATTCATAGTCACTTTTTTTACACTATGTTACATTTGTTAGGAGTGCTTAGCTTTTGATATAGTTACCCATTTTAGCCATTTCCATTTGTTAATTTTCATATAGTCTTCGTTCCATAGTTATTTCTTTTCCCATTCCAATACCTTTAGCCTCCACTCGCAAGTTTCATTCGATGCTCTCACATTCAAGTCATGCTAAGTCCCAAAAGTCAATTTCTCTTGTTAAGGGGGAATGAGCGCGCTGAACCGCGGGTCTCCAAAGCAAAGTGCATCAGTCTTAATCCAATGGAGAAAAATATTTTCTCTGCCACATTTCTCATGCTAATTTTGATGTGGCAACAGAGATTTAAATGGTTTTAAATTAAATTGAAATGCTTATTCAATGGGGGACTCACCGACAGACAGTAGACAGATGTCCCTCCCGACGTACAGACAGACAGACAAAAAGTATGAAACTTGAGTATCTGGACTGATACCTTTCTAACAAAAAAAAAGAATATTTAAGATTTGATGGATAGAACCGATTTTGGAAGGGGGGTATGGACAGACGGACATTTTTAAAAAAATTCTTCCGAATTGAAAAAAATGAAAGTAGGCTAAAAAACAAATATTGACCAATTTTCAAAGCTAATGACATTTTTACGACTTTTTTAAACCGTTAATTCCAATCTGGCAATATGTTAATATTTGTTTTAAAAAATCAGTTAAGTTTTTTTTAACGTTTATCAAATTTGCATCCTGAAAAAAAAATCTACAGTTTATATCTATCTAGAGTTTAGAGAAAATTAAAAGAACCCTGCTTTATACTTAGTTAGCCTCAACACAGCTTTCCACCATTTATAAACCACTTTCATAAACTCATGAACAAAACCTCTTTTCTACAAAATCATTTAAGGTAAACCTTATTGGGCAACAAAACAAATACGTAATTCTTGGATACTTTTTTATGACCAAAAGAACGAATATTGAAAAATATTCAATTTTCAAGACATTTTTATGACTTTTTTTTAAAACTATCTTCTCTAATCTAGGAATATGTTAACATTTGTTTAAAAAGTCAGTCAATTTTTTTAACGTTTTTTTCTTTCATTTTGTATTTTGAAGAAAAATAATTCGAATTTTTATCATTTTAGTAATTCGATTTTTATTAATTTAATTTGAATATGTAACAAGTCCTGCTTCATGCTTAGTGAGCCAACACAGCTTTCAACCATTTATAAGCCACTGGCATAAAAAAAAAACCCTCATGAACAAAACCTCTTTTTCTCAGCACCTTTTAAGGTAAACCTTGTTTCTCCATCTTACCCAACACTTGGTGAGACTTCAAGAACATCTTGTCATTTTTTTACCACATTAACGGACGTTGAAACCGTTTGAGGTAAAAATGAAAGTACCAACGCCTACACAGGTTTGTGCAATCTCAAATTGTAATCACGAATTTAATTTCAAGGCCGCCTTAGAGAGTGTTGTTTATGACGGAAATTGAAATGCTCGAAAAGAAGTTTCGAATGACTTTAAATTGAGAATTCTTTTACTATTAGTATTGCTGCATTTATCCCGTTTCGTTGGAAGCAGTTGTTTGTTCCAGTTTCTTATTGTGGAAATGTTTAGCTCGATTTCGAATAGAACTAGATCACTCAAAATGAACAAAATTCATCTTAATATGACTAGTATTTTTGAAGTAGGAGATAATAGTATACCATTTTTTTAAAATCATTACTATTAAAATTAAAATATGAATCACTCTTTAAAACGATATATTTCGCTAATATACAAACCCGTATAGCTTCGACTATTTGTAATGTTAAATAGAAGATATCCATCTTTTCAGTTGTATTATAATTGCTATTGTCTACATGTGTAATGGACATACATGATTATTATAATGAGACGTACACGTCGTCTAATGTTACACTTACTTTTTCTTTTCATCGGTTTTTGCCATTTCTTTAATAACCCAATCATATTACCTCGTACTATGTATCGTACCATTATCTATCTATGTAGAATAGAACTATAGTCTAGTCAAACTAACGAAAAAAAACATCAACCTCGACAAAATTGCTTCACAAGCATTTTAAATGGCATTCTTGTCAGAAAATGGTGCATATTAACATATCCAAAATCGGACCAAATCCGATCATGGGAAACCCCCAAAAATGCAATTCAAAATGGCGGTCACTTTTCCGTGTTATCGCATTTTTTAGTATCAGATTACATGTTTTCTAATGGCTAATTTTAATATGACAATAACTATAATATTAAAATATATGGGTTTTTTTTTTGTATTAGGCTTATAAGCCCAAGTTTAAGGGTTGGAGCACCGGCTGAGTCCTCAGATTTTCTGGATGGGAAAATTATAGGCACGCATGTCATACGATTTTGAAACATGTAAAAGATCCCTTAAGTACCCATTTGGCTTGCGTTCTTTTGGCAAAAATAAATCTCGGCATGCTTTAACAATGGGCAGGCTTAGGGAGTTATCTGGTAATAGAACAAGTGATCATGCTGTTTATTAAAAGCAGGGGTGGGTTGTTGACACGAGGAAGTGAATTTACAGAAATGCAACAGGCAATTTGGATTAAATCAATGCTTGTGTGTTCTCTTTACAACCTCGCAATGCAAGAATACAACAGGACTCCGTTTGAAACTAGCGAACAGCACAAAGAAGTTGGAGTGAGCAGGCGATCCAGAGATATAAGGGACTTCCAGAAAGTTATGGTATGGATGAAACCAATTTCCCCATTTCATTGTGACACATCTCTCCGAAATATTGTTAAGGCCTTATCACACGAGAGCTCGTTCGTTCAGCGACGTCCGTACGCCATATCAAAAACTGGTTTTTGGAGCAGTTTTTGCTCGATGAGCATTTTCGAGTCGACTCGAAAAAATCCGGCTCATTTTTGCTGTTCGAACATCTGCTCCAATAAGAACGAAGTTCACTCATGACGTCATGGACGAGCCTCCTCCTCCTCCAATACCGCGATAATACTGCTATTAAGTTAGTGATATCACGAATGACGTAGCCGTTCTCTTGTGACGTTTTTGCTGTCCAAAAAATTTTACCGACGAGCGACGTTCGTACAGTCTGATAAGGGCTTTACATGAGTTACTGCTGATCCAAATGTAAATGTACAAGAACTACATTCCATTGGCACAGAAATAATAAACCAAATGGTTGGAAAACCGGTATATACATATGCTGCTCAAAGAAGCGAGTGAAGACACTGGGGTCAGCATCTGTTGTTACAAATGCTGCAAAGACATTGACATAAATCCAGCCTTTGTTGTTCCAGAGAATGATGACTGTTGCTACAGTTGGTGACATGAATCTTGTAGATGACTTAAATTATGGATTCTGTGCTTACCTGCCAGCGTTATTCGAATCAAGAACTCTATTAAGAACAGCTGATAAGCGTCAATTAGCCCAAGCGATAATAGAAAAGTGGGATTACTTGTGTGCAGAAGATGTTCCAGAAACTGAAGCAATTTTCCAGTACGTTTTAGATGGTGGATGCCTGCTTCTGTGGGAGACTGGGGATACCGACCAGAACATTGCAAATTCCTACGCCAACTATTTCATAATTATGGCAGAGCTATTGTTGTCTTCGATGGCAACGAAAGTGCCGCTACGATAGTGCAGAGGCCTTGACGAAAATTGGGTGCACTGATCAACATGGTGGTGGTTATGCCGACTTCGATATTGTTCATTCTGCAGTATCATCATCCCAAATTAGAACTACCATCACTATTAGCGAAGATACAGACTTGTTGATTCTTTTGTTACACCATGATGAAAGCAATCGTTTAAAACTGTACTTCCGGAGCGATATTAGACGTAGTTAATCTACCAACGCGTGTGCGATATTCTTGGAATTAAAGTCTTGCTGGGTAGTGATATTTGTAACAACATTTTGTTTTTACATGATTTTATTGGTTCTGATACTACGTCAAAAATCTTTAGAATTGGAAAAGCTACAGCACTGGAAAAACTGATGAAGGATATACCGCTGCAGGTGGCTGCAAACGTATTTTCCTCAGATAAAAGACAACATATTGAAATTGAATCTGCAGGACATAAGGCTGTTTTACTACTGTATAGCTGCAAGATAGGGGATTCTCCATAAACACTTCGTCATCGAATGTTAGTTGAAAAAGTTGCAACAGCTAAATCATTTGTCACACCTGCACGTTTGCCACCAACAGAGTCAGCAGCAAAGTACCACAGTTATCGCACGTACTACCAAATCAGTGTTTAGAAATCAAGAGAAACATTGGTTTCATAGAGAAAAGGCCTTAACGAGAGATGTGTCACAATGAAATGGGGAAATTGGTTTCATGCATTCTATAACTTTCTGGAAGTCACCTATATCACTGGATCGCCTGCTCACTCCAACTTCTTTGTGCTGTTCGCTAGTTTCAAACGAAGTCCTGGTGTATTCTTGCATTGCGAGGTTGTAAAGAGAATACACAAGCATTGATTTAAGCCAAGTTGTCTGTTGCATTTCTGTAAATCCACTTCTTCGTGTCAAACCACCCCTGCTTTTAATAGACCGCATGAACACTTGTTCTATCACCAGATCACTCCTTAATCCTGCCCATTGTTAAAGCATGCCGAGATTTAATTTTGCTGAGAGAATGCAAGCCAAATGGGTACTTAAGGGATCTTTTACATGCCTCAAAATCATATGACATGCGTGCCTACGATTTTTCCATCCACAAAACCTGACGACTCAGCCGGTGCTCCAAGCCGCAAACTTGGGCTTATAAGCCGAACACATAAAAAACATTTATTTTAATACTATAGTTATTGTCATATTAAAATTAACCATTAGAAAACATGTAAACTGATACTAAGAAATGCGATAACATGGAAAAATGGCCGCCATTTTAAATTGCATTTTTGGGAGGTTTCACATGGCTCGGATTTTGTCCGATTTTGGATATGTTAAAATACACCATTTTCTGATACGAATGCCATTTAAAATGCTTGTGAAGCAATTTTGTCGAAGTCAAATCACAATTTGACTAGACTAATATATTTACTGATCGTAATATTTTCATGGTACAAATGTATGAAGAATTGTTTTGTGGTTTAATATAAGACAAAGAAAATTCTTAATGTCTATCAACGACAGTACATACGTACAAAATCAGCATTTCAATGGCTACTTAATCATTTTTTGTTAATTCTTTCGAATAAGAAGAAAAGAAAGTAGGCTAAAAATAACCATTATATCTGTTCTTAAAGTATCCCATGTTAGACCGATACAGATACAAATAAATTATATTCAAGTCTTTCGTGTATCTATGTGCAGGGTGTCCGTAAAAGAATTTCCTAGTTTTAATGGTATATTACAGGAGTTTATTTTATACTAAATATAACAAATCATACATGATATTGAAGGAAAACTAACCTAGTTTTTCCTATAAGTGCTCAATGTGTGCGCCTTTAGTGATACGGCACATCACATCCAAACGAAAATGCAATTCTTCCCATACTGTCTGCAGCAAGTCCGGATTAATGGAAGCAACAGCCTGTGCAATTCTACCTTTCAAGGTTGGTAAATCGTGGGGTAGGGGTGGAACGTAGACCTGATCTTTTACGAAGCCCCAAAGGAAGAAATCACAAGGTGATGTCAGGTGAACCAGGCGGCCAGGGTAACAGAACTCGGACATTCTTTTACGGACACCCTGTATTTCAGGAATCTGCAATGCCCATACATACGCATTATTATTCTAATGTTTTTTTAAAACTTTGGTAGCAATGAGATTCTTTAAGTTTCTCTACTTTATTAGTCAACGAAGTCTTCGAATTTATATAGTTAATAAATTATTCGTTCGATTTGTAGTTACAAGTATATGGTAAAATAAAATAGTTTTTCTTTGTCAAGGAATTTTGGGGCTTGTTTATGGAGTTTAAAACAAATTAAAGTATAACAAAAATATAAAGTTTAATTACAGACAAATTTAAGGCAACACAAATGAGGAACTCGTAATTAAAATTTAAAACTAATTTTTAGTTTTAAATTTTAATGCTTGGCAAAACTTGGAAGTACATAATTTTAATTTAAGCCGTTTTTCCTAATTAAAGTTTGGAATTTATTCTTAGAGTTACCTTTCAGTTTGAAAGGAGATTTTTTTTCTCATTTATACGGGTTTCTAACCTTTGGTAGAAGAAGAAAATCAGCAGTAATACAAATATGAGAATTAAACTTTGCTCTTCTGGTCCTATAAGAACAAACGTCGTTTTAGAAGACTAGGGGCTGCGCCCCTAGAAAACTCCAGTAACTACCTAGAGATACATACTAAAAAAAGTGAAAAAATGGGAATGTTTCAGATGATGTAGCGCTCTTGTTTTCATTTTTCCGCGATGCGATTTCCTTGATCATTAAAATCTATTTTATTTTAATAACTGCTGCAATTTCACGGTTTACCGGATTTCGGCAAAACTACAGCGAACCGTAATGGATTTACCGTGATGGATAACCGTAATGATTATGTTTTCAGAGCAATCCGTCCCTGACCATCATCAACTGCGGTCCATCTGGGAAACCTTTTATATTAGAAACCTGTTCTACTTCACCCATTTTTAATATAATTGATATTTATATTAATGATTTATTTAATACTATTGATTATTAATATTTAATTGTCATTTTGTACAGTGTTAATAAATCCTCTGATATGTCATAACAGTGTGAAGGAAAAAGTTGATACAGGTTGATGTAAAAACCTACCGCAAAATGTAATATAATGCTATAGGATATTTTTAGTCTTTTATTTTGTTTATCTAGATAAATTAAAGCGGAAATCACATTTTTTGTATGACAAGTTTTATTGGCAATAGTTTTCTTTACAGATTTTATTTTTGTTAAACTAATGTGAATAAATATACATGGAATTATTATTTTCAATTACCAAACATGAAATATGAAGAAATGTAAGTATTGCGATATAGGGTCGAATATCCGAAATAGAGATAGTGGGCTTTCTACACGTTTTGAATGATGCTGATTGTGGAAATGTGGTTTTGAACATTGATCCGTCTGTCTGAAACCACTCTACAGCTCAAACTAAAAGAACTACAGACTTCAAATTTGTTATACGAGTTCCTAGTACCTGTCGGACGTCATTCTTAGGTTGTCAAGAAAATCGCGTAAGAGCAAAGGGTAGCTGCCGAAGAAATTTTTTGGTTTTAAGGGCTTTGCTGAAAAACGAAGAAAGATACAGACTTCAAATTTGGTACCACGAGTTTCCAGTACCTGTCGGACGTCATTCGTAGGTTGTCAAGAAAATCGCGTAAGAGCAAAGGGTAGCTGCCGAAGAATTTTTTTTGGGTTTTAAGGGCTTTGCTGAAAAACGAAGAAAGATACAGACTTCAAATTTGGTACCACGAGTTTCCAGTACCTGTCGGACGTCATTCGTAGGTTGTCAAGAAAATCGCGTAAGAGCAAAGGTAGCTGCCAAGAATTTTTTTTTGGTTTTAAGGGCATTGCTGAAAACCGAAGTCTTTAATGGATACATGAATAGCATTCAATATTGTCTTAGGTTACGGAACGATTCAGTCCCGCCATTCTAGGTTTCAATGAATCCGCGTAATGACAGCAAAGACGTAGCTGACCGAAGAACATTCTCTCCTAGGTTTTAATGGGCTTAGCGAAACACGAACCAAATATATAGCTTTCAATTTTTTACCGAGTTTCCAGTACCTGTCGGACGTCATTCGTAGGTTGTCAAGAAAATCGGGTAAGAGCAAAGGGTAGCTGTCGAAGATTTTTTTTTTGGTTTTAAGGGCTTTGCTGAAAAACGAAGAAAGATACAGACTTCAAATTTGGTACCACGAGTTTCCAGTATCTGTCGGACGTCATTCGTAGGTTGTCAAGAAAATCGCGTAAGAGCAAAGGTAGCTGCCAAAGATTTTTTTTTTTGGTTTTAAGGGCATTGCTGAAAACCGAAGTCCTTTTTATGCGGATAAATTGGAATTATAGCATGCTACAATATTGTCGTTAGTGTTACGGAAACGATTACAGCCGCCATTTCACGGTTCAATGAATTTTTCCGCAGTATTCCGGGAACAATTCATCCCATACCACCTATTTTACTCCATCTGGAACGCCTTAGAACAGAAACACGTTCTAACTCACTAATATTATAGCTTTTTTTTTGCACTGATGTTATTTATCCGACTATTTTTAAGAAAGTCACATGACAGTTCATGAAATTACTGTATTTATTTAAAAATCAAATTGAAGGGCCGTAGTGAGCCTAGTGGTCAGCGTCTCGGTCTCGGGATCGGAAGGTCCTGCGATCGAGTCCCGGTACCACTTAAGACCTACCGAGTATATGCGGAGTACGTGCTCGTTAAATCTGTTGGGTCCGAAAGTCCTCTAAGTTCCCATACCAAATCAATACCTCTGGGGGTGACAAGCCAATTCTGAAGATCCTCTAGTTGGCCTCTGTCTCTAAAAAATTAGATGGATCCACTTATGTGTGTGTGTTGTCTGTTGTGTGTGTCTTACTTGACGAAAGTTTATAAGCGGGTCGCTGACCAAGCACACATACCTGAATATATAAGCCTACCAACCAACCAACCAACCAACCAACCATCAAATTGAAAGCGTACCTCAACATTAGTATTAGTCATACAGAATAAATTACTTATTAAAAGAGCAAAATATAGCCCTCGAGGGACATAAATCCAAATAAACAAAGCGTAAATGTAGCTTTAAATGGAAGTAAGTATTAAATTTAAATTTCATTTAAAAGAAAAATAAGAAAAAGCTATTTTAAAAAAACACTGCCGACGAATTTAATTTAACATACATAAATGTTTGGATTACAGTATAAAATGGCTTATTGCATGATATTTAAGAGGGACTATCAGTCCCATAGAGCTAATGCATAAGTTTTGAAATCACAACTTTTGCAAAAGAATTGCTTTGCTATGTTATTCCATTTTCACCAGGTATGGAAATCATCACAACATCAATTTAAAACAAAAATTGAAAAGAAAATAACGTTCGGTTATTTAATTATTAATTGATAAAGTTTTAAAATAGTGTCGCCAACAGCTGTATATTTTTGGCATTTTAAAACTTCAAAAATATATAATTAAATAACTAGATAACATTTCCGTTTCAAATTTGTTTCATTTCATAGTTATGTTGATTCCCATACCTGGAAAAGGGCTAACATGACAAAGCAGTACTTCTGCGGAAGTTGTGATTCCAAAACTAATGCATTTGCTCTATGGGACTGACAATCCCTCTTAACGGCGAAATTCTGAACAATCAAAAGAAAAGATATTTCGCATACTGCCTTTCTCACAATGGCATGTTTCAGGCTTTCAGTGGTAATAGAAATGCTGAATGAAAATATATTATTTCTCAAGTCTCGATTGGTGCATCAATGTCACCTTGGAGCAATCAGAGCTCCGATCGGAGGAAAGGCAGG
>JAFNEN010000675.1:0-62500 GCA_019343175.1 Oedothorax gibbosus | reverse complement strand
GTGTAACGTTAATTCAATACCAAGCACACCTACATGGAAACAATCGAAGCATCACCAACTCGAAGTTTTCATTCGAAGTAATTCATTCGAAGTAATTCATTCGAAGTTTTTCTTCGATAGTATCGATAGTTCGATTGTTTTGGCACGCTGCCAGAAAACTTCGTCCACTTCGATAGTATCGATAGTTCGATAGTCTCGCTTCAGCGAATACTATCGATTTTTTACTTCGAAGTGCGCCCGCCGTTGAAACTATCGAGTTGCGTACGAAGCTATCGATAGTCTATCGATGTTTAAGGAACACTAACTCAGAGTTAGTTCAATACTCGATAACTCGAAGTCTCAGGGGACCCCCAAAAATATTCGACTTATCCAAAGTTCGAGTTATCGAAGTTACTTCCCATTCCTCTCTACTGGTACTTAGGATGGGTTGACATGGTTTGATAGGTGCTATAATACAATAGTTGTAAGCATTTAAATTTTTTTAATAGCCTATGTAAACAACATGAGAAGAATGGGGTCAAAAGGTTTATTAAAACTCAACTTTAACAAAATTTAGCCTCATTACTTATTAATTAGTATACATACCATGTAAATATCATTTGACAAAAAACCCAGTTATTTCTTGTTTGTATTTTTTAAGGTTGTTGGCATTCACAAAGTCACCTAATTTTTTGAAGTTTTGTACTGAATTGTGTTTTTATAGGGGAAATCTATTCACAAAAACTTCGACTTAGAAGATGTTCACTTTGAGTTATCGAGACAGTTTTTTTTATAGAAAAGTATAGAAATGATTCGGGACTTGATCAAAAGTTCGAGTTAGCGGATTATGTGACTTATTGGAAGTCGAGTTATCGAGGTTTGACCATAAAACGCACCATTTTATTCTTTGACGATCACTTTATTCGAGACGTGTTGATTAAAAACAATGACCTCGTAGTTGCAGGCTGTAGCACGAGATCTGAATAGTAATTCCCTTCACAGATAAAAAAATACGTTGTAATTAAAATTTTTATTAGAGTGTCAAAAAGCTGCCAAGTCGATGTAGTAAACCCATAGATATCATAGTTAAAGTATTAGATTGGCAGATCACGTGACCTCCAATGCTAACGACGGGACGCGCATGGAGACCAGAATAAGAGGGCAAATGGGCCAGTGTTGCCACCACATTAAGGAGAAAAATACTACGAAAAAATACCGTTTAATTCTAAAATTACAAAAAAAAAAATACTAAAAAAAAGCGTTTCACGTTTTTTTAAGGTCACTAAAAAGATTCCAAAATGCAGCTAGTATTTTTATGTTTTTTTTTGCAAAGAGTTCTATAGTAGGGAACTATAGAACTCTACTATAGAGCTCTTTGATTTTTTTGTAATTTTAGAATTAAACGGTATTTTTTCGTAGTGTTTTTCTCCCAAAACTGGTGGCAACACTGGCCCCATTGCCCTCTTATTCTGGTCTTCATGCGCGTCCCGTCGTTAGCATTGGAGGTCACGTCATCTGCCAATCTAATACTTTAACTATGATATCTATGAGTATAAACCTAACAAACTCCAATTTAGGATATCGCCAAATAAGTTGCCGTTTGTTTAGGCTACACAACGATCGGTGGCTTCACTGTTCAAACCGGATATTGCAATGTTTTTTGCCCGGCCGCATCTCCATCTTTTTCTTAACTCTATGGTTTTTTTTCAATATTCGACATTCATGGCTCCTTTTGTGGGGAGGATTTCAATTCAAAGATGGAAGGTAACGATGCGCTTTCGAGAACAATGGGAGGGACATTAGGCAGCTGTGTTGTGGAGATGAAGATGAGGACGATAAATCTTATTGGCCTTTAAGAAACTGTGGCCCGGAAGAGAGAATGCACAAGTAGGAAGTTACTGTATAATAGCGTTTATTTATTTCTGTATCTTCATGCTAGAGGAGGCCTGTTTTCATCCAAAGTTGGCAAAACAATTTGGAGAGTATATGATTGTTTGATAGAAGAGCTCAGGGTTATTGATGATCAAGGCTGCATTGCTGCAAACTCAATAAAACGACAATCTTAACAAAACCCCTTCAATAAACCAATACATTTAAAGGGAATAATATGCCCTATAAGGTAATTTCAAAAACTTTAAAGCCTAAAATGTTCTATAGCATCTACCCTTTGAGCATGCGTGATTTTCTCAATAATTTTCCACAGGTACTTGTAACTCGTGTACCGAATTTGAAGTCTATAGCTTTTTTCGGTTTTTGAGCAATACTTTTAAAACCTAAAAAAGTTATATGTTAGCTACCCTTTGTGTATGCGCGATTTTCTCGAAAACCTTATTATGACGTCCGACAGGTACTAAGAACTAGCATACCAAATTTCTTAGGTCTTTTAGTTCGAGCTGTAGAGTGGTTTCAGAATGACAGACCGACGGACAGACCAATGTTCAAAAACTACTTTTTTTTAGAATCAGCCCCCTCCATATTGTGTAAAAAACACAAAATCTCCATTTTAGCTTCCACACTACGTTTATAACGTAGAATTCGAATTCGTATAATACTTCAATTATTTAAAAAACTGCAAAATAAAATGCTCATTTAAAAAGCATAAGAAGCCATTTTTATTAGAATTTAATCATCATTGCCATTCGCAACAATCGCTCGAGAAACTTTAATTCTTTTAGACAATAAATGAAAATAAATTTATTTTTGCGACATCGATCAGTTTGAAATGACGTCAAATATATTTCACTACGAGATTCTTTGTACGTTGATATGAAATATTTTATATTTTTTATAAAGGCGAGGAATATTACATATTTATTCTTTAAAATATAAATTAATTTTGCAAATGATAAGTAATAATTATTGAATTTTCGAAATAAAATAAATGAAACTAACCAAATTTGGCATGCAAATGTTTAATATAGAATATCAATGCTGTGTTTGTCGTCTTTTTACCTGTTAAACCCAACTGTTGTGTGGAAGCGGGTTAAGTGACAGATTCTGTTACAAACCTACTTGTCTTATTTTATACCATTGTAATACTTTCATTTCCTTACATTTCATATGAGATAATTGAAAGTAATAAAGCACTGATATAACCGTTAGTTTGCAATGAACTAATTAAGAATAAAGGGCTGGGGAGCCCAGTCGGTTAGGCGTTCGTATTGCATGCAGAAGGTCCCAGATTCGGGTCCGGGCATCGTCAAAATAACTGCCAACCTATAAACGGACCGTGCAGCCAAAAATGTCCGACCAATAATACCCCGTGTAGAGGGAGTGCACGTTAAATATGCTCCAAAGTCCCGACGCTGCGTACGATGTCACACTTAACGGTTGCGTTGGGTGCCTATTCAGATGTCGGCTCGTCACCTGACTGTGGTTATAAATTATGACGCCCGTCGCCAATAGCCCTCGTGTTGTAGCTCTAGCGCGACGATAATTCAAACTAAACTAAAACTAAATTTAGAATAAATCTATCTAATTATAGGTATTATCAATAGTTAAAGCCTTTTCACTTTAAAATCTGGTGTGATAAAAATTGGCGATGCTTTGTCGTGTTTTTGAACTGAATTTTTTAATAATTATACTATTATTCGCATAGCTTTTAACCATTTAAAACGATAATTTAATCAGACATCAAAAGGTTATTTTTAACTATAGTAGCATAATCATATATGGGGCTTAAGATATGCATCGATTTTGTAGCACAACAACTGTCATGAAAATTTAGAATCATGTTAGTATAATCCCTTTTTTTAAAGTCATTAATTTTTTGATGAATATTAATTTACCAAAGCACGAAAATATGTTACTAATTTTAAGCTTTATGAGATAAAATTTTAATCTTCTAAAGACTCAAACTACAAATCTTTTTCGATGCGATTCAAATACTGCTTTCTTTTTGTTACACATTTTAAAACGCATCTTTTATTAAAAGGTTCCATGACCTGCTTGTTCTCCCGCGAGGCGGATTCAATTTGTTTGGGTGATGGAATTTCAAGAAGTCCCCAGGAATTTGTATGCAACAGTGCTTGGGGTAAAATCGATATCGTTGTACAATGGGTCTGTGTATAATTGATTTGATGTAAATAAAATATTACTTGATTTTTTTATATGGCTACTGTGTATAACAAAATCGATGTAAAAAGATTTCTTTAATGCTTTAAAATATTATTTTTATAGTAACGTGAAAAAAAAAATCCGACTTTCACATCCTAATTTTAATGGGGTTGTTTCACGTCGTCGATGGCAACAGCCCCAACTGTTTGTTGTCACTTTTGTTTTGGTATTCGAAAATGAGTTTTCTAAGAATATTTCACTTATTATTTTTTTTTTTTTAAATGCCAACTTCTTGCTGTGCTGTGCGTTGTTCAAAACATTTGTTAAAGATAGCTTGCATAGAAAAAAAAGTTTCTTTTCATCTCTATCGTTTATTTTGAGAGTGAAACCGAAGCAACCAGTGAAATCGCAGTACGGATAAAAATGAAAACAAGAGCGTTACATCAGCTGAAACATTCCCATTTTAATTTCAAACACACGTTTGAAAAAACGCTCCTGGATTATATGTTTTTCACCACTGTTCACATGAATCAAAAACGCATTCCTATGAATTAAAAACTAAAGACAAGTCTACCAAAACCTGTTATTTCGGAGCAACGGATCTCGCTAACCGGAAATGAGAGAGTCCTCCTATTTTATCGATGTGTTTCCAAACGTCTTTTGGATTTGTCCGCTCCACCAACGGGTCGTACGTAAGCCGAAATGACGAGACTCCTCTTTTTTTCGAGTCTCTCCCAACGTCTTTGAATTGCCCACCTTTCCACAGGGTAAAAAATCGCCTATGCAGAAAATGCTGCTTTCTCGAACCATTTAAGTGTGAATCATTTTCGCAGTTAAATGTGTAAACTGTGACACCTTTTATACACACGTAAACAAATCGCCCTAGTGGCAAGAAAATACCTGCTTTCGTGCGTAAATTTACGCATTTATTTTTTAAGCCCGTGGAATCAAAGTTTGGGTGTTCTGTGTTCGAGGAGAAAGTGATAAGGAATCTGGGGGGAAACTGTTGATACACTTTTATACAAATCGCCCTAGTGGCAAGAAAATACCTGCTTTCGTGTGTAAATTTACGCATTTATTTTTTAAGCCCGTGGAATCAAAGTTTGGGTGTTCTGTGTTCGAGGAGAAAGTGATAAGGAATCTGGGGGGAAACTGTTGATACACTTTTATACACACGTAAACAGTGGCAAGAAAATACCTGCTTTCGTGTGTAAATTTACGCATTTATTTTTAAGCCCGTGGAATCAAAGTTTGGGTGTTCTGTGTTCGAGGAGAAAGTGATAAGGAATCTGAGGGAAAATGTTGATACACTTTTATACACACGTAAAAAACGTGGCAAGAAAATACCTGCTTCGTGTGTAAATTTACGCATTTATTTAAGGTGGAATCAAAGTTTGGGTGTTCTGTGTTCGAGGAGAAAGTGATAAGGAATCTGGGGAAATGTTGATACACTTTTATACACACGTAAACAAATCCTAGTGGCAAGAAAATACCTGCTTTCGTGTGTAAATTTACGCATTTATTTTTAAGAGTGTGGAATCAAAGTTTGGGTGTTCTGTGTTCGAGAGAGTGTGATAAGGAATCCGAAGGGATATGGAACTAGAGTATTCTAAAAAGAAACACAATTTTCACTCCTAGGATTTTATTCTATTTTTTTTTAATTCGAACGAATTAAATAATGGAAAGTTGGGCATTGATATGATGGAGTTTTCTGCCAGTATCCTTGTCGATCTAACATTCACAAATTAAAAGCAATGCTGAGACGTAATAATAATTATGCCACGGCTTAATAATAATTCGACAACTTCTTCAAATTAGTGATTGGACTACTCTCACTAAGAGTGGAGTAAAAGTGGACTACTCCCTAAGTCTAATGTGACCAGACGTCCCGCTTTTGGCGGGACAGTCCCTCTTTTTGTATTACTGTCCCGCGGGCCGAATGTACCGCCAAAACGTCCCGCAATGTCCCGAAAAAACGAGGAAATTGTAAATAAAGTAGATTTTACATTTTTTTTAAAGAATAATCGTTGTAATACGCTATGACGTCATTAGAAAACGTTTATATTATGAAAACTATTCTGTAACTGTGGGGCTTATCTTTCTAATTGTAACCGTGAATTATTGTGTTTACAGATTAGAATATTTATCCCATGCGTTTTATTTGAATATACCTCGTTTTTTCCACCATTGGCAAACAAAAATGCGTTTTCAACGACGATCTAAAAAAGAAATATCCTTATAAAAAAAAATCGGCAACAAAGATGGATACGTATTTTGCGAAAAGTGTCGTACATCTTTTTGCATAACCCACGGAGGAGTTTTTTAGTTGTTTATGGCTTAAAATCTGATCACATTAACTAAGTCACACGCAAAATGGTAACCCGTGCAGAGCCCTTGTTTACAGGAGGTATTGGTTCTTTCCCCCATTCCGACTTCCAGTCTGAGAGTCAAATTTTAAACTTCCTTTCGTGTCTGAAGGATATCGATATCATAACCTGATCTTTCTTACTTTTGGTCAGTCAGTCTGTACTGTAAGAATTTTTGTGATTAATAAAGTACTTAGGAAAGTGGGAAGATGGTTTCACAACTTCTGGTTACATCCATTTTAGTCTAGAAAAAAAGTACCAAAAGTTTGGGCAATCTTTTTTTTTTTGTGGAGGACTTTAGTTGTCCTTCGTTGGACTACAATTAAAAACTGTTAATCTTTCAGATTTTAGTCAATTTTTTTGTAGCATTCCAATGTGTTTAGTTTGTTGTCGTTTGCAATTGGCTTTAAAAAGTATGTTCTGGTGACGGAATTTCTTCCAGCTTTCATTCTTGCTCTTCTTTCGATTGGTGTTCCAATGGGTCCTCTGTTCTCACGTGACATGGATTTACAAACGAGGCTCGGGAAAGAATATATTTTCATTAGCATTTCGGTTTCTACTCGACTTGCCAATTAAAGCAAAATAACGAACTCAAAATAACAACATCAACAATAAACTGAACCCACCTGCAATCATATAAAAGTGAAAGTCAGTCCGCGCATACAAATATGTTGATATGTTAATTTTTAACAAATGCCTTAGGGCCATGCTGTGTGACAGTTTTCACTTCATCGTAGCATTCTCACACCTTTTATTTTCTTCCTTTACTATTTACAACGTTCCCTCCACGCGCACCGACTAGGGATGGAAAACCGGAATCGGTTATATCAAGAGAGACAAACTTTTTCGGCTTCGGTTAAACAGACGAAATCAGTCAAAAACTAAGGCCAGAATTTTTTGTAATTGTAACACTAAAAAAAAAGATACATTATTTATATAAAAAAAGCATTCAAATAAAGAAGAAATTAATCTTATAAGCATAAATGGGTATTAAGGCGCCAAACACAGCATTAATTCTATATTAAACATTCACATGTAAAATTTGGCTAGTTTTATTTATTTTATTTCGAAAATTCAATAATTATTACTGATCGTTTGAAAAAATTAATTTATATTTAAAAGAATAAATATGTAATATTCCTCGCTTTTAAATAGAATGAAAATATTTCATATCAACATACAAAGAATCTCGTAGTGAAATATTTGACGTCATTTCAAACTGATCGATGTCGCAAAAATAAATTTATTTAAATTTATTGTCTAAAAGAATGTTTCTCGAGCGATTGTTGCGAATGGCAATGGTGATTTAATTCTAATAAAAATGGCTTCCTATGCTTTTTAAAAGAGCATTAAATTTTGCAGTTTTTTTTAAATAATTAAAGTACTTTGAATTCAAATTCTTTTCTGAAATTTTCAATGTATTCTAATTTTGATGCGCTGAATTTTTTGACATATCACACTTGTCCGTAGCATTTGTAGTTCTGGCTCTGAAAGTGGGTGAAGGACGGACAGACGAACTGAACGATTATAATACCTTCCACTTTTTACGTTATAAACGTAGTGTGGAAGCTAAAAAACAGATGTCTGTAAAGAAAATGGAACTATGAGCTTATTCAAATTATAAGAAAATTTTTGGAAATGCAGGGAACTCTATCTCTCTCTCTGCTACGTAACTTCCATAAAACGTATTTAATTAAAAAAAGAGTAATAAGTTACTAGTGACGGAATAATCGGTATCGGTTAAATGGAGAAAGGAAGGGCCGGTTAAGTCAAAAAACTGTTTTATTTTCAAGAATCGTACATCCCTAACAACGACCTCAATAAGTATTCCAAGTAGGCCGCTCAAGGTGGTTCGAAACGGCCTCCGGGCGCCCTCGTCCCACAGATTCGACACAGTTTTGCAGTGCTTGTTCGAAATGAAATCGAATTCACTGATCTTTGAACTTAAGGGAGTGTTTATGCAAGCCAAACATGAAACATTGCTAAGATTACTAAATTTAGAACAGAAGGAAAGTGTTCTCTAGATGGCTGCCAGGGGTAACTGACTTTATATAAAAATCTCTCTATATTAAAAAAAGTAAGCTCTTTTAAAGTGTCAGCAGCCATAACATGATGAAATATTGATGTTACAAGTCCAAAATTTTTTGGGGTTGGAGAGCGATAGCGAGCAGGGGGAGGAGAGGAAGAATCCAAGAATGCAAGCTTGTGAACCAGTGAGATTGCGCAGCAATCCAAGGGTGCGAGTTTGCGGCTGAATATAACTATATTACCAAGGCTCGACATAATTTTGTCATAGATACAGACCTGGATTGCAAAATATGCATAGGCCTGTGCAAAGTTGGGTTGGAAAAGTTACGTTCACCAGCGAGCCAGCCGCGAAGCGGCCATTGGAATTGCGCAGCAATTCCGGGGATTGGCGAGCGATAGCGAGCAGGGGGCGGAGCCCCCTAGTAATTGAAAAAAAAGTATCATAATCTCTTCACTCCCGAAAAAATTCTACGCATATATTCTTCAGATAGACAGGCTGGGGAACCCAGTCGGTTAGGCATTCGCCTAGCATGCGGAAGGTCCCAGGTTCGGGTCCGGGCATCTCCAAAATAACTGCCGACCTATAAACGGCCCGTGCAGCCAAAATGTCCGACCAATAATACCCCGTGTGGAGGGAGTGCACGCTAAATATGCTCCAAAGTCCCAACGCTGCGTACGATGTCACCCTTAACGGTTGCGTTGGTGCCTACTCAGGTGACGGCTCGTCACTTGACTGTGGTTCTAAAATACGACGCCCGTCGCCAATAGCCCTCGTGCAGCTCTAGTGCGACGATAATTCAAACTAAACTAAACTTTATATAGAAAGATTGTTCAAACAACAATATAGTTTCAAGTATGTGGTGCTAATAGTTTTGAAAAAAAATCGCGTTTAACTTTTGCTGAGGGTCATGTCAATTTAGTGAATTTGAGGTTTTGAGCCGTTTTTGTTTGTTTGCTATACACATTTTTTGTTTGCTATGAATAAACAAATAAGTTCCGTCACTTTTTTGGTGATTGAAAGTCCATTCTAACGCTTGGTCGAATCCAAATTATCTAATGAATTAACCGTTGAAAAAGCTTGTTTATAATATAGTCCTCCCATCACTTCTTAGCATCTATGACGTGTGTTTTAGACGAGTCCAAACTATTACTCGAAAAGGGGTAAGGAAGATTTTGGTTTAAGCCAGAGTTACTATATTTGGCGATTTATTGCTTTTGCAGTGCAGGTGCATATTTCTTTAAAGTTTACAAACTGTTTCTCTACTGAAGGGAAGTTCGAACTTGCATGGGATCACTATTATTGCATAGCTATATTTTAACTTATAGCGTTCCCCGAAGTGATACTGAATATGGTAAAAAATACATAATACAGATGCAAATATATTGACGATCATGTCAAGATAGAAATCAATACACGTGCAATTGATTACGACCTTCAGCAATTAAATATAATCCTTCTTTCACTAATAACCTATGCGTAGTTTTTGTGTGACACATTATTTCCAACCAAACTAACCCAACAATCCACAGGCTCGCCAAACACCATGGGATTGGCAACCCTGCCTCTTTTAGGTTCTCTACCTTTTTACAAAGTGGACTGTTCCACAATCAAAATATTTGGGATGCTAAGAAGAGGCAGGCGAACTATATAACAGTTAGTACTAAAAAAATTGTAAAATAAAGTTTAGATTGATTTTTCAAAGGTTCACTTATGTGAATCTCTGGAGAAAAAAGGTTATGTGTGCAGCTATTGCATACACAAAATATACGAAAAATAATGGAGAAAATGGTGTTTTATTGATTAACTACAACAACCATTTTAACGTCTTTAATAGATATTCACTAATGAAGAGATTATGATACTTTGGTATCAACTGGATCGCTAAAATTGTAAGATATACAAAGGTTGGACATATTTATTGACACATTTTGCATATTTTACCTTTTTTCACATTTTTATAAACTACTACGAAATAGGCAAAACTTGTAATACGTGTTACGGTATACATTTTCGCGCAAAAATATAGTATCTAACAGGGCCCGAAAAAACTCCGAAATTTTACCCGTCCCCGAGGACGGCTTGTCCAACAATGTACCCGTCCTCCTTTGAAACTAACCCGTCAAATTCTAATTTTATAAAAAGCATTTATATAAATTGCAAACATTTATATAAATTGCACAGTGAATATTAAATAAGTAGTTACTTGGATTACATTATGCAGCAATAAAAGTTATGGAATATAAAGTTATCAGAGAGTACTACGTTTTTTAAATGAATATAATATGACGTTCAAGCCAATGATTTGGAGGTTTCTGCACAGAAATCTGAAAGGGTTTTTCCATTTAGGCAGATGTTCATAATTGCGTTTAACGCTTGTTGTTTAAGACTAGTATACGGAATGTGTTTTTTATAGGGCAATTTTTATTTTGTTTACCAATTTCGTGAGCATACGCATTTGGTGTGATGAAGAAATTAACAGGATTTCGAGATTAAAGAGTCATTTTAGAAGTGAGACTTTTATAAGATTAAAAAAAATGTATCATGAAAATTAACATGGAAATGGTTGTCCACGAGGACGTCAGATTCTAGGAATTTGTTGTCCTCTGGGAATTTTTAATCGGGAGGACGAGCCCTGGTATCTAATGTAACTTTATGGTATGCAGAATTAATAAAAAAAATGTATCATGAACATTAACATGGAAATGGTCGTCCACGAGGACGTCAGATTCTAGGAATTTGTTGTCCTCTGGGAATTTTTAACCGGGAGGACAGTCGGTTTTTCGAGCCCTGGTATCTAATGTAACTTTATGGTATGCAGAATTAATAAAAAAAATGTATCATGAAAATTAACATGGAAATGGTCGTCCACGAGGACGTCAGATTCTAGGAATTTGTTGTCCTCTGGGAATTTTTAACCGGGAGGACGAGCCCTGGTATCTAATGTAACTTTATGGTATGCAGAATTAATAAAAAAAATGTATCATGAAAATTAACATGGAAATGGTTGTCCACGAGGACGTCAGATTCTAGGAATTTGTTGTCCTCTGGGAATTTTTAACCGGGAGGACGAGCCCTGGTATCTAATGTAACTTTATGGTATGCAGAATTAATAAAAAAAATGTATCATGAAAATTAACATGGAAATGGTCGTCCACGAGGACGTCAGATTCTAGGAATTTGTTGTCCTCTGGGAATTTTTAACCGGGAGGACGAGCCCTGGTATCTAATGTAACTTTATGGTATGCAGAATTAATAAAAAAAATGTATCATGAAAATTAACATGGAAATGGTCGTCCACGAGGACGTCAGATTCTAGGAATTTGTTGTCCTCTGGGAATTTTTAACCGGGAGGACGAGCCCTGGTATCTAATGTAACTTTATGGTATGCAGAATTAATAAAAAAAATGTATCATGAAAATTAACATGGAAATGGTTGTCCACGAGGACGTCAGATTCTAGGAATTTGTTGTCCTCTGGGAATTTTTAACCGGGAGGACGAGCCCTGGTATCTAATGTAACTTTATGGTATGCAGAATTAATAAAAAAAATGTATCATGAAAATTAACATGGAAATGGTCGTCCACGAGGACGTCAGATTCTAGGAATTTGTTGTCCTCTGGGAATTTTTAACCGGGAGGACGAGCCCTGGTATCTAATGTAACTTTATGGTATGCAGAATTAATAAAAAAAATGTATCATGAAAATTAACATGGAAATGGTCGTCCACGAGGACGTCAGATTCTAGGAATTTGTTGTCCTCTGGGAATTTTTAACCGGGAGGACGAGCCCTGGTATCTAATGTAACTTTATGGTATGCAGAATTAATAAAAAAAATGTATCATGAAAATTAACATGGAAATGGTTGTCCACGAGGACGTCAGATTCTAGGAATTTGTTGTCCTCTGGGAATTTTTAACCGGGAGGACGAGCCCTGGTATCTAATGTAACTTTATGGTATGCAGAATTAATAAAAAAAATGTATCATGAAAATTAACATGGAAATGGTCGTCCACGAGGACGTCAGATTCTAGGAATTTGTTGTCCTCTGGGAATTTTTACTTACTGGGACTTTAAAACTATGGATTCTTTTTGAAAAATAAAAAGGAAAACAATGTATTCAAAATGGAAAAAGGAATAAAAATAATTAAATGCATAGTGCCCATTTTATTATGCTAAGCAAATAAGTTGGGTTTGCTCTTTGCTATGTACAACAAAGTAGGCATCTTTCTTTGTAAATATAATCGAACCTAGACAATTCTTCACTACAATATTTTTATTCAAATGTACATGTATCATGAAAGCTGCTCTCAAATGCAGTAACGGAGTTCTTGCAAATTTATATCGAATCGATTTGTATGTGATTGCTTTACTCGCCCACAAATACAAAATGTATTTATTCAATGCCGCGAATTCTTCGCTTCATCGAAGTTTTGAAGTTTCACGAAAATGCAATTGGTTCCTCGCAAATAACAATAGACGCACAATAAAATAATACTTTGTAGCAAAACTGAGCATTTCCAGAATAATGTTTCACACAAGACTGTAAAGAAACGTCTGGCAATATGTTTTCGGGTTGTAAAATAGCTTCCAAAATTCTTGATGTTCTCGTGACTGTTTCCGTTCCGCTTTGCATTTATAAGAGTAAGCATATATCGCATATTTTGGGGAAAATCAAGTAAGCGACTGACATGTGGTTGAATGAAAAACTTCATGCCAAAAAAATAACTTGAATTGAAATGTTTTCTATTTATTGGCATTCCTAGTTTAGTTTAGTTTGAATTATCGTCGCACTAGAGCTACACGAGGGGTATTGGATTTAGATAAAGTAAAAAATCTGTTCTTACGTTTAACATGTTCATAAATCCTGTATTTACCTACGAAAACAAGAAAAACTTTTTTGAACATTAAATTTGCAATGTGAAATATATATTTCATGCGAATTTCAATGCAAAAAGTCGTTCCATAGTAGTAAGCTTTCAAAAACTCACAAAATCTAAGAGTTGTCGAGATTGATATAATTCGACATTCAGTGACTTTCGCTTACGTGTATAACCCTTGCAGCGTTAATCCAATCTAAATAAATCTGCAACAATCTAAATAATGCATCAAACAAAATTTTATTAATTCACGTCCGGCATCTGACTCGTTAAAGGGATTCCAATTATCCCAACTACGCTGAAAAATTAATTAATAAGTTGATAAATTCACGCAGCGTAAGCCTGACACTTGAAATTAAAGGCTTACTGAAAACGTAATTAAGTCCTTGGGGCATTTTCTCTTATGAATCCTGAATAATTAAATGAAAAGTAATTATGGGATAAAATATTTTTAATGAAAAAACGTAAATTTTTTAAACAAAATCTCAAGCATGAGTGATTTAGGATTAAACTTTCATCTTTTAATTTCACTTTTAGCTTCCACTCTACTATTATAAAGTAAAAAGTGGAATCTTTTGTTAAAATTCTGTCCGTCTATCCGTCACCCACTTCAAAGCCTAAATACAAAACTGCAGTCAAGTGCGATGCGTCAAATTCAACCATATAAATTACAAATAACTGAAAATCTAACAATCATCATATTTTATTCGAAATGTTTCAATTAATATAGAAAATGGCAATATTTAAAACCCAGTATGTGGAATGTTATACACTGGTAAAAGTTACTGAATTCCAACAGAAATTCATAAGCAATGACCCTGCAACTTGTTTTTTTAACATCTTTTTATGATTACTCCTATTTGTTGTGTAACGTTACGCATTTTTGGTGTAAATCGTGATAAGTAATCTTACTATATAATGCTACCCTTTAATTAAAAATGCATTGCAAGTTCTCAAGACATAAAAGTACAGACTAGCCTGTACCGCACCTTATACAGCAATTCCCGATGACAACTTTTTACTGATGATATTTCAGCAATACAATGTACTTATAACATAATTAAAGAAAAATGCTAAGAGTTTTCACTTAAAGATTTGAATAAACCCAGGGGCTTTTTAAGGGATTTTAAAAGCCACTTAGAATTTGTTTAGGGCAATATAATACGTAATTTTCTGCATATTTTTTTTATCTGATGTACTAAGCTATTAAGTTCATCTGAAGAAATGTGTTAGTTATGTCTTGTTTTTGGTTTCTGTAAACGCATATAATGACAACAAAAATCGGGGGGGGGGGGGGGGGGGGTAAAAGAAGACCACTTTCTATTTTAATGCCCTTTTGGTTTTTTTAGGTGTGTGGGAACAATGCGAATTCATTTAATTTACTTTGTTGTTTTTATGATGATTAAATTTATTATTATAAAAAGTAGAAATAAAGGTTTTTCTAGAAAAACACTGTCAGTACTAAATAAACAGTTGTCCTCTAGCATTTTTCCCATGTACAACATTCTATATTTAACTCAATTATAATCACTGCGTCATATTCTCTTTGAAACTCTGATTGTGAAAATAAAAAAATAATAAAAATATCACGTGTAATGGCCAAAGCACTTATTACTCGCTTCAGTTCCATTTTCCCTATGAAGAAACTGATGTCAAACAACGGGACTGTTACGCACTGAATCTCTTTTAAACGTGACTGAAAGTAACTGTTTCACGCTCAACAATATGTTTATTTTACGCACCGCAAGTTGTGATTCGATTGTGGAAAAGTCATCATGGTCGGCCGAATCAAAGGGAAGCTAAAACTAAACAATTGGCAATTTCTGTGTTGACTATTGGCTAATTCCATGCAAAAATTATCTTTTCTGTATAGTGTAAGTCACGGGTGTAAAAAGTGATTATAACTGCAACCTTTGACAATAAATGAAGAAAAAAATAGCGGGATAGCTGATCTAACTTATTAAAACTAAATAATGGAACGTGCTTTATTTAATTTGATTTATTTTTCAAATTTAAAAAGCTCTTCTTAAATTGTACACTACAGTTACATAGAACTAGCCTATTAAGGATATAGTTTTATTAGCGTCCAATTATTATTTTCCTTAAACGTGGCATGTTTTTTAAAACTCACGAAATCATTACAAATTTGCGAAATCGCGTTGATAACTCTTATTCTAATCCTATAAACAATCCAGTAAATTTACGGGTTTTGGGCCGTCAGCATAAGTCTCCACCCAAATAACCGTAAATTGACGTTTTGACCGTTGCGTTGTTTGCCCGTAATGTGCTAAAAGAAAAGGTTTAAAAAAAGTAAAATTAGTTTGCTGTATCAATAACGTTTCTAAATCTGGACCTTTTTCGAGTTAGACAGGCGTGATAAACACTATATCATAGGTATCCAACAAAGACATAACATAAAAATTTGGCCAAATAGAAAACTATCTTAGTATTATTTTTGATATTTTGTTACATTTTAATAAATTCGTGACAAAATATATTCATGAAGTATTAGCTGACTTTCAAACAACTTTCTTAAAGCTCTTTTACAGGTCTACAGGGTCTTTACTGGAATATACCCTTAGATTCGTTGGTTTCGCTAAGAAATACGATAAATGCTGTGAAAATCCATTTCAACCGTATTATTTTAAGAATGACGGACACGGACGATGGCACATAAATGTACGTTTTTGTTACAGTATATACGTGTACCCAGGAATCAAGAGTTGTGCAATCTTCAATTTGAACTCAAAACAAGTAAATACTTTCAGTGCATTGGTGAATGCAGAACGACTTAGAGAGGAGATGAGGGGGGGGGGAGATATAGATGATTTTTTTCTGTAGGGGGAGGGTGAATGAGAACCAGCCAGCTATAGATAAAAAAAATCAGAAGCCTGACAATGACTAAGTGTAAGTGCTGTGCCTTGACGGTATAGTTTGACTGTTCAAATTTTCCAAATACAAATACAAAAATTGTCGACCAACAACAGGCCAGAGGCCCAGCAAGGTTGGTAAAAAATAAATCTAATGCTTTACCAGTTTCCAATGACTATTAAGATTCTTCTTAAAATATTCTGCTCTCTTCGAATACACAACATAATCTGGTAAAGCATTCCACTCATTGACAACTCTATTGTAAAAATAATGTTTTCTTACCTCCCTTTTAGGAAGGATTTATTCAATTTCTGATCCTGTCCACTGGTCCGGCTATTTAAGATAAAACCCAAGCCCTTCATGTCTCCCTGTTTTATGAACTTGAATAACTGAATTAAATCACCCCTAACTCTCCTATTTTCCAGGGAATACATGTTTAAAGATCTTAGTCTGTTATCATAATCAATACCAGATAGACCCTTAATCATTTTTGTAGCCCTATGCTGAACTTTTTCAAGCAACTCTATATCTTTTCTAAGGAAGGGAGACCAAAACTGAACATCATGTTACGGATGATGTTCCTAAATCGGTTTCGGGCAGCAGATCCCGGTACTATTAGTTCTTGCGCAGAAAAAAAAAGAATAACTTAAACTTTCACAATATAAAACTCTCTTACCAGTGACGGCCGTATCTTCATCCAGATCCACCAACACGCGGCCCGTCAGAAAGGACCCGGGGAAGTAGAGCAGGCTCTCGTTGTCCAACAAGATGAGAAACTTCCTCAGCTTCTTGGCCATAGTCAACAGATTTCAGATGCACTATAATCCCAGACACGGTGATGACATGCTTCACTCAATAAGAAACGCACTCGCACTCTCTCTCTGGCAAGACTACAACAAGACTGCCATGCCAGTGAAAGGTAAACTCGGCCCACTCTCTGGTTGTCGTAGGTGGAAGTTGCTTTTTTTTTCTGTCGACCTCGAAAGAGACAACCGGTCTTTCGGTGACGTCACGCGTTTGTCTTATACAGACTGGGTTTTTATTCTCATTGAAGAAGTTGGCCAACTTCGAGCCCACTCGGCCGTGACGCATGTGGCCGTGGTGAAAGGGGTGGTCAGAAAATTGCTCCAAGTGGAGAACAGTACCATTTGTTAACTCTTGTCTTCAACGCCGGATAACCAATTAGGCAAAGTAGGCAGTCGCCTTACAGGCCCCGTTTTTTTTACGAAAAAAAGTACTGTTACGAAAAGTTAAATAGACAAAGGAATAGTATTGAGCCAGCGGTTGAGCACAACATAAAAAAAGCCAGCAGATTTTTGCAACAGAAGCTGTTACTTAGAACCCTTTCCACACACTATTTATACACCTCAGAAAAAAAAATGCCAAACACGAAATTTAGATAGTTCTAATTTAAAATTATAAACAACAAAATTAACCATTCTCATTATTTTCTTTTGTTGATTTAATTAGTCTTTATCTAAAAACTAAATTGCTAAATTCATTGGAAGTTCGAAGAATGTTTATTTTTGCTCTAATAGTGGAAGCGAAAATTATCATTTTTTTCATTTAATTTTGCATTGTTTTGAAAATAAAAAAACACAACTTTTTTTGCTAAAAAAAGATATTTCTGTCGTTTTCTTAATTAACAACTTTTAGTTGAAAAAAAATTTCATTTTCACTAACTTTCCTTCTAATATTCAATTCTTTCCTTCATTAACTTTCCGTACAATTTCGAATTTTCTTTGCAATTTTTCTATAATTTTTTTTTTAAATAGTTCGTATAAAATAAATAAATTATATCCGTAAATTAAACGGTATTTTTATGACACTTTTTCTGTAAAAACAACAGAATTTTTTGTACAGTGTTTTACTTATCACATGATAGGATCTCTTCGCAGCTTCCTTCAATTCCCTTCGGAAAAAAAACTAAGTTTGAGGAAACTGTTTGATTTTACTATCATATATATTTGTACCGATATTGATTTTTTAAAGGATGACGAACATACTTTATTATTTTTTAAGTGTAACTGCCATCTATTTAGCACTACACTTAATACATAATCAATAAAAAATATTGCTCTTAATAA
The DNA here is from genome assembly GCA_019343175.1 of Oedothorax gibbosus. Lineage (NCBI taxonomy): Eukaryota > Metazoa > Arthropoda > Arachnida > Araneae > Linyphiidae > Oedothorax > Oedothorax gibbosus. The sequence continues at coordinate 44,235 of JAFNEN010000675.1, read as the reverse complement.
ACCAAATTTATATCTGAGAAAATTTAGCGTTCTGAGATAAATAAGTATGTTCATAAAAAAAACTCAAACATATTGACTATTTAACCAGCCATATGGGACATAAGAATTAAAGGAAAATCTGCTTCTGCTATGAATTCAACCAACAACAAACTGAACGTAAAACTTTTATTCAGAGCAAACCTTAAATCTGATAAAAAAAAAACAAGATTAAAAAACGAGATAAGACAATCAGCTTGAGAGTTGGTTGGCTGGTAGACATATATATTCAGGTTTGTGTGCTTGGTCAGCGACCCGCTTATAAACCTTCGTCAAGTAAGACAGACACAACAGACAACACACACACATAAGTGGATCCATCTAATTTTTAGAGACAGAAGCCAACTAGAGGATCCCCAGAATTGGCTTGTCACCCCCAGAGGTATTGATTTGGTATGGGAACTTAGAGGACTTTCGGACCCAACAGATTTAACGAGCACGTACTCCGCATATACTCGGTAGGTCTTCAGTGGTACCGGGACTCGATCGCAGGACCTTCCGATCCCGAGACCGAGACGCTGACCACTAGGCTCACTACGGCCCAGCTTGAGAGTCTATTGGCGGGATGGCCGGCTATTACGTCATTGCATAATTAACACAGAAGTTCCTCTTCTTGGACACCACACCTTCCACATTTTTCGAAATGAAACCAGTTCTGTAGACGTTTAAGTTTTAAAGAGATTCAACTCTATTTGTAGTTGATCCCTTCCGTCGATATTCCGAGTAGGTTTTGTTTTCGTTTTCCGACCCAGAGGCAGTCGTCTGCTATAAAGTAACGGCACTCCCAAGGTAACGGTTCGGCATGGAGGCTTGATAAGATGGAGATTCTTAGCACACAAAAAAAAAATGAAGCCATCTGCAAGTCGCCAATTTATAGAGTTAAAACGTCAAATTGATGTGACGAACAGGGCTTGATCATAGCAAGTTAAGCCCAAAGACGTTTGAAGGTCCTTTGGTAGTAGCAATCAACCATTAAATGTTTAAGTGCATAGCCTTTGAGAGTTTTGATAATTTCGGTTATTTAGAAAGTCCAGTATTCAACACCAACAGGATCTTTAATTAAAGTTGCAAAGATTTACATTTTTTACAACGACATCACTCTGAGACTTCTCAATCACTAGACAAAAACGGAAAAGACAAAAACGAAAGAGTTCTAATTCAAAATTAACAGTCAAGGTTTTTGTTTTGGTTGGTGGTGGCTCCACAGTAGCTGCCCCAGAAAAGGTTTGGTTTGGTTGGTGGTGGCTCCACAGTAACTGCCACAGTCCCTTTCCGAACGTTTTTGAAACTAAAAATACATACTACAAAGTTATGACAAAGTAAGATCCATCGTCAATTTTATAATATTAAAAAAAGCAATTAGAATGTTTATAGTCGTAGAAAACTTAATTATATGATTAAATTAAATTGAGTTTGTCATAAAAGCCAACACAATTGTGAGTAGTGAAACAAAATTTAGTGGTTTTTAGCCAATTTTTGAGCCTCTAAACACGTGGGCCCAAGGCCCAGGTTACAAAAAAAATATCATACTTAATATTAAAGAGTTTAAGTTGGGGGGGGGGGGGCATAATATTGAGCATAAATTTCCCTGAACAAACTTTGCGGGCCCCCTTAAAGCCGGGGCCCTGGGCACGTGCCCCGTTTGCCCTGCCGTAAATCAGGCCCTGGATGCACCTAAAGAAACCTCACTAGATATTCTTAATGAGATTTCTATGCGTAATATGTGATTTTATTCCTTAGGAATTAGTAACTATATAATGCTAAAACATGGAAAGTTAGTGGAGTTGTAGATACTCGAACAATTGAACTGTACCAGATGACGTAGCAGCTTTCAAGGAAGTAGTGCATGCCGGGAAATATATAGGTAGTTAAATCAGTTACATCTGCGGCTTAAAGGAAACGGTGCATGCCGGTAAGTATGACGGTAGTTAACCAATAAGGTGCAAATGCACCTTATTTGATGTACATGCAGGGAAATATCAAAAGTCTATTACAGCTCTACATCAAAGATTACACCAGGTTTTAACATTTCTCTTCTTTTTATTGAGTTGGGACAAACAACCCATTTTTGTTTCGAGGTATCCGCGCCTATTGCAATTCTGTCAAAGGCACATTCAAGGTTAAAAGGGTTACACAAAGATTAAAAAAAAATCTGAAATGGAGATTAAAATATAAAATAGAATTCAAAACAAATTAAAATGAATAAAACAATAAATGAATAAAATGAAAAACTTATGTATGTTAGCTTCGGACATAGAAAAGACAAGGTAAAACACTAAATGTATTTTAAGGGGATACCAACCCCAAAAATTGGTCAAAATATCGATTTTTCAGTTTTTACTTCTTATTATTCACAATATCTTTCTGAACATTTACTGAAAGTTGTATGATGATATCTTCTGTAGAAAAAGTTATTAAATATTTTCTGGAGTCATTCCTAATAAGTTTGAATGCGTATTTCGTCTGCTTTCAACCTTTTTTCTCTGTTTCGCGTTTTTCAATTCTTGTGTTTAAAAAATCCCTAAGGCTGTTTTGCTAATTAAGTTAGATTTATGAAATTTTTAACCTTTGTTCTTATATATATATGGTGCACAAAATAGTTCATGGAATAAGGTATACTATGTATAGTTTTTTTTTTTAAATGTTGAATTCAATAATTTGTAATTTTTTTGTAATTTTCAGTATAAATGCATGTTACTTTTTAACTGTAGGTCACATTTTAAAATCTACACACAGTTCTTGAACAAATAGTAATAAAAACAAACTATAAAGGTTCGGTGGAGTTATTCTCAAAATTGAAAGAGGAGTAGCATTTTAAAAAAGTTCAAAAGTTTGACTTTTTTTAAAATAAATGACAAACTACTTGTAAATATTTGTTTTTATTGCTAAAAAATGTTTATTAAGAGTTAACATTATATAAATAGTTTATGTTATATTTTAAAGTTAAAGTTATATTTTATGTTATAGTTTAAAGTTATAGTTATATTTATGTTATAGTTTAAAGTTATAGTTATAGTTTATGTTATAGTTTAAAGTTATAGTTATAGTTTTATGTTTAATAGTTATAAAGTTATAGTTATAGTTTATGTTATAGTTTAAAGTTATAGTTATAGTTTTATGCTATAGTTTAAAGTTATAGTTATAGTTTATGTTATAGTTTAAAGTTATAGTTATAGTTTATGTGTTATTATGTTCTGGGGTACCGTATCCCCTTAAAGAATGCAAATAAAAGTTGTAAAACATAAAATACGGCAAATTCGAAAGATTCTACTCATACCATCGTACAAAAGAAAAAACTTGCCATTTATTAAATTTTTATTATATGCAACGTACGTAATGCCGAATAAATGGGCATTTGCTTGGGCGTATCGAAGAAGCAAACATGACTTCAATTGTTAAACCGGTTTTAGCATTGATTGTTGCCCCAGTAGCACATCCACATTATTCAAACGTTCAAAGTCTCTTGGGCATGGGGTCATGTTCACATGGGGCAGAAGCCTTAGCGTGTTAATTTCGCAGCTACCGCCTTTTGTTGCATTCATCTTAGTTGAAAAGCCTTATTAGTCGTCAAATTGTCTTGATGGTGTATGTAGGTGGAAACGTATTGTTTTAAATTTAACTATTTCAGCTTCCTTTGTTTTTCATCATTGTTAAGATCCTTAACACACGCAATAAAAGTTTGACTGCACGTTTTAGGGTAACTGTTATTCTAAGTGCTGAGTTTATGTAGTTGAAGTGCGGGGATTATAGCATAATACCATCCCTTAATCCTTTAGTTATGCAACATTTGTACACTTACAATTACTGTAATACAAATAAATTATTGTACGTGCTGAGATGATTAGATAATGATACTGAATATGTCTTAAATAATTGAGTATGGTATAAATTTCGATTAAAAATTTTACATAAGAGTGGTACACTTATCTAAGAGTGGTTCAGGACTTTACACACTTATTTCTTTCTAGTTTCCAATTTGCTGAACTTAAATTATCTATAAAATTTTAGTCAAAGGCCGTTTTAAGGCAACTATTAGATTAAAATCCTTAAAAAAATCATAAATGAAATTTTAACATTTTTTTCCTCCATATTACAACGTTTCAACATACAGGATATCATGAATGCCATAAGAAGTTAATTTTATCCATTTAAAAACATGAAGCTTGCAAAGGTATAAGGCTACCTTAAGTTATTTAATCAATTTATTTTATTATATTATTTATATAAATGACAAGTAGGTTTGTAACAGAATCAGTCACTCAACCCGCTTCCAAGGGATATTTGTGTTCAACAGGAAAAAATTCGTCGAACACAGAATTAATTTTTTAGTAAACATTTACACTCTACATTTGGCTAGATTCATTTATTTTATTTCGAAAATTCAATAATTATTTCTTATCGTTTGATTAATTAATTTATATCGTATTTCAACGAAAAAATATGTAATATTCCTCGCTTTGAAATAGAACCAAAACATTTCCTATCAACATACAAACAAAGAATCTCTTAGTGAAATATATTTGACGTTATTTCAAACTGATTGATGTTGCAAAAATAAATTAAAGAAATAAAGTTTCTCTAACTATTGTTGCGAATGGCATTGGTGATTTAATTCTAATAAAAATGGTTTCTTATGATTTTTAAATGAGCATTACCTCTTTTGCATTAAAAAAAAATAAATGAAGTACTTCTAATTCGATTTTTTAATGAGATTTTCAGTGTTTTCTAATTTTGTTGCGCTGAAATTTTTTACACCTGACTGTAGCATTTGTAGTTTGGGCTATGAAAGTGGGTGACACACGGACGGACAGACAGACTAAACGATTATAATATCTTCCACTTTTTACGTTATACAGAGGGTATTAACACATTTTTAGAACGATTTCGGGGCCGTTTAATTAATGTTTAAAATTAAAAGACTATTTTTTTAATTGTGCGATCTGATAGCCTTTTTTCTGGACTATAAGTCTGCATCGTGGTTTCCATGATATAAGAGCTTTCCGTAAAATTTCCAGGGGTATTGCTTTTCATTCCTCTTCCACTACTTTCCAGAGTCCATCTATCGTAGTGGGTTTGCGTTTAGAAAGAGCTCTTTTTAACAAACCAAAGGCACAATAGTAAATAAGTGATACATCAGGGGACTTTGCAGGAATATGTTGAAAAGGTATATATGAAATACTTGTATAAAGTCTTCATTTTTTCAAGGAATGCAGCGGTACTTTTCGAAGTATGAATTGAAGCTTTGCCTTGATGAGGTTTCACTCTTTGAAAGTCATTGGGATAAAAAAGTGGAATTTCTTCTGTAAATATTGGACGTAAAACCTTCTCCTGATAGTATGATGAGTTGATTTTAACATTTTTTCCCACTCTTCTTATTTTTAATTTCCCATTGTAGGAGAAACCGGCAACAATCATAAACCCCTTACTGAAACTTTCTTTACATTGACGGAACCAGATTTGTAAATTTTTTTGTATATTTGTTTGGAGTCTTCTTTCCTTGCAGAAATAATGATTGACGGTTTTTACCTTTCCGATTAGTAATGTTGCTTATTTTGCACTTACGAATTTTAATACCACGCATTTCACAACGTTTTTGAATTCTAGAATAAGAATATTTCTCTTCGGAAAGCGTAATAACATATCCTTCAATCCACAGCTTGTTTACATGCGTCATTTTGAACGTAGAATAAATTTAAAAGTAGCAGACGATAGTTCTCATTTCAAATAATAAGCTGTTGCCAAATTTTTTAGTCTAAAGCAATTACTTTAAAAAAAAAATTCTTTATCGAAATTGTTCTAAAAATGTGTTAATACCCTCTGTAGACGTAGTGTGAAATCTAAAAATGGACAACGAAAAAAGATTCAACTAGATTTATCTGTTATACTCTGTCCATTTACCAGCTTCCTATGAATATGTATGAGACAAGAAATTAACATTTTGCCAGGGTTTGCCGTTTGCCGTTATAGCCAAAGGTTTTAAAGTTAGATCGTCTAGTGGTTAGTGTAAAAGTTCGTATTTGTAAATAAACCAATTCCAGTGTTTAAATTTAGATTGATGATTTATTCATGGGATTAAATGTTAGGTTAAACAATACATCTGCGAAGGGGACCCAAGAAGGTGGAGAACGCTGCACAGTAACAAGAGGGATAAGTAAAGATACCTGGAGAGATTCGGGAGTCAGAACAGTGCTAAGTCGAAGCTGGTAGTTACGGGCATTGTCGGCGCTGGGGAAGGCATCTCATGGCGAGGGTCTTTCTCCGGAAGGTGTGCCGTTGGGACAGGCCGTTGCAGGAGAAGGACTTTCCGCAGGTTAGCGGATCAAGGAGGATGAGGAGCCGGTTGGCTGCGATGATCTCGGGACGAGAGACAGAGCAATAATGATGATGGTTTACGTTTGCTTAGGCGGTTCTTGCTGCCCCTTGTCAATCAAAGGGGTCCAGGGTTCCCTCATTCGTTGAGACACAGTCCCGAGCGCTCCCCCTTCCACATAGAATTAGTTAACCCGCCAGTAGCGATGCCCTTGTTCCTGACTCCCTACTTACTATTCCCAGACATGGTGGCTCGAGTTGATCTGTCAATCAAACCGAAGAGGTCAAGATGTCAAGTGGGGAATGCCACTGTGGCACATTTAATTAATCATTTTTATTATTAAACATTCAGTTTTTAACTACGCTATACAAAACCAAAACGGCAGTGCAGCAGCATACCTCTCTAGATCATCTTTTCGAATGTCCTGCCAACATCTCGTGAGATCCACCGAGGTAGTTTGTGTAGCGTTTTCATGAGGTGACCCTCTGTGTCTCTCCGACCGGGAGCACACTATTCCCACATATGTAAAATCTATTTAAACCCTTAATTCCTTATTACAGAGAATGTACGCTGATAAATTGTTTCACTTAATATTAAACTATAAAATCAGACACTGACACTTATTAAATATAGTATAGTTACCAAGATGTAAAGGGCGTGGTGGACGTAATTTCTTTAGAAAACTTTTAATACAACACGAGACCCTGTTTAGACTTATTTTTTTTAACCTGTTACTGTTGTTTTACAGTGTGGCATATCAACATCTATTTCGACATTTTGTTTTCTCTTTTTGATCCTGTAAAAAGGCTCGTCTTCAATTGCTTTTTCCTAAATTAGCCTTTAAAACTATTCTATACAAAAGCTTTCCACAAAGTAGCAAAATAAGTAACTTCCGACATGCTTAATATGTAAATGACAACTTGAAGAGCCAGTGAGCTGAAAGTTATTTAACTATCTAGATTAAAACCTCATGATAAGATGCCTTCCCTAATTAGCTATCTGCCAAAATTGTAAGTTCTCCTCCTTTAAATTATGGGACATATAACGTCCAAAAGTTTTCGAAGCATAATTCAGAACAATGAACCTTATATGCGCCAATTTAAAAACATCTGAAACTCATTCCAAGTTGCTGAAACTGTCTATTTCCAACAAACGCATCAGCTTTCTTAAAACGAAACAAAGTCAAATGAGCAGTTATTAAATTTAACATATTTTCTACTGCCATTCCCAAGCAAGAAATTGATTTTTTTTACTTTAACTCGGGGTAGTAACCATTAACCATGTGAGTGAGGGGGTTCAGAGACAAGTGGGACCCTGTATGAATCGTGGCGACCCTCTTTTGCGTTAAAAAAAAGCTCACTCCTTTGCGAAAGTGCGGTCCCCCGTCCCCCTCCCACGCGACGTCCCTGGCAGCGAAAGTCCTTAAATAGTGGTATATTTTAATTGTTTTCTTCCTTAAATACTTGCAGTTATCCCTTTATCCCTTTATATATTATAACCTATATCCCTTTATATATATATATATATATATATATATATATATATATATTATATATATATATATATATATATATATATATATATATATATTATATATATATATATATATATATATATATATATATATATATATATATATATATATATATATATATATATATATAAAATATATATATATATATATATATATATATATATATATATATATATATATATATATATATATATATATATATATATATATATATATATATATATATATATATATATATATATATATATATATATATATATATATATATATTATATATATATATATATATATATATATATATATATATATATATACACAGAATAATATAAGTACACAGAAGTTCTTGACCGACTTGGCTGCTGCTACATGACAATGCCCTCCCCCACATTGCGTTGCCTGTGAGGCGATTCTTAGCCCAGCATGGTGTCGTTGAGATGCAGCATCCACCATACTCTCCAGACCTAGCACCCGCAGACTTTTTCCTGTTTCCTAAGCTAAAAAATTCGCTGAAGGAAATAAGATTTCATGATGTTGAAGCCATCAAGAAAACTGTAACGTCACTATTAAAGAGCATTCCAAAAGAAAACTTTAAAACTACTTTCCGAAATTTGTATAGCTGAGCACAGACGTGCATTACGGCTGATGGGGATTACTTCGAATTATATTAAATGGCTATGTGTTTAACTTTTTTTCCCTTCTGAGTTATTCCATGAGTCCTGGAAATTAATAGCCGGATCTTGTACATAACTCACCGAACTAACCTCAACATGGCTGACTCGAGGTACAAATTCCCCTCTCAGTTCTGCATTACGTGCCTCCTCTAGAAAGTGTGCGAAAGCGCATGGTTTTAGTACAGTCGAAATAGAGTTAGGGGTAGAACAAATTGGAACATAAACTATTCCTGTTGCAAATGGTAGGTAACATGCTTCTAATGAACATACTAAAAATCGCCACCCGTACTGTCGCGACAAATATGTTTTTTTGGCCGCCATCTTGAAAAAACGTCAAATTTAAAAAAAAATAAAAGTTTGGTATAAAAATAAAATTCGTCAGTCTCCTTGTGTGCGCGCGCGCTCAATACTAATATAATGTCATCATAATTTATTAAAAAGTTGTAATAGTTTTTGATAGGTATGAAAAACAGGCGCGCAGCCAGGATTTTTTCCAGGAGGGGGCTCAACTTCAGAAGGGCACTTTTACAGAATTCCTTGTGTGGAGGTCCGGGAAATTTTTGAAATGTTAATCTTCCAAAATGCTATTTTTGAAATACATGTTAATATACAAAATTTACAATCATATTTTACAAACTAGACTGCTGGGAAAAACGCTTAAGACAGTGAGTGGCTGATAAAAATTCCCAAATGAAACTAAAATTACTGGAATTCTGAAAATGGCACAAAAATTGTTCTTACTTCGGAATTAGAAGGGAAAATTATCACAAAAAAATCAAATTTGTGAAAGGGGGTGAAAAGGAGTGAAATGTTTTAAAACAATTCTCTGATATCTGTGTCGTGTTTTGACGTATACGATTATGAAATTTTTAGCAGCGATTCTTTAAAAATATGTCTATAAGTTAGGTTAGTTAAAAATTCTTTCATCTACCTAAAATCGAATGAATTCCAAAAGCTATGGGATAAAGGAAAATTACTAATTTTACACGTTGTCATTTCCGTTAATTGTTAAAAACAAACCCTCGTCCAAAAAGTACATTTAAATTCAAAAGCATGTTTCAAGTTTCAAATTAAATAATTTATAAAAGATAAACTATTTCTTCTCTTTATTTTTATTATTATTTAACGATAACCAATGATTCAAAATAAACGCATATAATTGTTTGCCTGAAAGTGATTTATTTTGTGGGCTTCAAAATAGAAATGGATATGATACCAGGAACACTCAGTTTCAATCGCTGATGTTAACTTTTGAGATTCGTCAATTCTTTCCCACTTTTTTCCAAAGATCAACTTCACTCAATCGCTGCCCAAATCACTCGAATAAAATTTCACAGCCCCACTTATATCATCAAAAGTAGCCTTATTACAGTAATATGGAAGTAAATACTGAAATTTTTTTTGATGAAGTAGCCATACTACCTTCAAACCTTATTATTTGGTCAATGTACGGAATAAATAAAGATATTCTGTAATATGATTCGGCAGTTTCAGCAGATTGGGTTTCTCTAAATTTTTGCCGTTTGGCCATTCGGAGAACATTGATTTCAAAATCGTGTTTTAAACTAAGGGCTTCTGCCTTTTTAAAGATAGATGAAAAGTGTTCTAATGCCTTTTCGCATATCTCTAAAAAACACGTTTAAAATCTTTCACTAGTTCTACAGCCTGAATAAGTTCTAGAGACTTGGAAAGGACTATGCAAACTCTGGATACAGTTTTGATTTAGATAACGATGAAGACGAGGTTTAATTTTAATTAAATTAACTTTATTTTACAAACCACTGATATAACTTTCAACTTTTATATATTATGGTTTAATGTACATTAAAGTTTAAAAATAAATTAAAAAAAATTATTATTTATTTCTTTAAAGAAACCATATTTTTAACTAACAAGATTTTAAAACTAATAAGTTTGCAAAAGACTATTTGTAGGTTTTCCTGATTTGTCGACTGTTTTGATTAAATAATGAAGTTCGCAATGTAGATAACTCGTAATTGAGAGAAAAAAAATTGCAGTCTGTATTATATTATTCAAGGGAACACAAGAAAGTCTTCTGTGTTAAAAGACGAGTATCTAAATGATGAGTTTTACCAGCAATAACTAGTCCTTTTTTCAATATTTTCATCATAACTGCAGTTCAGTCAGTTTTCAATAAAGTTTCATCGCTAGAAGAATGTAAGTTTATTTTGAATATATCTTTCAATCATATCACGTTAGTTTTGTTTGCACTATCTGTTATTCCATTAAAAATTTCCACAAAACACTCGAAGAATCAGAAAAATTTACTGCGGTTTATAAAAAATTGCATTGCCTTGTTTAGAACTACAAAATCTTTCGTCATCCTTGCATCAGTTATATCAACGGAAAACACTGGTCAGCAAACTCATTGCATAAGTTAGTTCACTGCATTTCGAATGATTTAAAATCCAGGTTCCATGTTGACTTCCAGTCAATCTTTTTGTCCATTCTTTTAGTACATTTCATGAGGGTTTGTTCAATATTGCTTATTATTAAGTACTCCAATCTTTGAATTATGGCTTTGAGCAGCAATGTAGCAAACTTTTGTTGGACATCTCAATAATAACAAGGGGTGGTTCTGTCGCTTTTAGTGATATTTTTCGGACGTTTTCTCATCGTTTCCTTCCAAAATCATGTTTGTAAATATTTTTAGTTTTGAAACCAATATCAAATTTTTAGCCAGTATAAAATTTCCTTTAATTTGATACCAAACTCGACTTATTATGGTTTATTGTGATTTTTTTAAAAAAATTGACGTTTTTTCAAGATGGCGGCCAAAAAAACATATTTGTCGCAACAGTACGGGTTGCGATTTTTAGTATGTTCATTAGAATCATGTTACCTACCATTTGCAACAAGAATTGTTTATGTTCCAATTTGTTCTAGGTTATGGTGTTTTTTCGCTTATTTCTACTGCACTATTTTACTATCTCTATGGTTCTAATACATACAGTACAGAGTCACGAAAAGTCGGTAGACTTGATGAGTTGGCGAACGGTATCTTTCCCCTCCAAAATCAATTTTGTGCCATCTATTCAAATAGGAGATCCGCTGAAGCATATTGCAATGTCGCCTAGGTTGTCACGATTCTAGGTTGTCTTCGATTAGCCACAACTAGTATTGATAGTTCAAAAAATGATACATATAAATAAAAATGTTTTTTCCGATCGTTGAGATAATACCTAATCAAATAAATATTTCATAAATTTGTACTGTTATTTTGTTGTGTTATTATGTGCTTTTCCCTTAAAAATCAATATTTAATATTATAATGAATATGTATAAATTGGTAGTGTTGCTATGAAGATTAGTAATGTCGTATACTTTGAACGGGTTTGACAATGAAAATAATCAAAAATTTTCCAACATTTTAATAATAAACAACACATTTACATCAACACATTACTATATCCATTCAGATACAAATACTACGTTTGTTTAAACTCTTTCACAAAATATCTTTCTCAAAGCTCAGACATTTCTATCGTATAAACCAGAGGTTCCCAATTTTTTTTTACTCGGGAAGCCCTTACTAAAGTAGCCAAAATGCACCATTCAAAGTATAAAAATTTCTTTTTATGTATTAAAGTAATTTTGTTTAGTTACGATGAGAATTTGAATGATAACGATGTAAAAATTAGCTGCCCCTCTATAAGATAATGACTTTTTTGTGGCTCGGAGCACAGTTTGGGAACCTCTTTGATTTTAAACTCTTTCCTTTATTTACATCTTACTCATACTACTCATACTCATACATATATATTCCGGCTTGTGTGCTTGATCAGAGACCCGCTTATAAAGCCTTCGACATCTTAATATAGTGTAGTTTCAATAATTTAAGATGACACATCACATTTATAAATTCTATTTAAAATAGAGTGAAGTGTGAGGGATAGGAATAGTTTAAAATTTTACAACTGATGATATTTATACAGTATGAACATAAATAAATATAAATTTTGAATGCATGTTTCAGATACATGACCATCAACAAGTGTTTTCAAAACAAAAAAAATGTCATATAAAAAACATAAAAAAGTAGGTAAGTCTAAAAAACAATCGTTCCTTACAATTGAATAATATGAATTTTGAACGCATGTTTTAGATACAGGAACATCCACAAATATTTTGAACAAAAATGTCATATGAAAAATAAATACATGTAGCTAAGTCTAAAAATAAATTATTCATTACAAATGAATAATAAATAATCTTACGTACAATGGTACCATGAAAAATAACAAAAATAAAATAACATAATAAGAAAAGAAAAAATAAAAGAACATAATAAGAAAAGAACAAAATAAAGTACACAAAAGATTATTAGGTATTATTAAAAGCACATCTACTGTCATATTCCAGTGGTGATATATATATATATATATATATATATATATATATATATATATATATATATATATATATATATATATATAATATATATATATATATATATATATATATATATATATATATATATATATATATATATAATATATATATATATATATATATATATATATATATATATATATATATATATTATATATATATATATATATATATATATATATATATATATATATATATATATATATATATATATATATATATATATATATATTATATATATATATATATATATATATATATATATATATATATACTTTTCGAATTATAAGCGTTTATAGAACATACATTACATGTATGTGATATCGGCATAAATTTTAAATAACGTTGTGGATAATAATGTAGGAGAAATTAAATTACACTAAACACGAATTCAAAAAACATCAAAGTTAGATATTTTATTTGGTAAGGTATTCATGGTATTCACAAGTGAGTCATCAATGGCTTAAAATTGAGTTTTAACACTAGTTTTAGTACCAGTACCGATTACGTAAATATACGAAATACAAAAAAATAGGAGTAAGTTTAGAATTTCTTAACTTATAAAGCACCACAACTCATCCAAAGACCTTCAAGAAATTTTTAACTACGCTCAGATGTTTCTACACTTGCGTTGGCAAACGATACCAACAGAACTCAGCACTAGAACTCATGAACTTAGTCACAATTAACATCAACTACACTGCAGTTAAATGAAAATATGAAAAACATGGTAAAATAAAATTCACTCTGAAAGAGTTTTATTAAATAAATTGACTCTAAATTCTTCATGATTGCATTTTTAGATGTTTAAAAATTGATTTTATCTATTTTTAACAAATAAGTTTTGAAAAATTATTGTTATAATTTATTCAAATGTTATGATTCAAATTTCTTTCCTTAAAATTTAGTTTAATAAAATAAGATCCCGCCCCCCTGTTTTTTTACCATTTCATTCTGAATGCATAATGAATCAATTTTACAAATTTTTGGTTTTTAGAATAAAAAATAAAAAGTAGGGTAACAAAAGTACGCAAAGTGCTCCCATAATTGTTTTGAGCAATGCAGTATTCTTTTAATGTTTTTTTTTTTTTGGTTTGCCAATCAAATCGTCCCCTGATTAGAGTCGAACTTACGCTTAAGAGACTGGTTCTAAATACCAGCTGGCCACTGCTTACTAAGCTTATATCACCAGAAAAGCTCTCAGTAACGTCACGCTAAGCGTCCTGTTCGGGCTTTGCTGCTCCGAAGGAAAAAAAAAGAAACCTGCTCGACCCCAGTCGACTGTATTTTTCGAGTTCCCAGTAAGTTTCTAGGTAAAGTTTTTTCCTCTTTTTTTGGAATAGCTGACACTCCTATCAGGACGGATAACGTGACGTCATGGAGAGCTTCTCTGGCCTTATAAGTTTAGTAACCCATGATTCGACTCAGGAGCTCCTATTAAAAGGTTATTCAACTCAATGAAAGTTTACTCCACCAATTTTTTATTGATGTTCATGACACTAATAATTCAAAAATCTTCACTTATAATCAATCTATAGATTAAAAAAAATCTAGCAAAAATGATAAAAACTTCTTGTCTGCCAGGTCTCCTTGGAAATTATTACGTCAGCTTATGTCAATATAGCATTGCTTATCCATTATGAGAGGTAGGAGTTTAAGTGAGGTTTCTTAGTGTTATATATATATTGATCATAGGGTGAGTAGGAACCACATTTTGGAGAACGATGAAAATGTCATATTCTAGATACATAGCGGTCGAAAATTGTTAGAAATAATTCGAACAATAAGTTAAGAAAAGTAACCGAAACCTCAAACGAAGTAAGAAATTAAAGTAATTAAAAATTTTAAGGCATTAAAATTTAAAAGAATATTTATATGAATATTTAAAATGAATAAATCTGATTATATTTTCTTAACATACATTTTTAGAATACAGTCCCTGGACAAATTATTAGACGCTTTGTATTTTTTTTTAGTAATGATGAAAACATACCAAAGAATGCCATGTCATTAAAAAAGATGTCGATATATGTATTAAGTATATCAGATAGTATTTTCTATTCAATAGCTTAAGTTTAGGAACACAAAAGTTCTTTTAAAGGTATTTTGTTCATCATTGATTGATACATGAAATCTTGCAGTGCGTCTAATAATTTGTCCAGGGACTGTAAGTACTTTAAATTTACTTGTGACAGTTGAAGTCTCTGGAAATAAACGTATCTCATTAAAAAATATTGTTGAAATATATTTAAAAATAGACACTAAAGACCATTAGTGCGCAATACATAAACTTTGGTTGATTTTAAAATTTCTTAAAGTTTTGATTTTTAATGGTTGTGCAGTTCCAACTAAATTATTTCTAAGAAATTCGGTTTAGGATTTTTGAGTTTTGAAACCCAAAGATACGCTTTGCTATTGAACCTAAATGTGTGGAGAGAAGTCAGGAATTCTCATTTCATTGCAAAAAAAATCGAATATTAATGTTTCTTATTATGAGTTTTATTTCTGATTCTAAAATTCTTAAAAAGGATGTAGTTTTCTTCAAATCTAATCACTAAATTTCCCAAAAGCTTTTAAAATTTAAACAATTCTACAGTTTGGCAATAAAAATATAGCTATCTCTCATACAAATTAAGCTTTCTTTAAGACTCACGATACATTCTTTAACTGCTCTAGCAGAGCGCTTATTAAAATATAGCAGATTTTAAAAGTCAAAAATTTGATTATAGATTTATTGACCTGTATACCTATAATCTGTTTTGATTTTTGTCGCTACCAATCTAGGAATAGGGCGATGCAGGTTTTATTGCATAGCAAATTCTGCTATTGATTTCAAAACCTGATTTCTATGTCATACAATAGTGTTCACATGATCCACCAAACGTCAGAAACAATGCTTACAATAAAAGCGGACCATTTAATTTGAGATTCAAATAGGACACGTGTTTAAATGTTTATATGTATAGCTATGACATATGTATACTGTACTGTTTGATTGAGATGCTAACAAAAGGGACATCTTCTACCTTAATAATTCTTCAGGTATTTGAAAAGAGGTATACATTTTACTATGTATTGGAGCTTTTTCAGGTTGATAAATGATTCTTTTAATGAAAGAAATTTTTAAGAGCTAAATTTAAAAAAAAACAACAATAGTTTTGATGTGATACTCTCCGCTGATGCGTACGTGCGATAGAATATGTGTCCTAACTTCTAATCGACAAAAAATGTGAACAGTAAGACATTTAAACAGACAAACATTGAGCTAACATGTTGCTAATGAATAACTTTTGAAATACAATCATGGCAACGCAACTTTAAAACAAATGTTTACACAATAAAACTGTGCAAGGCGTAGCACTGTAATGAAGGTAGCACTGTAAGTCAGTATATATAGAAAAAAATTCTTCAAGGTGCAATCTATTTTATATATTAAAAGAATCTCCGTAGCTTTCGCAAACCACTTGAATACATTATTTCTTAAAGAAATCACATCACCCATAAAGTATATTATTTTTGATATGCTTGTTTCTGTTTTGGGACTTTTCCATTTCGGGAGCGCAAATCTCACCAAACGAAATCTTTGGCGACAAACGGAATTTTCTAGAGACAAAACACAACATACACAGATAAAGGACCACAGCATATACATAGTTAAAGGTTACCATTGGAAAATATTCCGTTTGGTGGCGGTTGTACATTTTAGGCGACTTTATCGCTTGCGCCCGCGAAATGGGAAAGTACCGAATATACATTAAAACATCATTCTACAATTCCATCAGTTAATAATTTCACAACACATTAAAATGAAATAGTATGATAATAAATAAATTTTAGCAACCACGTTTAATGAAGGAGTCACATATCACTGATAGATTAAAGGTAATACACATTTTTTATGTTACACTTTACCCCCAAAGGTTTCAATTTGTCATCCACAACACATAAGCATATATCATGCCGCAATTTTCATTCCGAATTATTTTAAATTAATATTTCAGGCTTCTGTGTAACCGGATTACGGTTAATGAGTCACAATATAGCCCCACAGTCTGTAGTTGGAGTAAACTCTGCCTTAAAAGCTTTTCTTAGCAATTTTTGCAACAAAGCAGGTTTGGGTTACACATAGTTGAGCATGTCTACCTTGTTGCCCCAAGAATCCATGCTTACTGCGCTGTCTGACGTTCTTTAGGGACTCTGGACCTTCTTCTCGCAATGGAGAAGTTGACGTTCCAGATGGAGCTCAGTTTGTCTTCTGTTTGGAGGTGGTAAAAATAATAACCTATCTTGCGATTTTAAAATTTGTTCCAACCACGATTAAATGTAATTTATGATCTTAGGAAAATCAGGAACTAATTCAATGAAAAACTAGATTTTCCTGGATGCGAATGCCTACATGATGGTGCACGATTTGGAGTCGGCCCTCATCTTTTTATCCTTCTCTTGACCTTCTCTCGGGACGCTGGACCTTCTCAAGGAGAAGTTGACGGTGCCGATGGAGCTGAGTCTCCTGCTCAGTCTCCTGGACCCGGGGGGCGGGGCCGGGGGGCGCTCCAGCTCCTCCGCGTGCTCCAGCAGCTCCTGGAACAGCAGCGCCACGTTGCTGTTGGATTTGGCACTGGTCTCGACGTAGCGACACGGGGACCTCTCTTGGGTGGCCGCGCGGACCATCTCTTCGGTGACCTGGCGTTTCAAGACCAGGTCGGTCTTGTTGCCCACCAGAACGACCGGGACCTTGTCGCCTGAAACGAGAAGGTGATATATATGTATTCATCTTCTGAGCGATGGGGCCCGGAAAGCCTAGTGGGTTTGATCGCAGCCCATTACGCTAACAATCTGCCCACTGTACCGGGTGCGGGTTCGTTTAACGCCTTCGCCTTGGGTGTACTTTATCTCTCTCTGTGTCAGTAAAAATTCTGTCTGTGTCTGTCATAATTGACGAAGGTTTATAAGCTGGTCTCTGATCAAGAACACAAACCGGGAAATACATGTACCAAGCTACCTAGCTACCTTTTGATCGATATAGACGTGTGGGTCTTGTGACGAATAAGATCTGCAGTTTTTGCTAGAGCAGCTAACCAAACTTAACTAATCATATCATGTGGTGATGTACTTCCAGCACCAAGCTACAAAAGCTACGTCACCAACACGAACACTCTCATCTATACATCAACGTTTCCTAGGTCCCAGGACCACCCTTTCTCGATTGTTAGGTAGGCCATTTGGCTAATTTTTGCACCCCACTAACGCTTCGCCCCTACTAGGGATGTATTCGATGTGCAGGAAGGACACACAGCGTCGATACTGCACACAAATTGTTATTTCTATCTCTGAGAACACTCTCTTCTTGTTTAGTTTTTACACAACCTTTCCTCCCAGGTCGGCATGCCACGTGTATTCGACTTAAGTTGGTTGGTTGGTTGGTAGACATATACAGGGTGGTTATAAAATAACGCTCCCTATTCGGAGAGGTCTGTAGCTTGAATGAATAATCCTAATGCAACAAACTTCGAGACAGTTACTAATCAAGAAGGGGGGAAAAGAATGGAATTATAAAAAAGAAGCACTCTCGTCTCTTAATTAGGGTTCTAAATTACGAGGCGTAATTGGCTGTGTTAAAGCTCCTAAAGGAGGCTATAAATAGACAGCCGGAATCGATTACATTACATTAAAAAAGAAATAGTTACAATAGTCACCGACAGATGGCGCTGCCAATGCAAACACAATATTGTAAGCATTGGCAAAACCAAGAAGCGGTCATTTCTTGCATTAATGTAATGTCCGCATTAATGTGATTCCGGCTGCCTGTTTCTAGCCTCTTTTAGGAGCTTTAACACAGCCAATTACGCCTCGTAATTTAGAACCCTGGTCAAGAGACGAGAGTGTTTTTTTTTTATGATTCCATTCTTTTTCCCCCCCTTCTTGATTAGTAACACTCTCGAAGTTTGTTGCATTCGGATTATTCATTCAAGCTACAGACCTCTCCGAATAGCGAGCGTTATTTTATAACCACCCGGTATATTCAGGTTTGTGTGCTTGGTCAGAGACCCGCTTATAAACCTTCGTCAAGTAAGACAGACACAACACACACACAAAAGTGGATCCATCTAATTTTTAGAGACAGAGGCCAACTAGAGGATCCCCAGAATTGACTTGTCACCCCCAGAGACTTAAGTTTTCTTTATGGTAATGTAATCGTTTCCGGCTGCCTATTTCTAGCCTCTTTTTTCTTTAGGCGCGTTCTCATGCACGCGAATTGGGAGGAATATACCGGGATTAAGGAACAAAAATCCCTCCGTTAGGGAAAATTGGGGGTTCGAAATCGTACCCGCATTCTTCCTAGTCATTGTACCGGTATTTATCCGTGATGCATTGCGATTTTGAGAATCAAAACAAAACAACATGGTTAACGTGTTTAACCTCCCTCTAATTTTTAATAGAAGGATAATTTTAAGAATTTGCCGCGAAGACATGTCGGCTTAAAAAATAAACAAACTCTACAATGTGACTGAAAGTAAACAGGATGTGACGTTAAACCATACGTCACTTCCGAAGTCCCGGTATATTCTGGGTACTCATGTGAACGGGTGTTTTTGGTTTCAGGAATTGAGCCGGCTTAATACCGGTACTTAGTCCGTGCATGTGAACGCGCCTTTTATCTATAAGTTATGCAATTGTTAGGGATTTATAATTATATTAAGTTTATTTATGGTTGTTAGAATTGAAGTTTGTTTTTATATGAAACTCGCTGTCTTCTTTAAATGTTTCACTTCTGTCACCATAGACGTTATACCTGCCGTGGGCAAGTAAACTGAAGTATCTAGACTAATGACTTTGACCATTGTTGTCACGCAAAATGACCACACATTGTGGTCACACACATTGTGACTACACTCAATAACTCTAGCCTATAAGAAAATATACTGAAAGGCTGAGTATTTGAGAGCAAAAATGGTCCGATTCATAATAGTGGTTACTGCTGTTTACCTGCCCACGGCAGATAAACCAGTCATCTGATTTTCATGTTTTTCAGCAACAGACATAATTTTTTAAATTTTTTTTTATAAATTTTATAATTTAAAAAAGATGTAAAACTTTAAAGTATACGGATTAGTCATTTATACACTGCGATGCAAAAGTTTAGACAATGACGTTTTTTAGCTGTAAAATTTAGAATTGTGATAGTAGAATTACAAAACACCCCATAACATATTAATTAAATATTTTGAAATGTTATAATTGAAACATAATTGTTTGATTTGCTATAACAATTTTTTTTTTCATAAAATAAAAAATTGTACGATGCAAATGTTTAGACACAAATACGATATTATGCTAATTTAAAGTAGATAATGGCCTAATTTCGCATATTTATTGGAGAATTGAATTTGATAAATTGAAAAAACACGATATCCGGTGAACTAAACAGATTTAATAACGATATTGGTTCAATTTTACACCAAAAAGACAATATATAGCCACTTTAAATATTTATTCAAATCATATTTGCTTCAAATGTACAATTTAACATCTCTAAACACGAACCGAATACCTACCAGTCCATCACCTTAAAGTTTTGGCACGAATTTGTGGATTTAGAGACATGCATTGACCAATTTTCTTGATGAAAAGTGCAGTCTTTCCCATATAAAATCACAAAATAGCAGCATATTATTTTTTTTTGCTCTTTAGTACAATGAAGAGATAGTCACCTCTTCAAAAATGACAAAAAAAAAGTCGTCCATTTTAACGTAAATTCACTCCACACCATTACGAAAGTTCCTTCTTTATGCTAGGGTTCTTGCGCAATGAATTTCGTATAAAGGAACTTTCGTAATGGTGTGGAGTGAATTTACGTTAAAATGAACGAGTCATTTTTGTCATTTTTGAAGAGGTGACTATCTCTTCATTGTACTAAATTGCAAAAAAGAATAATATGCTGCTATTTTGTGATTTTATATGGGAAAGACTGCACTTTTCATCAAGAAAATCGGTCAATGCATGTCTCTAAATCCACAAATTCGTGCCAAAACTTTAAGGTGATGGACTGGTAGGTATTCGGTTCGTGTTTAAAGATGTTAAATTGTACATTTGAAGCAAATATGATTTGAATAAATATTTAAAATGGCTATATTGTCATTTTGGTGTAAAATTGAACCAATATCGTTATTAAATCTGTTTAGTTAACAGGATATCGTGTTTTTTCAATTTATCGAATTCAATTCATCAATAAATATGCGAAATTACGCCATTATCTACTTTAAATTAGCATAATATCGTATTTGTGTCTAAACTTTTGCATCGTACAAATTTTATTTTACGAAAAAAATTTTGTTATAGCAAATCAAACAATTATGTTTCAATTAAAGCATTTCAAAATATTTATTTAATATGTTTTAATATATTTATTTAATATGTTTAGGGGTGTTTTGTAATTCTACTATCACAATTCTAAATTTTACAGCTAAAAAACGTCATTGTCTAAACTTTTGCATCGCAGTGTAATAATCTGTTACAGAATTAAAAAAATATTTTGCTGAATTGAAATGTTCAGCTAAAAATTTAAATTTTAATCTTATGCAGTTGTGTGAGCTTCTCTCTGAGGAATTGCTACGCTAAGGAATCACTAAGCTTTTCAATTTCCTCCGCCTTGGGAATCGTTACGCGATTCTCTTTTGATCGCAAGCTGTGTATTGGAGCTTCACTCTAAGGGCGCTTTTTCATTGAACGACACGACACCGATAAATCGTACACTATCGCTTGGGACGTCATACGATATTATCGTATTGTCTAGGTAGTCGCTTTTTCACTGCACCGATATCGTTCACTGAAACGGGCCGATTTTCCGCTCATTTTCGTGTTCGTCTTTCTCCGTGAGCAGACGCATTTAAAAAATGGCTCGTCACAATAAACTACATTATCATCAATTGCGCCTCTTATATTTACTTTATTTAAGAAGGAAAAGACGAGGTATTACAAAACGCTTCTGGGTTCACGATATTTTAAAAGCAAGGCATTCTGAAGGGGATTTTCACGTACTATTTGAAAGGCTACTTAAAGATCCTGCAAAATTCTTAAATTATTTTAGAATGAGCGTGGAAACTTTCGATTGACGAAACTTTCGATTGAACTTTCTAACATGACGTTAAAAAATAAATTTTTAATTACAAGCTGAAATCAGTTTTAAAAAAATACAACCTTATTAAAACAGTTGCTAGTTAATTGTAAAAAATTTAAGAATTTTATATAAAAAAAACATGCAATTCTTTTAAACTATTTAAAAACTAATTTTGTTAACTAGGTCATAGATTTCAGCACCATTTTATTTACTTTCCGTCATGTCTACCCTCAACTAATTCGCAAAGAGACACAATATCAAATTTAAGAGCCATTTTTACGAAGTTTTCAAAGAACGAAGTTTTCAAACAACAACAAACAGAAAATGTCGCCACGATTAAGAAGGATTCGTGCGTACCCACGATATAACGTGGCGATAACCGATATCGCCCGATTAGGAACGACATAATCGTTATCGTATCGGCTAGTGAAAAGCGTCCCGGCTTCGCGTGTGTGTTTTGCGTTCCACGATATCGTGTTACTGAAATCGTATACGATTTGTCGGTGTCGTGTCGGTCAATGAAAAAGCGCCCTAAAGGCAATGCACTCTTAAAAAAGAAGCTTGAAGCTTTTTCACATTTTGAGGTGTAACGTTAAATAACTTTATTCCGTAGACACCGTGATAGCACTTTTTGCCAACTTACAACATGTTTACAGACAGACTTTCTACAAGACAGACCTTCTTAAGTATTGCAGAGAATATTTTTTTAAAAAACGACCCCAGAACAAAAAACGTCCTTGAATTGACGTACCTTTAAAAATGTACATCAAATAATAAGCTTTCGAAATATACTTTTACAGAGTGCGCAGTTTCTAAGCAAAAAGAATCCCCCTCAGGATGCACGGGGGGGGGGGGGGGGGGGGGGAAAGGTGCGTTTGACAAAACTGCTATTTTAACGCTTCGGTTATTTCTTTATAAGCTTCAACAAAGCCAAACAGACTTTTACTACTCAAATCATGGTTTGGTTTAGTTGCTTTATGGACCAGTTTTGAAAACAAAGAAGCCTATAAACCCATTTGAAAAAGGTTTAATGTTCATAAGAACTAATAATCCTTTAAAATATCAGACTTGTAAAAAAATACTATAAAAAAGTTGAAAGATTTTAGTGTAACGTAAACTTAAAGCGAGTTTTCTTGTGATAAGTTTTTAAGTACTTTTTCAGGCCTCAGTAGACTAAATCCCGAATTCTTACAGGGTACCACTTCGCAAACTGGGTTGCTAATAGCTCTCAATTCAATGAACCATTTTTTAATATACTTTTAAATTATACTTTAGAAATAAATAGTTATAATTAAAATTAATTGAAACGTGTTTAGCAAATCAAAAATTGAAACAACAGTAACTTCACTCTTAACCCAACTAATAAAAGTCACATAGATTCATTACCTAATCTATATAGCAAGCTCAATTTTTCCAGTGCTTGCATTTACTTTGTGAATGATATCTAAAACAAAGACAATTCGAAGGATACAAAACATTCTACAAGACTCTGTAACGGGCATTTTTCCAGAATTTTGGGCTTTGGGCCAAAACATTGGCCGGATAGACACATTGACGACAGTTAGTGAAGAGAAACTTTCTTCAAAGTTTGACTGAAAGTTGAAGAGTAGCCATTTTAATGTCAAATTTAAAACAGAAGAATACTTAAAATTACCGATCAGATTTCGTTTTGAATAAAATGGATTTTTACATAGATTTCATTTAAATGGTAATTTTATCATTAAAGTTCAAAGTCCTGACTTTTCAAGCCTTAATCATTTTATTGCACTTTAACGATTGCCTGCATGATGATGTCTTAAACCCCACAAACAAACAACACTGTGTTTTATTCGTCTGAACTAAAACGGTTAGGCCAACAATTACGCTATACATTTACGTCAAGCCTTGTCTTCTTTACCATGAAAAAATAAACACACGCTCCGTTCAATTCGAATCGTCCATTAAAGACAGACTTCAATAATGCTTATTTTTTAGGGTATCTCTGCCTTAAACAATTTTGGGTCATAGGTTAATCAAGTTATACCTTCTAATTAAATCTAAAGGTTTGACATTTTCTGGAAAAATAGATACCTAAGGAATTTACAGTCCCTGGACAAATTATTAGACGCACTATATATTTTTTTAGTAATGATGAAAACATACCAAAGAATGCCATATATCATTAAAAAAGATGTCGATATATGTATTAAGTATAGCAGATTGTTTTTCTATTCAATAGCTTAAGTTTAGGAACACAAATGTCCTTCTAAAGGTATTTTGTTCATCATTGATTGATACATGAAATCTTGCAGTGCGTCTAATAATTTGTCCAGAGGCTGTAGTTCTAAACAAATCCTTGGGGGTGTGAAATACCCTATCCGCCTTCTTACGGGTTAACCCTTTATCTATACTGACGGTACTTAAAAAGCCGCTGTTTTATTTTTCATTGTTCAATTTGGAGAAAATGGGAGGGAGGTGGAACTTTTTGATTGACTTGTTCGGTTTTAATGCATTAAAGTCGACAAAGTAGAGTAAATTCTTAACTTTCACTTAAGTTTTTCTGTTCCAACCAGTTACATCCTGAAGGTACTTATAAGTTACATTTAAAAGACCGCTGTTTACCTTTTCAGTGTTCGTTTGAGGGAAAATAGATGGTAGTTGGGATATTACTAAGGCATAATTCAATTTCAAAGCATTCAAGACTACAATGGTAAATCCTATTCATTCAACTAAATGTCATTGTTGGTCAGTGAAATTTAGTTATTATGAGTAGAAAGGAGGGAAAAAGATAATAAAGTGCACTTTTTGTTCCAACTTTTTATGTACCGTAATATATATCGCTTAGCTTTAAAATGGGCTACGACAAATAATTAATATTACATCTTAATTTAGTGCATAAACTGTTAAGAGGGCACTACCAGGGTTCGAAATTCACAGTCACAAGTCGCAAAACGCGACCAAATCCTACAATCAATTTAGTCGCAGCTATAGCGAATATTTTTTTTAATGTCACTATCAACTTTTGAAAGCGGTTTCCAAAGATCTTGCCAAAAATTATCATCTTAAAACTACAAATCTCCAAAGATCTGAAATTTGTCAAAGTTCCCTCTATACTATGATCCTCAAATCGCACAACTCCGGCGATACATAAAAAGCGATACTCCGACTGAGCGTCACTCCAGGTCTCCTTAAATTGTGAAACTCCGGTGATTCTATCACTTTCCACAATCTTTAAGAGTTTGCGCATAAATGACATGAAACTAGCATTTTTCCACAAATATTATTCTCAAAAATGCTCCCAGAAAATGTGCATTTGCTCCTAGAGTTTTTAGTTAGAAGTACAAATTGCTTCCAAATTTTTGCATCCAATTTCTAACACTGGATACTACATTGCCACCAAAACCATAGAGTTAGGAAGGAGAGGTATAGGGGTCGATGAGTTCAAATGGTTTGTAGCAGGGCTGTCAGGTTTTTCGAGCTACTGCGCATCACAAACTGGCACCGAGGTATCCCAAGATGCATCGCTCTAGCGCCTTTTTGAGCTACTGCGCATAACATAGTGACCGAAACTGACACCGAGGTATCCCAAGATGCATCGCTCTAGCGCCTTTTTGAGCTACTGCGCATAACATAGTGACCGAAACTGACACCGAGGTATCCCAAGATACACCGCTCTAGCCTGCTTCATTTGTGTGCTACTGCGCATATACATGGACCTCTCTATTCTCTTTCCTACCTCTATGACCAAAACTGACTCTGGCGGTGAAAGGGCAGTCGGTTGACGTTAGAAGTTGATGATTAAAATTATTTGTTTTAAGTCATGCTACTAAATTGCTACGTGAATATTTTTTTATTGTACGCTGAGTGGCAACGGTGGCTAGATAGATTTGGAAAAAGTATAGTTACAATAAAGCTGAATTCGTTGTATCGGCTCGAAAGAGTTCGTAATAAAATGTCTTTATTATAAATAGTGTCAAAGTTTCTACTATAAGTTTACTAGTCTGACTGTGCTGGTAGGCAATTACGTTCAACTCGACAGTTAGTACCATTGACTTACTTACCCCTGAGTCTCAGTATGTGGTCCCAAAGTTCGACGGCCTCGTCGAAAGTGTGCGCGTTGTCTACGGAAAAGACCAAGACAAATCCCCGGCCGGACCGGATACTGAGATCGCGCATCGCGGGGAAGTTGAGGGATCCCGACGTGTCCAGGATCTCAACAGCGTGGAACGCGCCATCTGGAATAGAGGATTGTTCTTTAGAACAAAACTCATGATTAAATATTAAACCATTAACTAAACCATCTTCAAAATGTACTTATTAAGGGGGAATGGGCGCGCTGGACCGGGGGTCTCCAAAGCAAAGTGCATCAGTGTTAATCCTATGGAGAAAAAAAAATATTTTCTCTGCCACATTTCTCCGGCTGTATTGAATATTTTTGCAAGCGGATTTTTTTGTGTGGTAAATGTTGCTGACTTACAGGTCTCAACCTTCCCACTTTTTGAAATTGGTTCGAATATTTTTTTTAATTTTCAATAAATAATTTTACACAAAATATTCGAAGCAATTTCAAAAAGTGGGAAGATAGAGACCTGTATGTTATCTACATTTATTATTAAAAAAAAAACCCGTTTGTGAAAATATTCAATACAGCCGGAGAAATGTGGCAGAGAAAATATTTTTTTCCCGATTGGATTAACACTGAGCAACTTGAGTTTGGAGACCCGCGATCCAGCGCACCCATTTCCCCCTTAACGACGTTTGGCAAGAAAATTTGCCTCCCGAAAATAAGATTTCAGATAAAACAAAAAATAGTTCACAAAATAAGATGGTAAGATAAGTGAACGCATTAACTAAATCATCTTTAAAATCAACTCATTAACGACGATTTGCAAGATTTGAAAAGAGAAAATAATATTTCTTAAAAAAAAACAAGTTAAAATTAGTCGATTAATTAACTAAACAATACTTAAAATTAACGAATAGTAACCATTATCGACGATTTGCAAGAAAATTCGAAACACGAAAATAAGATTTCAGATTAAAAAAATAGTTCAAAAATAAGATTTAAGATAACTGAACCCATTAACTTAACCATTCTTTAATTTAACGCATTAACACAATCGAGAAATTGCCAAATATTCAGATAAAAATAGTGAACCATATACATTGCAAATAACCGATAAATTTTCGATTAAAAAAATGTCAAACACGATTTAAACAACATTGCAAGAATTTCTACGCCGAAAAAATTCAGAAAAATTAAAAGTTCTTAGATAACCAACTAAACATCCTAAAGTGAACCATATAAACATATTGACAAGAAAACTTTACTACCGGAAAATAAGATTTCAGATAACAAAATAAATTTCATAAAATAGGATTTAAGATAAATGAACGCATTAACTCAAACATCCTTAAAGTAACATAGTAACGATATTGACAAGAAAACTTTCTACCCGAAAATAAGATTTCAGATAACAAAAAAAATTGTTCATAAAATAGGATTTTAAGATAAATGAACGCATTAACTCAAACATCCTTAAAGTAACATAGTAACGATATTGACAAGAAAACTTTCTACCCGAAAATAAGATTTCAGATAACAAAAAAATTTGTTCATAAAATAGGATTTTAAGATAAATGAACGCATTAACTCAAACATCCTTAAAGTAACATAGTAACGATATTGACAAGAAAATTTATCACGGGAAAGGTAGATTTCAGATAAAAAAAAATAAGTGTACAAAATAAGATTTAAGAAGAGAAGTGAACCAATTAACTAAACCATCCTTAAAATTAACTCATTAAATGACGACTGTTAAGCAAATTTGCCACGCGAAAATAATATTTCTGCTTAGGTTTATCTAAGTAAATAAAATATAAAACAAATGTAAACCAGAATAGGACACATCAATTATATGAAAAACGAATTTAAAAAACTTTATGTTAATGCTTTTATTCGGCATTGAAGGCGGAATTCAAAAAGGCGTCGTTAATGTTTTAAAAGAAAAAGTTTGGGAAAAACAAAACTAGTTTAATTTCTTGTTACATTAATACTCACACAAATTGTCAAAAGACTCAGACAAGTCTCTGATTTTATACACACGAATCATTTCAACGAAATTTAAAAATCGTAATGTTAAAACGGAAATTAAAAGCTGTGGTGTAACTAAACAAAATTTCCATAAGGGGATGTGTAGTTCTCTTCCCCCCCCCAAAAAAAAAATCGTTTGAAGTGTAATTAAACCAATATATGTATTAAATTTAATAATTTAATTAAAATAGCTATTAATGAAAATATGTAAATTATTATACAAATAATTATTGCAATTACTTTCTAATTAGATGTTTGCTTTTGTTTCACAGTAAAAATTATACAAATTGTGCCGCTTAATCCCAAACATCATCGCCCCTTGGCTCCTCCTGTCACAGTCCAAAGACCCTTACTACAGAGTGAGCATCGTCGAAGTGCAGGAAAACTTTCTCTTTAAGCGGTAGGGGCAGTTACACACCAACTTATGAAGACCGTGATTTCTATAGTATTGTGTTTAGATAGAGTTACATTAAATCAATAAAGCTCTTTAAAATCCCAACAACATGTTACATGGGGGTTTTAATAAATACTTATTTCTGAACCATACTGAAAAATAATCTTTATTATTTTTATAGCAGTTATTCGTTTAAAAGCAGCTCTGGATCCTTCGTTTATATATTTTTCTTTTGAAATTATGTCAAAGTATTCAAAAAAAGAAATTCAAAAGTCATTTAAGTTATCCGGCTACACTCTTAAAACAAAAGAGTGAAATTCACTCCTATAGGAGAAGTGCATTTTCGGCACCGGAAAGGAGGTTGGACATTAACTCAGATGAGTTTAAAACCGCCGTTTAAGAGTGTAGGACGCAGATTGTTTTCTTTATTTCTTTAACCCACTCCGAAAAAGAGTGAAATTCACTCTATAGGAGAAGTGCATTTTCGGCACGGAAAGGAGTAGAAATTAACTCAGACTGAGTTTAAAAACTGCTCGTTGTTTTAAGAGTGTACGATTAAAATATGTTTTGTCCAAAGAGCTGCATGAAATAAAATTGAAAAACTAAATTAAAAGTTTTCTACAGTTTTATGCAGATATAACAAGATATTTCTTTAAAAAAATACAAATATTTAGTTTAAAGGCGACTTTTGATATTTGTAAATTATTTTCCCTACATTCCTTTTTCAAAACATAGTTTTTCAAAAAGTTGAAAAGATATCTTAAAACCCTTTTCACACCACATTCATCAAATTGTTGTGCTCTAGGATTTAAAAGGGTTTCAACGATAAGTTTATTTGTCGCTGCTTTTCCATCATAACAATATGCAATTTTTTAGCAAAATTCTTAATATTGTATTTCGACTATCAATATTTTTCTCCATTTTCAAAATACTCCTTCGAGTTTAATTAACAGAGGTTAAATGGTTAGCACTGTACCAGTTTAAAAGGGAATTGAACTATTTTCATTATTTTGTATGCAATGCTGGTTTTAAAAATGACATTTTTAGTCCCAACTTATCTGTAAAATAACTAAAAAAATATTTAAAAAAAAAAGGATTTTTATATGATTTACTTTTGTCTTACCTTTACTGTATACTTTATTTACAAATGAGCAGAAAATCTATATTTATGCTTCATAATTAATGTGTTTTTTTTTAAACTACGTTTTTGAACGTAGGTAGATACCTTAATAAGATCAGTTCATTTTACACAAATTAACAAAGGAATCATTGAAGCTACGGAATGAATTTAGTTCGTTAAGATTTTAATAATTAATATGTTAAAAATTTCTCTTTGGTAGTAATTATTATTATTATATTCACTACAATTTTTACAATAAAATGAATGTAAGAAAGGAAATTTATTAATTTAATTAGGGTAGTGGATAATTGGCAATTAGTGAATTTCTGTGGATTACCTGATCATCGTAACAAAACAAAAAAAAATTGTTCCGTAAGTCCTTTTACAAATATTGCAGCAGAAATATAAAATGCCTTTCTTTTCTTTAGCAAATAGCAGATAATTACCAAAAATATTTATTTTAATTCGTTTTTTTTAAATAGTTACTTTCGAAAGAAAAAGAATTAAAAAAAAACATTGAGACAATAATTAAACAATAGCTATATTATATTTTGTACAATTCAAACTCATTATCATTTTTAAATATTTTTTATTATTTTTATTAAATAACAGACGGACATAGCCATTATAGGAGGTTCCACTTTTTTACGTTATAAACTTAGAGTGGAAGTTAAAACTGGAAACTTTCCATAAATTATTTTAAAAATATCTCCCTTCTATGTGTATGTTCCGAATTTTTTATTTATTCAATATAAAAATATAACATTTTGATTAAATAATATGTAGGTTTGTAAGAGAATCTGTCGATTCCACACAACATTTTCCACACAACGCTTCCATACAACATTTTCACACACACTATTAATACAGCTTAGGACCTTAGCAAGAAATTCGCCAAACTGTGCTTAAGCTAGTTCTAATTTAAACCTTTAAACGCCAAAATTAACTATTTCCATTAATCCAGCGACATATAAATATAATGGACTGCTCATTCAAAAGTAAAGCAGCTTCCAAAAACGCCCTTAACATGAAAAATCGCCAAGAGGAGAAAGGTTGCTACATATGGCAGCTTATCGCTACCATTTCTTTAGAATTGTCGCCAGACCTGAAAATCAGATAAGAGTAGGGTGACAAACAGAAATGGTGACTCATATCTATTTCCAAGTCCGAAAGTCCCAAGTCCTATTTCCATTTCCGAAATAGCAATTCATCTTTGTTCCTTTCCCAACTTCATCTGGAGCATTCCCATTGTGATATATAGTATGACATAATTCCAAACTGATTTGTATCACATAAATAAATATTTCTTCAAGAGTTTTATTTTAAATAAAGTTTCTCGTGCGTTTGCCAAAATGGCAACAGTGGAAATATTGAATCAAAATGCAATTTTCATGTTATTTCAATGTAGATTAAATATTTAGTTATTGAAATTTTAAATATACTTGTAATTGAATTTTTTTAAATGAAATTTGGGATACAGCTTTGTCTAATTTTTTTGCTTCAATATGACGAATCGCATTTGTTTGTGAGACTTGTGGTTCGTTCTGTGAAAGGGGGTGAACGATGCACGGACGTACAGAATGATTATAATACCTTCCACTTTTAGCTTCTACACTACGTTTATAACGTAAAAAGTGGAAGGTTTTATAATCTTTCAGTCCGTCCATCTGTCACCCACTTTCACAGAACGCACCGTAAGTCTCACAAACAAGTGGGATACGTCATTTTGAAGCAAAAAATCAGGTTAGGCTACATTCCAAATTTCATTAAAAATGTAAATTAGAAGTTTATTTAAAATTTAAATAAGTAAAAATTTAATCTACATTGAAATAACATGCAAATTCCATTTTTATTCAATACTAGCAAATAAATACCCGTACTTCGCACGACTAAAAAACAAGTTTTAATTGATCCAAGTATATGTACAATTTAATCCATTATAGGAAAATAAACTTATGTTATTATTCCCGCTCGTTATTAAGTATAAAATACTGTTACTTATGTTACCTTAAAAATCCAAAATAAAAAAAATACGCTATAAATGTACTCATAAAAGTCATCGTAATTTTCCTCATAAACATATGAAACCTTTTAGCTAATTTGGCGCGTTTTTGGAAAGAATTTGGCGAGAGAGAGATATAGCTACAAACACTCTTATTATACTGCTCTACCACAATGGCCTTCGAACAACAAACCAGCTTATAAATTAAAACAAGTAGGTTTGTAACAGAATGTGTCACTTAACCCGCTTCCGCACAAAACTTGTGTTAAACAGGTAAAAAGGAGCCAAACACAGCATTAATTCTATATTAAACATTTACATGCTAAATTTGGCACGTTTTATTTATTTTATTTCGAAAATTCAATAATTATAACTTATCGTTTGCAAAATTTAATTTATATTTAAAAAAATAAATATATAATATTTATCTTTTTTAAATAGAATAAAAATATTTCATATCAACATACAAAGAATCTCGTAGTGAAATATATTTGACGTCATTTCAAACTGATCGATGTCGCAAAAATATATTTTAATTTATTGACTAAAAGAATTAGGTTTCTCTGGCGATTGTTGCGAATGGCAATGGTGAATTAATTCTAATAACAAACAGGGACGTTAGCTATTTGTAATTCAAACTTTTAAACGCCAAAAATTAACTATTTTCATTAATCTTCTTTCTCAAATTTAATAATTAGACTTTATCGTTTGCTAAATTTGTTTGAAGTTCGAAGAATAATAATGTAATCTTTTTTAATAAATATCATTGTGTCGCCACAATTTACCAGTTACATTTCTTTCGAAAATTCAGTCATTTATTGTTTGTTAAATTAATTTACAGTTCGAAAAATAATAATTAGTGCAATTGATGCTTTAAAAATAAAAGCGAAACTTTGCATATTTTTTATGCCAAGTTAGAATTCTCTATGATCTTTCTTCATACATATCTATATACATAAAAGGCAACTTCCGTTTGTTTGTTGTGTGTTTGTTTGTTTGTATAAGACACGAGATCAAAAGAACCACGCAACAGATCGTCACGAAATTTGGCACAAAAATTCATCTCATCTCTGGAACAAACATAGGCTAAGAATTTTTAGAATCGGGCCATTCCTTCTATAGTTTTCGAACGTTTTATTCGAATTTTGTGAAAAAACTACACCACTTTGGCTCAAATCCGATCTTTTTTTACTTTCCTGATGCCATCGGCTGAAAAAATTAAATAAAACTTTTAACGAAAACATTTAAAATTGAAAATGTTATTTTATTCTGTTGCCATTACCTTCAGAAACTAAATTCATTATTTGAAAAATAATTGATATGTTTTAAGTGACGTAATTCCGCCAGTCTCCATTCCCGGATTTTATTGTGGGCTTATTTGATGATTTTTTCATTGATTTTCTGTTGACTGCATGTATGTATATTTAAGCAATAAATGTATAGGAGAAAAAATACGAAAAAATACAATTTAATTCTAAAATTACAAAAACATTCCATAAAAAATCCTAGCAAAGCGTTTTACGTTTTTTTAAAGTCACTAAAAAGATTCCAAAATGCAGCTAGTATTTTTACGATATTTTTTTTGTATTTTTAGAATAATTCTAAAATAAATTCTAAAATTACAAAAAATATCGTAAAAATACTAGCTGCATTTTGGAATCTTTTTAGTGACTTTAAAAAAAACGTGAAACGCTTTGCTAGGATTTTTATGGAATGTTTTTGTAATTTTAGAATTAAATGGTATTTTTTTGTATTTTTTCCTCCTAAAACTGGTGGCAATGCTGTTGGAAGACATCAAAATAGACATGCAAACAAAACCGCATAGCTATTGCCAGATCCTCCGTGAAACAACCCCATTGTATTCAAAAACATGTCTGGCCGCATTCTTGGTAAACAATTAATGAACAATCAAAGAATCAAATTTTGCTACATTTTATGACGTCAGTCCAAACTGATTCATGAAAATATTATTTTGCTTGAAATATGTTTAAATACATAATGTTTCTCATGCCATTGTTGATTTGGCAACAGTGATTTAAATGACTCTAAATTGAATTTCAATGCTAATTCAATGAGAAATTCGCCGACAGATAGTAGATTTATGTCCGTCCGGACGTACAGACAGACGGACAAAAAGTATGAAAGTTGGGTATCGAGGTCATAGCTTTCTAACAAAAAAAGAATTTTTAAGATCCGATAGATAAAACCGATTTTGGAAGGGGGTACGGACAGACGGACAGACAGACAGACGGACATCGACCGCATGTCAATACCTACTTTTTCATTTTTTTTAATTCTTTCGAATTAAAAAAAAAGAAAATTAGGCTAATAAAAATTGAAGTTTTGTGTGTGTGTGTGTGTATGCATGTGTCTCATAGATTCATAAACTAGACATTTGTTTGACTTGTAACTTGGCACAAATAAGTAGTTCATACTTAGATTATGAATTTTGAACTTTCAGGTTTCAAAATGTTCTATTTTTAGAGAAAATTCGAATTTTCTGAAAAAACTACACCACTTTGGCTCAAATCCGATCTTTTTTTAAACTTTCCTGATGCCATTGGCTGAAAAAAAAAATAAAACTTTTAACGAAAACATTTAAAATTGAAAATGTTTATTTTATTCTGTTGCCATTACCTTCAGAAACTAAATTCATTATTTGAAAAATAATTGACATGTTTCAAGTGACGTCATTCCGCCAGTGTCCATTCCCGGATTTTATTGTGGGTTTATTTGATGATTTTGTCATTGATTTTTCTGTTGACTGCATGTATGCATATTTAAGCAATAAATGTATAGTTAAGCTATTACTGAACTATGATGGTTAATAAAGGCCATCGCACGTGAGCTGCATATTAGTGTTTTATGTATTTATTTTTTCGCCAAATACGTTGCCAAACTCGCCAAATTATTAACTAAAACTCGCCAAATGGGTAATTTCTTTTATAAATAATTTATAAGCTGGTCGGTTGTTCGAAGGTCATTGTGTTAGAGCTGTATAATGGGTGTGTTTGTAGCTATATCTATTAACTCGCCAAATTATATCCCAAAACGTGCCAAATGAGCTAAAAGGTTTTATGTATTTATGAGGGAATTGTGATGACATTTATGAAGTGCATTTTGTAGCGTATTTTTCATTTTGGAATTTTAAGGCAATGAAACGGGATTTTATACTTTATAACGAGCGGGAACAATAACATAAGTTTATGATCCTATAACAGGTTATATGGTACACATATTTGGAACGATTTGATATTTTTTTTAATCCGTTCGAAGAACGGGTATAAATTTGCTAGTTTAAAATAAAATTAAAACTCTTGAAAGAATATTTATTTATGAGATATAATTTAGTTTGAATTGTTGTAATATCAAAATAGAGTTCTTTTGATGGTTCATTATATATGTATGAAGACAGATGCATAGAGAATTCTAACTTTGCATAAAAAATATGCAAAGTTTCGCTTTTTTTAAAGCATCAATTGTACTAATTATATATTTTTCGAACAGTAAATTAATTTAACAAACGATAAATTACTGATTTTTCGAAAGAAATGTAAATGTGAAATTGTGGCGACACAGATATTTATTAAAAAAGATTACATCATTATTCTTCGAACTTCAAACAAATTTAGCACACGATAAAGTCTAATTATTAAATCTGAGAAAGCAGATGAATGAAAATAGTTAATTTTGGCGTTTAAAAGTTTGAATTGCAACTAGCTAAAGGCCCTGTTTGGCGAATTCCTTTCTGATGTGTATAAATAGTTTGTGTTAATAGTGTTAAAATAGTTTGTTTCCTCTTGAGCACAAATGTTGTGTGGAAGCGGTTTAAGTGACAGATTCTGTAACAAACCCCTACTTGTTTACATTATAAACGTATATTCCGGCCAACCTAAGTTGGGTAAATAGAAATATGCTATGGAGAATATCTTTCTGCGGATGTAAAGAGTTTCATAAATTATTTGCGAATCCATCCAGAAAACATCTTTAAAACATTAATTTCGTTTAAGGTCTAACAGATTTGAAAAAAAATTTGAGAAAATTTGGCAATTTAAACAGAATGAAAAGTGTATTTTGGTTAAATTGTATTCAGATCATTTTGTAGATAAATATTACCTTACAAGAGTTTCCAGCTAACGGATCATTGTTTCTTTTTCGCGTTCCATGGTTGCCGATTCGATCAGAATTTGTTTATTATGACAGAGGCAGATGGGTTTTTTTTTATTATATCATAATTCACTGTGTAATTGGCGATAGAAAATGAATTTCAGTTTTACTATTCTTTCCTTAAATGGAAAATAGAAGTTATCAAAAGCATTTGCCCAATCTGGTTGAACAAAAGTAGATTTTAAAAATTTCAATTTTTTTGGAAAAAGTCGTTGGTAATTGTAGTCAAGTATTCAATAAATCAATGTCATAAAGATTTTTTTTTTATTTCCTTTGTTACTTTTTGAGTCGTACTGTACGAAAAGTGAAAACTTGTGATGTGCATTATTATAGTTTTATAGTTGTGTATTAATATAGTTTTATAGTTTCTCGGTATGTTCTTTGTATGCTTTCTATAAATGTCTAGTTTCTCCAACTTTAAAATCTCCAACTATCAATTCGATTTTTTTTTTAAAACTTTTTGTACAGTTTTTATATCGTTTCTAAAGGTTTTTCTTCGGTTTTGATTGCGATAAAAGTTTGGAATTCACACTTTACAATACCGTAAAAACATTTGGCGTTTTTTGCGGTGTTATAATCTAATGATGGTTAAAATTTTGAATAAGAACGTAAACTCTCATGTTTATTATGTTTGTGATGTATTCTTATTTTTCGCTTAAAAATATTAACTTATTACAGTTTTATAATAAAAAAATTGCGATTTTTTTTAAAACATAATTATTATATTTGATTTTTATCCGCGGATGTAAAGAGTGTGTACAGTTCTAGTTAAACAATAAATTATGAAAACACTGTTACAATATAAATTTGGTGAAACGTTAACTCCACAAAATTGATGTCAGCACATGCTGCCACCGGTTTTACGGAGTAACGTTCCACCAAATTTTTATATTGAGCACAAGAAAAACCTTATAATAAAATGATATTTTATGTAGTTAATGTTGTTATTTGAACATTTGTACCCATAGTGTACACTGTAAAAAAAAATTACTGAAATTAACGGGAAAAGTACCGGCAGCAGAGTTGCCGGGACTTTCCCGTTTCGTTCAGTATTTTCTCGTGTATTTACAGAAGTTTCGTTTCTTATTTCTCCGTTATTAAAAATTTCTATTTTGCATTTCCCCGTACAGGTAATACAGGTGGTAATGTAAGGTAATCGTTTCCGGCTGCCTATTTCTAGCCTCCTTTAACACAGCTAATAACGCCTCGTAATTTAGAACCCTGGTCAAGTCACGAGGTTGCCACCTGAGCGAGCCCCCAACGGAACTTCGAGCGACATCGTACGCTAACGCCGTCGGGACTTTGGACTCCACTGATTTAACGAGCACGTCTGCCCCAGTGTACTCGGGCCCATCCGTGAATTGAGGATTTTTCTACTACTTCCAGCACAGATCCGATTTATAGGATGACCGGCAGTAGGTGGGATTCGAACCACCGCATTCCTGAGAAGGTTGAGTCTCTAGGCTGATGCCCTAACCACTCGGCCACGGACGGGCCTTGGTATTACAGGTGTTTGATGTTCGAGTTTCGATGTGTATATTCTTAGTGCATTATCGCCAATTCTACGATATGGTAATAAAAGTATGGCAGAGCTCTAAAAACGGGAAAATCCCGTTTTCATCTCTTCGCTCGTGGTTTACGAACATTTTCCGTTTTTAGGAGGAAAAACTCGTTTTCAGAAGGAAAAAAACCCGTTTTCGTTTGTTACGTGAAAGAGTTCGTTAAAACAGAATTTTTCTCCTGGAATTTTCATTTTTTTTAAAAGTGTACCATTTATTCAAAGAAAACATGAATTGGAATTTAATATTTTAGCATCAAAACATCTCATAACCTCATTATTTTACTTATAATTTATGAATTCAAATTCAGCAAAACAGTACGTAATACGTGACTTGGAAGAAACAGGATAAAGATTAATCTTTTTAGAATAAGAATTTAAACAATTTAAATATTTTTTTTATTATTAACAATTATATGTTTTTGCATTTGCTACCTTGCTTTAAAAAGCTCCTTATTGTGTGAGCACAAAGAAAATATTTATAATAAAGTTAATTTACAATAAGCCTACAGAAGCGATATCGGCGCCAAACCAGACGACGGATTGAAACTTTTTTTCTTGTTTCGTTTGAATCGGCGCGGCTGCGATGATTTATTTATTGCCCTGCATCATTCCACCGCGTTTTTCCCTCTGTCTTTTTACTCTTTGTTTTTACCCAAATTAGGTTGGCCACGAGTGTAGTGTGGAAGCTGAAAAGTATAAAACTGTTACCTTAATTAGATCCAGAGTTAGAGACGAATCTTTAATTAGTGCTTATCAAAAAAGAAGTTTCCGGGTCTAATATTAGCGAACCATATTATAAATTTCGAGTTTAGGCTTCCCATATATATGAAGAAATTTTTTTTTATCGTCTAATAGTAACGAATGGAGGAATTATCTCTAAATACATATAACTATCTTTTCGGGAGTGAATTTTTATTGAAAATGCTAAAAAAAAAAAAATTCAGGAGTTTCGCTAGAACACTTTTTTTGCGTGTTATATTAATACTTTAAATGCTGATGTTTAATTGAATGTATTTGACAAACATTTTATTAATATAAATATTTTTTGTACATTAAATTGGTTTTAAAAAAGATGTACTCGGGAATGGGCTTGTTTCAACACTTTGTCAAAGAAAACAAAACAACCAATGAAATCGCAGTTCGGAGAGCGTGACCTTTTTTAAACTAATGAGCTGTTTCAACACTTTTTCAAAGAAAACGAAACTACCAATGAAATCGCCGTATAGAGAGCATGACGTCATAAGAAATATTCCCATTAGAGACTTGTATATATTATGATCGGCGTTCGAAATTAACAACCATTTAATATGAAGTGGGTGGTCTTTTACTGATTTGTTCAAATTTTTCGTGTAACTAATGCTCTTTACCAAGGCATTAATAACGTATAATATTTAAAAAAAACTTTTTTTGTATCTCATTGTAATCTAGAGCAAAGAAAATGAGTCGATTTCACAACTTTGGTAATATAGACAAAATCACAAAGATGACTTAATAAGTTACAAAAAAAAAAGTTCGCTCCCACCGACACGTTCGTTATGAGATTCTTATAGAAATCCCCATATATAATCAATCTGATCTCTTTACAAACACAGAAAATCGTCAACAGTAGAAACCCTAACTTAAACCTCTTAATATTTTCGAGATCACACACAGCTTCCAGAAATATCCCAGAATAATGGACACCCACAACTGGCTTTTAATGGGTGGGCTGCTCATTCGGTTTCAAACCACGTTCCGTTTTTCCCGATTTATCGCTAATCCAGCCAGGGTGCGGGATAACAACAGCGATTTAATCTCCGGGTATGGATTCTGCCGGGCACATTTTTTTACCCCTCCCACGCCGGATCCAGAAAAAGAATGACAGGGTGTACTATTTTGTGTGGAATAAGCTTCTCTTCCTTTAGGACGACATATTTGTTTATACTAAAACTACACAAAACATACAGACAAAATATTTAAGACTTCTGGCCTAGCCAAGAACGATGTTGACGTTTTTTACCGAACAAGTTCTAATAATTATGTCACCAAGGCAACCACGAATTTTTGATACATTCTTCAAATCACTTCAGTTTAAATATGAAAGTCAATTTTATGAAAAGTATTATTTTTAAGAGAAAGTCCCTTGTCTATCTAGAATGCGAGCTTCGAAAGCATTTTCCTCCCCCATCTCCGAATGTGGTTTTCTTCGAAACGGCGTGAGCGTGTTTTTCCCCACCCTACTTGGGTTTGAACTGTTCGGATTGTTAACCTCTCAACAGCACCTCAAACGCGTTAGGTTTAGAAAAGCGATGCTCCCCCCGTTTCCTAGAAAACCAAGCGAAGGGATGGGGGAAGAAAGTCTTTTCGAGTCTCGCATAGTAAATAGACAGACTACGGTTTTGATGTCAAATGAAAGAATCGCCAACGCGCCTAAATTGGGAAATGCGCGTTTTATTTTTTCCTTGATTCATCTTCTTGATTCGAAAAATATTTACCTTCTGGGTTCTTATATGTTACATTTTAAGTAGAAATACAATAATGAAATATTTTTTAATATAATTTTGAAAGTGGTAAGCGATTTAAATAGTATAGTGATATACTTATTATTTTAAAGAAATATACTTACAGTTTTATTAGATTTATACTTATAGGTTTAAAGAAACAAAAAGAAGTATAATGCGGCTATACATAGTTTATATATCGTAAGAGCGATTTGATATTTACCCTTTTTTGTTCTTGCAGTATTGTACTTGCGAACCGTTGCAGACATTTAAATAGATTAAAGAAAAAATTGAAAAAATATAAAAAGTCGCATGCTCTTGCGAGAGCATTGCAGCAGAAAAGAAAATCTGCGTAACAAAATATTTTTAAAAGTTTCTTTACTATGTCTACCGAAATTTTCTTGTATTTAAGGAGAAAAATGCAGAAGAGTATTGAAAGCAAAATACCAAATCAAGATTTTAAAAAAGATCCCAATTAATCATATTTAAAATTCCAGCAAACTAGCGCTAGATCGTCAAAAATTATTCCTTCAATGAACAATTACAACATTTTCCACAAATAGTTTTATTCGATTAAGAACATTTAGAAACCTCTAAAGCTCAAGTATTTCTGGTTAAAAAAGTTATTTATTTTAAAATAAATTTTTAAAGTTAGTGATACGTCACTTTCTTTAAATCACCTCTTGGCATAAAAAAAATGACGTCATAGTTGGTTTTCCTGTTCATTGCGTGTTTTCCATATCACATTTCACTGTATCGCTGCTGAACCTGTGAAACGTTCTATCACCTTTATCAAACTTTAAAAAAATATTTTACTATTTTACAGAAATATGTTATGTCCATTCCAGTTAATTCTATCATACGTTCAATGAATTCGCCCGACTATTCCGATCAGATCCAACAGTCACTACTCCTGCAATAACTCATACGCGCTCCAGGGGGAATCTAAACTAAACAAAACTAAACAATCTAACCCAGGAACAGACTGCTTAAAATCCTTGATAGGAACTGGTTAAAAATAATATTTTATTCTTCTTTTAAGGATGTTTTTCATAGAGTAATTTATACAATTTTACAAAATGTGTTCAAACATTTGGGCCATATTTCGAAAAATCGCCCAGAGCATAGCACTTGACGTCAGTGGTGCTTTCAGTCAAAGGTGTAAATTTAGGCAAATTTTTCATTTTTTTTTGTAAAATTAAAAAAAGTTGTGAATTTTTTAGCTTATATTCGGAATTTGTAGCTTTTAATCTACCATAAAAACATATACATTCCGCATTTCGCGTTTCCTGCAACTTGTCCATTGAAGGAAATTTTACTCGTAACTTTGCTGCCGGAATACTACCGTGAATTGACACCATTTTTGTTTATGACGAATGCATATGCGCATGCGTGGTCCCTTAAAAAACGCAAATGTATTGACAAATAACGGAAATTTAATGTATTGATAAAAAGGGAAAATATATTATATATATATATATATATATATATATATATATATATTATATATATTATATATTATATATTATAATATATATATATATATATATTATATATATATATATATATATATATATATATATAATATATATATATATATATATATATATATATATAATATATATATATATATAATATATAATATATATATATATATATATATATATAATATATATATATATATATGCGAAAATTTGTTAAAATTTAGTGTAAAAAGACGAGGTTTTCTGTCAGTTTGGGGAGTGAATGAAGGACACACATATTTGGGGAAGATATTCATATGTGTTGTACTATACTTAATTCAGGGGTTTTGGAAGAGGTGGGGGGGATGGAGAGTTGAATAAACCTTCTTACACTGCCCTAATAATCGGCATAAGAAAATGTTCCTTTTCACGGTAGTAGAAAGTTTTCAACACCATTCAATGACGAACTACACTGTTAAACTCTTTGTGCTTGGTTTCACCATGATATTGGTTCCTAGTAGCTGCAACGGCTGTGTGGTGAAATGTTTCACCTTTTTTTTCGGTGTTTGGTTGAACCATTTTTCTGGATTTGGAAACAAAAACCTGAGAAATGGTTCAACCGAATACCAAAAATATGGTTTAACGTTTCACCACACAGCCGATGCAGCTACTAGGAACCATATTTTTGGTGAAACAAAGTGCCTAATTTTTAACAGTGTATATCGTAGATTTATACTGCCCATAACTTATAAGCATACAGGTTAATAAATTTGTTTATTTACTTTTCCCCCTTATATACTGCAAAACTCTGTTCTTCGGTTCCTTTCTTATGATTGTAGTACATGCATTAATTGTACAGTGCGTATACATACGTTTTGCCTCAAATAAGTTCTAAGTTTTTTGTATCTACAACCCCTGGCAAAAAGTATCCGATCACCGAAAGCAGTGCCTACGATACGTTTCACCATCAGTCGTCATTTTTTTACAATTTTAATATTTTTTCAAACCTTAGAGGTTTTTTTTGTGAAATATGACTACATTTGTCAAGGATATTAAATATAAACAGAATAAAAATTATAGTTAACACTTTTCACGAGGAAAATACATTGAATCGTGAAGGAAAAAAAGTTTCCGATCATCCTTTTGTGGGGAAAAAAATATTCGATCGCTAGCGAATGCAACGTATTTTAAGTGATATATGCAATTTTTTTAGGCGGCGCGTGCGTACAAGATCTAAGTAAACAGTATAGAAGGTTGAATCGTTGTTTTCACAGTTAAAACTAGTTTCGAATAAGCAGAAGTATGGATCGAAAGAAAGAATTGTCTTAAGAGCTAAAACTTTTAATTGTTAAAACGCTTAAAAAGCGGAATATCTCAAAGAAAGGTTGCTCACACTTTTGCCTGTGCCCAAAGTACGTTTGCGATTTTTGGAAAAAATATCGCTCTACTAATGATGTCAAAAAATCTTCCTCGAAGCAGTGGCCCACGCGCAACATTAAGTAGGTAGTCAAAAAAATCAGTTGATCTTGCCAAATCTATGAGAAGTTGTGCGTTTGAAACAACTTAATACCGAGTGATAGAAATATCGGGTAAAGGTATGTGCACGTACAGTGCGAAAACCGTTTAAACGCAAAAATTTCACTTCTGCAAAGCCAAAAACGAAACCATATATGGCAAAAAACCATAACAAAGTCGTCTACAATGGTGCAAGAAACATAAAGCTGGTCTTCTGATGATTGTAAGAAGGTTATTTTTAGTTTACGAATCTCGTATCTGCCTAGAAACTGGAGATGATGTTGGAATCTGATCTGTGTGGAGGAGAGCTGATGAAAGGTTCAAAAAAGATTGCCTCAAAACTAAAACTAAATATCAGCGTTAATTTTATGGTGTGGAGTTGTATGACTTCCGAAAGAGTCGGTGAAATGTGTATAGTGTCGTGAACAATTAATTTGAAGTGTATATTACATTTTAGAACATTTTTTAATTCCTACCATCGAGGAAAGGTTGGACGACTCCTCCTATTTCATTTTTCAAGATGATATAATGGCATCATGTTTCGAAGTAAAACTGGTCAAGAATTTCTTAAATCGAAAATGGAAATTCTCCAATAAAGGACTATTGATTGGTCTGCAAATAGTCCGGATCTCAATCTAATCGAAAATGTTTGGAATGTTTTTGAAAAGAAAACATTGATGAGAGAAGACCAAACAAATATGGAAGAACTACGGCTAGCCATCAAGGAAAAGCTGGGGTGAACTTCCATCAAATTTATGCACGAGTTGGTCGCATCCATGCCTCGGCGCTTTAAAAGCAGAATTCAAGGCAAAAGGAGGACCCACAAAATATTAAACTGACTTGATCGAATACTTTTTTTCCCCAAAAAGGGATGATCGGAAACTTTTTTTCCTTTACAATTCAATGTATTTTCTCGTGAAAACTGTAAACTATAATGTTATTTTCTGTTTATATTTAATATTCTTAGACTAATTTAGTCATATTTCACAAAAAACCCTCAAAGGTTTGA
The DNA here is from genome assembly GCA_019343175.1 of Oedothorax gibbosus. NCBI lineage: Eukaryota > Metazoa > Arthropoda > Arachnida > Araneae > Linyphiidae > Oedothorax > Oedothorax gibbosus. Next base: position 369 of record JAFNEN010000675.1, on the reverse strand, counting down.
AAAAAATATAAATTTTTTTATAAAATGACGGTGATATGAACGTATCGTAGGCACTGCTTTCGCGTGATGGGATACTTTTTGCCAGGGGTTGTATAATTAGATTTGAGTATTATTTCTCTAAAATGTAATGTATTAAGTATTTAAATAAAATGTTATCTAAGGAACACAAGTTTACTAATTGATTATCTATTAGCAGCCTAGAAAGCAAAATATATAAACACTTTATTAACTGTTTTGTATACTCAATATAAATATCCTGCAACATAACTCCAACAAAATCAATTTCATATTTTGGCACATCATTGGAAATCTATATATAAATTCAGAAGTTTTAAGTATCCGGCTTCCCCTTTTAATTAACTTACTTTA